>QLNU02015360.1:228951533-229030070 GCA_006491805.2 Dysdera silvatica
GTTTTTTGCCCACACGAAATATTGTGATGATCGGTCATAAATTGTGACACCGTATTCACAAAAAAAAAGAGGTGTAAAGCTACAAAATGAACATATAGAGTACCTTAACAAGAAAAGTACCGTCAAATAAATTTTATTTTACATTGTTGACAGTTTAGCTTGCAAACGTATTTGAGCAAAAAAAATTTTTCGTGATGTCTACCGAATGGCCGTTGTTCGGAGGTTAGCATTAATGTTAATCCTATGGAATGCGTTCTGTTTCATTGATATGTGGCCGGACTTCGGAGGTTACCGTTGTTTAGAGGCGACCGGTAAAGGGAGTTTTACTGTATATACTTATATGTAGCATATTATACCGGCTAATAGGCGCAAATTACTTTTATGATTGACACGGACATTATGATGATATTGGTTTTGTGATAGCCACTGACATAAAACCATTCTACAGGGCATGTACTTGTTACTTAATACTGAAAGTACAACAAAATTAAATTTTCATTTAGGAATAGATGTTTTTCTTTTTGGCTTTAAGTGAGACAGATTTTCTCAGCGACAGTGTAAGTTGAAAATACCTGTTCACTAGATACACTTGCAGATGGACTGGATAAATATTTCAATGTGGCCTTTTAAGAGTTGGATAACGAGAAGCTCCGCCATTGAAAAATGTGTCTGCTTGGATTGGTTGAGACTCAAAGTATATGTAGTCTTGTAATTGTCGATTAAGATCATGATCAGATGAAACGTCAGACTCCGTGTTTGTTCGTTGTCTCTTTACATCTTCATTTTTTTATTTATGTAATCCCAAACTGTTTTTCGTTTTTTCTGAGCATCAACTCTTGGTTCTATTTTACTAGCAGGATTGTTCTGTGAAGTACTGGGACTATTTTCGTGAAATATCATTCGAACGAAGTTCTGCCTTCAACCATCTTTTAAGGCATGATATTTTTTCCTCGGAAAACGGCTGATTTTTGAACCATGAGTCAAGAAATGTTGCAAGAAGAAGGATCTTATCATTGTATATTTGAGTAAAACGGACTCGTAAACTTTCTAGTATTGTATCTTTCACTGTTTCTATTCCAATAGTTGGCACTTCTTCTAGGGTTTCGATTGTCTCTACGAAAGGGAAAATCGAAGGAGCTGTAGCGTTATCAGATGATATTTGCAGCGTAGCATCTTTGAAAATTTACAGCAAACTGCAAAAACATGCAGATAAACCCCATTGGTTTTCATTCGGTTTACCAGAAACTGGGAGACTATGCCGTAGCTCGTAGATTATTAGCACATCTTTCATGCTAAGCATACGCTGCAGCATGTCATAGGTTGAGTTACACCTGATGACTGCATTTTGAATTAATGAATGTGGAAGAAAGTTGTACTGTTCTTGGATTTCATTTAACCATCAAGTAAAAAAAGTAAAAATACTGAAATCACCAGGTAGGTACTAAATTCAAAACAAACGTAAATGTAATTCAACCTGAATGTAAATCCAATTTAATTATTTGGACCATCAAGTGAATTTAAGAATATTAATATATATATATATATATATCATCATCATATTCAACCATTATCTATCCACTGCTGGATGAAGGTCTCTCCAAATGCTTTCCACACAAGTCTATCCTGGGCCATTCGTTTCCACGTCACCCCAACCTGTTTTCTTATTTCATCCACCCATCTAGTTTGAGGACGTTTTCTAGGTCTTCGGTGGTCTCTTGGAATCCAGTTCAGAATTTCTGTTGTCCATCGTTGATCAGTTCTTCTTGCAATATGCCCAGCCCATCGCCATTTCAGCCCTTTTACTTTAACAATGATGTCCTCTACTCTAGTTTGCTCTCTCACCCAAGTGTTTCTTTTTCGATCTCTCCTAGTTATTCCAAGCATGCACCTCTCCATGCTCCTTTGCGTTGTCTGTAACTTTCGTATTGCTCCAACTGTTAGACTCCATGTCTCTGATCCATAAGAGAGGACTGGCAATACACACTGGTTGAAGACCTTTCTTTTTAGACACAAAGGCAATTTCCCCTTCAGGATAAAACTGTTTCTTCCAAATGCACTCCAGCCAAGTTTAATACGTCTGTTGAGTTCTTTCATAATGTTGCCATCCATTGAAATCAGCTGGCCAAGGTAAATATATGAATCAGCAATTTCTAGCTCAGTGTTGTCAACTTGTATTTTTGTTTCCTCTACAAAATTATTGAACATGATCTTAGTTTTTTGTAGGTTCATCTTGAGTCCAACTTCTTCACTTCTAGTTGAGAGCTCTTGTACCATGTCTTGGAGTTCTAATGGGTCCGTTGAAAAAATAACAATGTCATCAGCAAACCGCAGATGATTTAAATATTCACCATTTATTTTTATTCCCTTGTTATTCCAATTTATCAGCTGAAAAATCATCTGTAAAGCAGAAGTAAAAAGTTTTGGAGAAATGGTATCTCCCTGCCTCACCCCTTTGCCAAGTTTGATAGTTTTGGTATCTTTATGTAACCGAAATTTTGCACTTGCATTTTTATACACACGTTTCACCATGTCAATGTACACATCCTCAATGTCTGTTGATCTTAAAGAGTTGATGACTGCTGATGTTTTTATAGAGTCAAAGGCCTTCTCATAGTCAATAAATGCAACACACAATGGAAGTTCATATTCATGTGTTCTTTCAATTAATTCTCTTAATACTTGAATATGGTCCACTGTACTGAATCCACTTCGAAATCCAGCTTGTTCTCTTGGTTGAGCTGCATCTAATTTTTTCTGCAGGCGATGTGTTAGCACTTTTGTGAAGATTTTATAAATAGCAGGTAACAAGCTAATTGGTCGGTAATTTTTCAAATCCTCTTTATCACCTTTTTTATGCAAAAGAATTACTGTTGCAGAATCCCATTGGTTTGGTATGTTACCGCTGTTAAGACATTTGGTAAAGAATTTTGCAAGTATGTCTTCTACATATTCTCCAGCTTCTTTTAGGATATCTAATGTAATACCATCATCACCAGGGGCTCTTCCTTTCTTCATATTTTTTATTGCAAATGAAACTTCTTCTTTTAAGATTTTAGGAGCTGTTCCTTCGACTATTTCAGTGTCTTCGTTTAATCCACTGTTACTTTCATATAGTTTTTTGTAGAATTCTTCAACTCTTCTAAGTATTTCTTCCCTATTTCTTGTTACGGTGCCATCCTCTCCTTTTAATGCAATGATGTGTTTCTTCCCAACAGATAAACTTCCTTTAACAACCCTAAGGCTCTTGTTATTTTCAATGGCTTTCCTTACTAGCTCACAGTTGAATTTTCTTATGTCTTCTTTCATGCTTTTGCGCAGAGTTTTACAAAGTTCTATGTACTCAATCCTGGAACTGGTATTTCGATTGTCCACCTTCATATCTCTTCGCCTTTTCATGAGCTGTTTCGTCTTCTCAGATAATTTGCTATTGTGCTTTTTACAGGTTACACCACCAATTTCCCCAGCAGTTTCAACTATTGTCTTAACAATGTTTTCATTTGCTTCTGAGATATCACTTTCATCAATAAGTCCTTCCAGTGCAGAAAAGCGATTTTTTAATTCCAACTTGAATGCCTCGGTATTTACTTTCAGTTTCATTAGATCCACCCTCTTACTTACTTGTTTCCTAATGAGCTTCTGTCGTTCTAATTTAGTATTTAAGTGCACTTTACATCTCACCATTCGATGATCACTTCCAGTATTAAATCTGTTCAGTACACTGCAATCTTCAATAATTGATTTCTTGTTTGCCAGGATATAGTCAATTTCACTAGTTCCCCCATTTGGGTGTTTCCATGTCCATTTTCTTTGCGGTTTCTTCTTAAAAAATGAATTCATGATGCTAAGATATACACACACACACACACACACACACACACATATATATATATATACAGAATGTGTTACCAATAAGAAGGGTGAATAATGAAATAAGTCTTACATTCAGTAGGCCTAACGTGGAAACTGTTTTAAATCCTTCAAAATAGTTCCCGTCGTACACTATGCACCTCTAACAATGTGTGTTCAAATCACCGAAAGCTCTTGAAAACTCCTCCTCTGGTACAGCTTTCAATTTTTGTGTCACAGCAGCTTGAATGTGCGGAACGTCTGTAAATTTTTTCCTTTTTAGAGCCACTTTAAGTTTGGGAAACAGGAAGAAGTCTGGTGGTAACAGGTCTAGGGAATATGGTGGGTGCGACAGTTCAGTAACCCAATGTTGAGCCAGACACCGCTTTACAAACGTAGCAGCATGCAGCCGTGCATTATCGTGCAAGAGAAACCAAGAGCCAGGTTGCTTCAGATGTGGTCATACACAACGAATACGAGCCAAAAGTCGTTTGAGCACCTCGCAGTAAAACTCACCATTGACAGTTTGACCTGCAGAAGAAATTCATTGTGAATTATGCCTTGACAGTCAAAAACGGTTATCAGCAGTGTCTTTTTTACCCTTGACTTTTCAAAATGACATTTTTTCTGTTTTCGGGAGTTGGGTCCGCACCACTCCATACTTTGGCGTTTTGTCTCCGGATCATACTGGAAACACCAGGTTTACTCGCCGGTTACGAAGGTTTTCACGAACTGGGCATTTTCGTCCTCCATGTCGATGAAGTCCCCACAACATTTCATTCGTTGCTGTTTTTCTTCTCCCATTAAGTGATGAATAAATCACGAACAAACTTTGCATTTTCTCAAATCCTGTGTCACGATTTTCCGAACAGTTTCCTCGAGGGTTATCCAATTCGTTTGACAGCATCTTGATGGTTAATCGCCAATCTCACTGCAACAGTTCACATACTCTCTCGATGTTTGTCCCTGTTTCTCTGGTGGTGGGTAGCTCACTCCGATGCTCATCTTCGATGCTTTCATGCCCATCATTAAACTTCTTAAACCATTCATACACAGTCTTCAAGATCACAGTTTCATCTCCATACACACATGCTTCAGCATTGCCTGACTTTCGCCTGCTGTTTTACCCAATTTGTACAAAAATTTCAAATTGATTATCTGCTCCATGACATGCCACAAAACCACCGTACATAGTTGATAGTAAACGTTGACAGTAACGTTGACAGTTGATAGTAAACGTGATAGTACACGTTGATAGTAAATTTATCAAGACTCACAGCCGCACAAAACCATGCACAACTGTTAACTGAATATTATGGAACACGACAAAGGTGTCGCTGATAATCGGGTTGTTCCTATTTTCGATTTGAGGGGTGATTCACCCTACTTATTGGTCACACTTTGTATATACATCCACACATGTATGTGTATGTATATACAGTCTAATCTCGATTTAACGAATATTACGGAACCAGTGAAAGTAATCATTAAATCAGGGAAGCATGTTTATAGGAAATACTATTGCACTCGGTGGGAGGGGGGGGCAAACTGGGACCTTTCTTGGGCTGAAAATTTACATGTAAATTGCATCAAAAGTAGCAACTATTCTATTAAAAAAATATATGTATTTTACATTTTTGGCCCTCCCCCTAAAAGAATCCTAGGTGCGCTGCTGTTCAAATCTGAAACAAAAAATTATCAAAAAGGAAAATGATAAAATACTTATAAGGGTTCCGAAGAAGTCATGTGAATTTTAATAAACATAAGACCCAAGTAGGTGCGTAATTACTACTTTGAAAAGAAACCTTCGATTGAGTGTGTTGTTTGATTTTTCTTGAAAGTTAGCATTTTAACATGGCATTTTTGGTTTTTTCAAATGTATCGAAAAGACCATTGTTGATGTCAAAATGCGGTCAGTGCTTCTTTACACACACCGTAAACCAACACTTGTTACGATTGAGCTTACACAGTTGGAGTTGATTTGCTGATAATAGTTGATCTTCTAATTGAAATTCTCCTTGTAGGTACAGGCTAATGATGAAATGTTAAATTGAGGAAAGCAAATATTAAATCAAGAAAAATATAACACTGCACTCTATGTTACTCAGTCCAGACCAATAAAAACATCCGTTAAATCGGCTATCTTTAAATCGAAGTTAGACTGTGTATACAGGGTGTTTGGAAAATATCTGGTAAAACTTTAAGGGGTGATAGGGGACACCAAATAAGGCATGTTTGTCCATATCCCCGTGTCCGCAAAGGGTCCGGTTTGGCTGTAGAGCGTAACCACTGTTTACGTCTATCACGTTGCTACGTAGCCAATTGCATGAATTAAATGCAATTTTTGATACATAATTTAAGTGAATGAGCTAATAATACAGCAGAAATAAAGAAATCCGGAATTCCGTTTTCTGATTTTGATCTGTGTTACTGTTTAGTGAAAATAAGCCTAAAACTGCCTTTTTTAACACACTGGAAAAGAGTTGGGAACTGCCAAGTATGTGTAACAGGTGAAGAACATCAAAATAAAAATTTTTTGTTTAGTGAATTTTTTTCCAAAAATTAGCCGTTCGGGCACTACAGTGAATTTAGTATTTGCATCCACCACATTCAAGGTTTTCACAAATGGCTACAATGCGCCATTTCACAAAGTTTTAAAATTATTTAATGTCAACAGACATCGGGCTCTCTCCGGCGATTTTTTAAAATCAGTTAAATTCGCCAGAATTGTATGTGTAGAATTCGCCGCTTCAGGTGCGATTGTATGAATTCTACACATACAATTCCGGTGAATTTAACTGATTTTAAAAAATCGTCGGAGATAGCCCGACATCTGTTGACGCTAAATAATTTGAAAAATTCTTAAAGTGGTGCATTAGAGCCATTTGTGAAAACCTCAGTGCATGATAAAATACTAAATTGGCTGTATTGTCTTAACGGCTAATTCTTTAAAAAATTCACAGAAACTAAAAATTTGTTTTTATATTTTTCACCTGTTACACATACTTGGCAGTTCCCAACTCTTTTCCAGTGTGTTAAGAAAGGCATTTTTAGGCTTATTTTCACTACACAGTAACACAGATCAAAATCAGAAAACGGAATTCCGGATTTCTTTGTCTCTGCTGTATTATTAATTCATTCAGTTGACTACGTAGCAACGTAATGGGCATAAACAGTAGTTAAGCTCTACAGCCAAATCGGTCCCTTTGCTGACATGGGGATCTGGTCAAACATGCCTTATTTGGTGTCCCCTACCACCCCTTAAAGTTTTGTTGGTGCATTTTCCAAACCTCGTGTGTGTATCAGTGACATAGTGCCACTTCAAAACATCTTCTTCAGTGCTTGACTTTTAATGGAAAAGCAAACAATTCAGATATGTATCATCAAGGATGACGAGCATTATGTATGGAATCTGTAGACTTTTTATTCCAGGAGGGGGATGGGGAACACTTCAGAGAAGGCCCACTTTTGAGTTAAAGCACACCACTGATAATATATATATATATATATATATATATATATATATATATATGTGTGTGTGTGTGTGAATATATACACTAATGGAAAATGAAAAAGAAAACAAAGAAGGAAACATTTGATATCAATGAAATTTATACAGCATAATCATGGAATGCAGAGTATTAAATGATGAAAAAAGTTTGGCAAAATGCAGTCATATTTGTTGGTGAACTAAAAAGTAACATTGCCATGTGTTATGGGTAGTACAAGGTAGAACCCTCATGAACTGCGACATATTCTGCAATTCTGGCACGATGTTATACAGATATTGGATGTTATTTTGGGATATGGAGTTCCAAACGTCCGCAAGCTGGAGACGTAAATCGTAGATATTTGTTACTTGTCATGGAGACAGGATAAGTCATTGTCCTATAAAATCCCACATATACTCAATGGGAGACAAGTCTGTTGAACATGTAGGCCATGGAAATCGTTTCACACCTTCACGTGCATGTTGCATTGCATATGCCGTGTGTAGGCAGGCATTGTCATGCTGGAAGACACCATTATGGATTAACCTTACAAATGGCACAACAATTGGCTGAATGATATTTCTGATATACCGAGTGCTGTTTAACGTGCCCGGTACAAACACTAGTTCTGTACGGGAGTGATAGCTGATCGCTCCCCATACGAGAAGACCAGGTGTAGGCCTTGCGTGTCGATGGCGGATGCAAGAAGGGTGGAGATACTCCCCTGTGCGTCTGCGAACATGCATGTGGTCATTTTAGGCTTCCAAACCAAATGTCTTTTCATCGCTGAAAACAACAAATCGCCATTGTGCTCTCCAGTGCATACATTGGCGGCATCATTGCAGACATTCCCGACAGCAGGTTGGAGTCAGAGGCACACATGCACATTGTCCTACTTTCAGTAGACGATTGCGGATTGTTTGCAGGGTCACCTCAGGTGCAACGGCAGCTCGAATTTGCAATGCAGTAGGTGTTCTGCTTGACAATGCCGCTTTTATACATCGATCTGTCCTCTCATTAGTCCATCTGTGAGTCCTTGTTTCACATCTTCTTGTGTGATGATGTTTCTCTATTATTGACAGTATAGGAGGAAAAAAAATGGATTTCAACTGCCTGTGTAAGAGCTTTCATGATGAAGTTTCCATTTACAGGAAAAGTTATATCTCTAAACATTGAAGCATAAAAATAACTTTATATCTCTAAACATTAGTTCTGGAAAAGATTCCATAGAAGTAATAGTAATTTTCAATTGAAGAACTTTTTAGGGTATCCACAAGTTCGTAAAATCGAGAGTCTGCTGTATTTCTCTCGGCACCCCTAACCAGCACTCTGTTTGCTCCCCCCCTACTTTTACTAATCTCACTTCATTATCACTACATCCTTAATTTTATTTATTTACATATTGTTATGCTCCCATATTTCATTTATCATCCCCTAAAAAAATGATCTTATGGAAAAAATTCTGGCAAAAAGGAGATATACATACAGGGTGTCTCAGCACCAGGGTTGCAAACTTCAACGAGTCATGATACTCATCAAGTTGAACGATAATTGTCATAGAACCTATGGTTGCAAACCACCCGCAGCGCCATTTCTAAAATCGTCCAGCATGCACAAATATTTATAACCTGTGTATGAGAAGCGCAATATGCTTTATCCTAATCAGCTATGCACTTGATCAGCTGACCTGAGTAGTATCTGGCGCTCTTCACGCACTATTTGTAAATATTTGTGCATGCTGGACGGTTTTAGAACTGGCGCTGTGGGTGGTTTGCGACTTTAGATTCTATGACATATTATCGTTCACCTTGATGAGTACTATGACCCCTTGAAGTTTGTAACCCTGGTGCTGAGACATTATGTCTATCATGTAACTGCCTAAAAAACGAAGTTTAAGAGAACTTTGAGGTTTCTAACTGCAATTGCTAAATTTTTAACTCTTGCAAAACAAATGAAAAATTAAATATTATGGGATAGAATCTTGGCAAAATTCTATTTTTCAAAGTAATTATCAAATCAGTCATAATTTTAAAATTTTGGTGGTCTTTATAAAGCCAGTTTGTCACTTCTAATAGAGTGTTTGGTTGCCCATCGTAGGTATAAATGACATATATAGTTTGAAAGCTTCTGTATAAAAGAAATATAAATTTGTGATTATAAAACATTCATAAAGCAATCAGAAATATATTTAATGTATAATTATATAATAGGTCTTCATATATAGAATCATAAATTACTAATAGTCAATTATGTTCTATGTTTGTGTGTGTGTGTGTGTATATATATATATGTCTGTTATAGAACCACACACATGGTATGAGGTTCATTTAGTTGCCAATAATGCAGATGGAGAAAGTCGTGAATCATCACGTAATATAATTACCTTTTCTGGAGATAATCCAAATGTAGAAATTGCTGAAGGTAAGCTTTTAAGTAATTTTTATTCTGTCTTACTGTATATGTGTGTATACACACACAGTGGAACTTCATTTTAATGAACCTGGTTATAATAAAATATATAATGAATTCATAAATATATAACAAACCAATTTTTCCTCTTTTAATTTCATTTTTACCCTTACATTCAAAGATTTTCATTTACCTTAAAATTAAGGCATTTCCTATGAAGCACATACAAAATTTCAGTAGCTTTTGGATTGTTCTCACATGGAAATGGATCATATTCTGACTAGTATCCTACTGTCCTGAATAATTAAAAACTTCAATAATTTTTAACTACCCTCTTCATTAAATGTAAATCTTTTTTGAACTTTAAAAATTATTGTTAACTGAGCATGGTGATTTATAAATTATGTATATTATTGGTTATACAAGAGTACATAGTTTTTATAAATAGTTATATCAAATAACAACTATAACAATGAAAATTATCCTGTCCCTTAATTTTTATTAAAAAAAAGCATCACTGTGTTTACATATGTCATCATCAATTATTACTTAATAATTTTCGACACCCAAGTAGAAAGAAGCTCAAACTAGAGCTGTTTTTTGTTTAGGAGAAAAAGAGACGCCGTTCTCATCCTGGATTCAAACCAGGGTCACTCCGTTTAGCCCGGAGTGTCCTAACAACTAGACGAACGAGTGCAAGAACAACAGACTTTCTCTCTCTGTATATAAGGATGTGGAAGATATTTCATTAAGGATAATATCAGTTAAATAATGGTCACCACACAAACTACTGGGCGAAGTTTCGTGGCTTTGTGTGTGGACCACATTATTTGGCAACCGTGTTATCTCTGTGAAGGGTAATAATATTTTACATTCCTTATATGTAGAGAAACAGACTTTTTTTTTTCATACACTACAAAACTCACGTGAAAACCAATTTTCCTGTATAAAATAAAATTGTGGTGTTTATCTTCTACCAAACCTATGCAAGCATTGTTTTTTTACAAAACAGATACCGAAAGCCATTTTTCTTGCTATGATACTGATACAAAAGGTAATTTCTCCTGCTACGAATAGTAGTGGTGAGCATGTGATCACTGTATAAGTACATAAACATACACGGTTGAGTCACATTATCAGAAGTATTTGCATGTTGTTTCAAGGGGAGTACACATATTGCTCTATAACAATGCAGGTACTTTACTTTTTAAAAAAAAAACTTTTTGCAGGAAAAAAGCGTGGGTTCACTGAAAGCTACTAAAAATTCTTTACTCTTTTACTGATGACTACTTTCTCAGGTTGGCATATCTGCACGTGATCACACACTTTGGATTTGGACACTACGCAGTACTGTGCAGGGTAGTAACCGCCCTGTATTTTTTAAACCCTGAGTTAACGAAGTAGCCGAAACATTTAGAATCTGATGTTTTGGAACTTGAAAAATCTGCACATAATTTTGCAGTTAAATCAGAAACTAACCATGACTTCACATCAATTTCAAAATCAAATAGTTTGTATAGAATTGTATCCAAAAAGAAGGTTCAAATTTTTAATGTGTAAATGTAAATTGATGAAAAGTTGGAAAACTAAAAGATGCCGAGTACAAGCAGTGTATGAATATTTTTAAGCAATGTGTGCATACATTACAAGGTGTAAGCAATAATCTTCAATCTAACTTCATTGTTTATTCTAATATAGGATAATGGATAATAATTTGATTTTGGTCATTATTTTATATATTTTGCAGTAGAATACGTTTCAAAATTAATATTTCATTTTTATTTGTGAATTTAATTTAATACTGGGAGTCAAAATTATATTTCAAGTGAACATGAATTGTTTCGATGGCTGCAAAATGTTTTTAGTTTGTTGTTGTGGAAAAGTCATGGAATTTTTTTTTACCCGGAGAGTATGAACCCTGTGTGTTATTATCACTGTCATGTTAATTTCCCCAAATTCAGGATACAGCATCCACATGTGTTAAAAGTTCCCCCTTCCTCTCTTTTACTGATTTTTTAGATTACAAGAAACTGCTAATAGCTGACGAAAGATCTATAATTGTATTCTTTGAGCATGAAATACCAATAAAAACTAAAGTTGTGCTATGTGAATTGGAAATATTTAATTCAGAGTTATCCTATTGGTCTGTAAATATTTATTTAAAAATCGACATATGTGTTCAACATCTATGCTGCTTGTGATCTGTGTTCAAGGTAGTGTATATATGGGGTGATCCTGAACTCTACCGACAAAACAAGAGGGGTGGTAATGGTCTCAAATAAGCCATATTTGGTGAAATCTCCATGTCCGCAACTGAGCAAGATTGGCTGTAAAACGAAACTGTTGTTTGCATCCATGTCGTTGCTGCATAGGTGGTTATGGCAATAAAAAAAAAAATTAATGCAGAAACGAAGTGATTGAGCTAATAATATAGTAGAGACAAAAAAATTCGGAATTCCCTTTTCTGATCCTGATCTGTGTTACTATATAGTGAAAATAAGCCTAAAACTGCCTTTTTTAGCACACTAGAAAAGAGTTGGGAATTGCCAAGTATGTGCAATAGGTAAAGGACATCAAAATAAACAATTTTTGTTCAGTGCCTTTTTGTCTAAAATTAGCCGTTCAGGCACTACAGTGAATTTAGTATTTGGATCCACCGCATTCAAGATTTCCACAAATGGCTACAATGCGCCATTTCAAGAATTTTTAAAATTATTTAATGTCAACGGACGCCAGTCTCCCTCTCTCTTTCTGGCGACTTTCTAAAATCACTTAAATTTACCAGAATTGGATGTGTAGAATCCTCTTCAGTTGCGGTGAATTTACCTAATTTTAGAAAGTCACCAGAGAGAGCCCAATATCTGTTGACATTAAATTTAAAAATTCTTGTAATGGCACATTGTAGCCATTTGTAGAAACCTTGAATGGAGTGGATGCAAACAATACATTGCAGTGCCGGAACGGCTAATTTTAGGAAATAGTCGCTGAACAAAAATTGTTTATTGCACAAATCAGGATTAGAAAAAGGAATTTCGGATTTTTTCATCTCTGCTGTGTTATTAGGTCAATCACTTCATTTAGTCATTAAAAAAATTATTTTTAACCAAACTGGCTCATTTGCAGACATGGGATTTATTTTGACTGTGAAACTTCTTCCAGTATTTGGGTGGGATGGGGAGCTGTTTCACAATTTTTTTTAAGAATTTCACATTTAAACACAAGTTAAACAGTGGGGGACACATTTTCAGAAGGGGCTAATTGACTAAATATTGTGGTTGGTTGTAAGTAAAAAAAGTCTGAAGTCTTTTAAAATTATTCACCTCTGAAAATTTAGTTTAAGCATTTGCTCAACAAGCCCATTTATAAATCCAGGCTTGTTAGTACTGTACATGTACAAAGGAACAGAACTTGGAAACGCTGCTTAAGGTTTCTAAATCCGAATCGATGGATACTGATTTTGTTTTGTTACAGAAATTATGAATTTTTCACAGAGTTCAGAATTTTAAATCCCTATTCATCGTTGTCCAGTCTACTGAACAGAAAGAAAAACCAATAAAATCGTTAAGTCATCGATACTAAGGTCAACAGAGTTGTTATGCTAAGGTTATCATTTTTATAAATAAAATTCTTCTGTTTGTAAGTCAACATCAAAACCCTCAGTGAGGTCATGCCACCAAGTTCAATCGTTTTGCAGCCTTTGGATGAATAAATATATTTTCATTAACTGTATTTCAATAAAATAGGCAGTGTACAAATAATTTTTTTTAATAAAAAAAAACTGATCCAAATGCATATGTGTTTTCCATCACTTGTCATGAAAGTAATTGCTGGAACTGCCAATTTTGAGTGGCCGAGTTTCTAATCTGGTAGATTGCATGAAATATTTTTATAAATAAAGTAATATACAGGAAAACCTTGGTTATTGTGGTTTCAATTGCAATGGGTTTTGATTTATTGCTGTTTGTGATTGGAGACAAATTTTTTAATATTGAGCTAATGAATTTGATTTATTGCAGTATTTGAGGGTACCAAACGACAAATGAAAAATAAACGTTTTCAGATACATTTTTTTAATTTTTAAATAAAAATTTAATATACAATATAGTATATATATATTATTATTATGTAATGTATTATATAATTAGTACCAGTAATTAGCATCTATTTAGTGGATTGACTTTACGTCAACAAACAAGACAACTAATCCCTGATGCTAGTACTAATATAATTCTGATCTTTAGTCAGAAACATCTTTAACGAGGCTATCACTAATTATTTTAAAAAATTAGCGATATTATTAAAACCTTAATTTAAATTGCCAATTTAAATATACAATGCTGAGGAAAATGAAGAAGTGGAAATGATAACAAAAAAATTCACTTTAAAAGAATTAGAAGAAATGTTTCATATTGAGGGAACTTTTTAAGCAAAAGATTGTGGATAGAGATCCTAACCTTGAATGTTCTTCGAAGGTGTGTAGGGAAATAGATAATTCAATTCGTTTTTACAAAATTATGTGCGAAGAAAAAAAAAATGTATAACAAACAAATCTCTTGAAGTATTTTTTTAAACAAAAAGCACTAGTATGTGCAGTACAATATACATATGTACCATTGTTTAACATTGCTTAGTAACTTTATAAACATAACCTTTAAACAATGTTTTGGCATCATTACCTTTATTATTATTTTTTTCATTTAAGAACTTTATAATTTCTGAAGCTTCAGCAAAAATAACCTATTTTCCATATATTGTATGTTCCGATTATTGCTATATTTTCTTTGGCACAATTAATCGCAATAATCAGGGTTTTCCTGTATGTAGTAAGCTCTCTCTGTATGCCTACTTCCATTAAGTGACTGCCTTCTTAATGATCACTTTTTCTCGAAACACAGATGTTTCCCCATATTGAGTTTATTTTTACGTAATTTATATGTATGTTTACAACTAGTAATAATTCTAAATATTTTTGTAATAAATATATATATTATTATTGGTTGAAACGTTGTCACCTTAAAATCTATGTTTTTTAAATAAAAATAAAATTAAGGATAATACAATACTTACTTTTCATTAAATTTAGAATATTAGGTATGTAAGGTTCTGTGGTGGTGCAGTGGTGACATGTTCATGCCTAGCTTTCAGTTACCCTGGGTTCGACTATCAACCATGCCAAAAGTAGGGTGTTTACCAATGAACTGCTTATTAGAGTTTGGTTCTCTAGGCCTCAAGAGGTTTGGATTATTCAGAAAACTGTAGGTCCTAGCACAGCATGACTCTTTTTGTCTATGTGCCATAAAACTCAAGCTGCAAGCATGTATAATATGCAGGGGTGCCATTGACATGCTATAGCATGTAAAATATGCATAATGGAACGAAGGGACTCAATATTCTAAAAATAGCACATTGTTAAAATAAAAAACAAAGGAGCATGTAAGGATGTATACTTGGAATAACTAGAAAATAGTGAAAAAAGGAAATAGTTGAATGATAGAACAAACAAGCTCAGAGAATGTCATTGTTAAAATAAAGCTGAAATGGTAATGGGCTGGACATATAACAAAAAAAATTGACCAATGATGAATTAAGGATATGCTGTAGGTGTTGATATGAGTAACCAGCCTTTTTAAGTTGTTTAGTTGTCTTAAGTTGTCGTCAATTCGAGGTTGATGTCCACAAATGATGATGTGGCTGATGATTATAACATCTTAAAGTTTTAATGCAATATAATATTATTATAAAGACAAGGCATATTATAGTAAGCACATGCATAACAATTTGGTAGATATCAGGAATATGAATACATGATAGATTTTATGTCGGCCAACGCAACTCAATTGAAATTGTCTGTGGCTGCATCAGACCTAGGTCTGAATGTGGCAAAATCTACAGGACAAGTTCTCTGTGTTTTCATGAACATGACTTGCAGAAAATGAACTTGTTTGCTTAAAGGGTTTAGCAAGGGTTGAATTGATGTGCAATGTGAGTTTAGCTATTTACACTAAAAAAAACCCTCTTTACTAGCAATTAAATATTTTGATTGTGAGGGGGGAAAAACCCTCAGAATAACTGACCATTAAAAATAACTAGGAAAGGTCATAAGACCATATTGGTAGATGAAATAAAGAAACAGGCTGAGGTAATACAGAAAACAAATTACTTAAAACAGGCACATATACAGAGCATTTGGAGCGACTTCCATCCAGCAGTGTATAGGCAATAGTTGAATATGGTGAAGATATATATGATATTTTCAAAGGAATAAAGCTGTTTTTTCTTGTTACAAGCTGTTTTCATGAATATTCTATGTTACATTATGCAATTTTTACACTATGGTTTATTATTGAACTCAATATGACATGCTTTTTTGTGTCTACTTTGTATGCGATGACATGGATGATATGTATTAAAATTTGCCGAAACAGGTCATCAAAATTTAAAAAAACAAAACAAAAAAAAACGGAAAAAGCAGTAAGCCAAGAAATTAATTCCCTTAATGTTTTTAAAAAAAAATTAAAGATAAACGTTCCTACATCAGAATATTATATTTTATGAAGTTGTATACTCAAACAATAATTTATTAAACTTTCCTTGGCAGCCAGTGGAAACACAGACTTTTAATATAGCCAATGAAGTGCTGAAGAGAAACTGAATATTGGTTATAAATAGTTAAGGTTTGTACATATATTGCATATTATTAATGTTTAAGTCAGCATAGGTAAAGACAGTGCAACGCACTTAATCATGGGCAGATAGTTCAAGCACAGAAGGCTGGTTGTTTTCTCTCCTTGACTACTTCACGTCTGTGATTCCTGTATTTGACTATAATGTGAAGGCCAAAAATGTGGTGGAATTCAGTAAAACTTCAAATCAGTGAGAAGACCGTAAGCAAGCTGATACCAGAAGAGAGAGAGATTGCTGTTCTGTATTATAATAGCTAATCAAATAGCAATGTAGAATTTGATAAGGTCAAAGTTCAATTAGGACAGTACTACTGATCGGCATTCAAAATCAGTACAATATCACAAGTGGACTGTGGCAACAGACTCTTATATCGAGTATGTTTGTTGAATGTATGGCACCAAAAAACACAATTCCAGTGATAAGAAAATATTGCAATTGAATCATATAAGGTTGGAAGCAAGTTATCTAAACTAATCATTTTTGGATCTAATTATAATATGCTGATGGAAAGATGTGGGTGTAGCTAAAGAATGTAGATACATACCACTTGTTATGTTTAAGTGCTACAGAGTGGTATTGTAATGCTCTGGTGTGCTCTCTCTCACATAAACCTCAGTGGATTATCTCGTACATCTAAAGAACTTTCTCACTGGCAATATGAATCTAATCAATGACCACACGCACCTTTCTATTCATCGTGTCCTGTTGTTCTGCAGCATAATAATGCCTTTTAACAGATCAGTGCCCATTGCATCAGTTCTGATTGATTAAAAGAATATTTATCCAGGTTTATCATTTTATATTGATTTCCAAACTTTACAGGTTTGAACTCTATTGAGCATTTATGGTAGGGGTTTTCAAACTTTTTGACCCATGGCTCCCTTCACCTTTCATAAATTGTCAACGGCCCCCAAATATACAGAAATGTACAAGCATGTTTTATAAATATTTTCATATATATGTCGTATAAAGTATTAATGCCATAATGCCCTTCTAAAACCTGCAGCGTCCCAAAGAGCTGAGATGTACAGTTTGAAAACACTTGATTTATGGGATGAAGCGAAAAAGAAAAAAAAGTTTGAGTCTGAAATTTATCATTATGAAACTTGAAAAAACTTTGGTGGTTATTGTGCATTTATAAATTGCAATTTTGACCAACATTATTCCAAGACCTTAGAAAGTCTGCCTTAGTATGTTGCTGCTATTCTCATATTAAGGGCTTAGCGTATTGAATAAATTGACCTTTCAATGCATATTGCTTTTCTATATAGTTTTTTTTTTTTGTGAACTTTGTGTAATAATTTGAGTATTCATCTTAACAGTATCCAAACATAAGAAAATATTTCTATACTCTTAGTCACTGACAAGTATTGTGGAGAAAGATTTTTAATATTACTTCTGCATGAATATTTTGAAAGTTCTATTCGGCATTCATACTTAATTCAAATCATCATGAATTAAAAACTGTATACACATTATTTCAGAATACAAAATGTAACTTCAGTGTTATGAAACATTAAGTGCTAAGTTCTATTCTTTCCTGTCCCATAATCTCTGGCTGTACTCCTAATGGAAAGGAAGTGACTTCGTTAAACTTTCAATCCTGTTTCTGATTAGACAGAATGACCTTTGCTATCCTTATGCCATAAAATATGCATAAAAACATGTTTTGGATTGCCTAACCACACTTTAAATATAAAAATTTTAATTGCTCAAAGCACAATGAAATAGTTTTTTTTAATAGAGGATTAAAATTTATTTAGGCCTTGCCTTGTGAACTAAACCCCTTTTTTTTAAATTATTTTTTTGCATTTTGTCATTTAAAATATACATCTTGATAGTTTCAAATTACTATAAAATGTTGAATATATAAGCTAACTTTATATAATGAGGTATTACTGCGACTATAGTGCTGCTAATTTTTTAACAGTTGTTGAACCGCCAAATCAACTTGAAGCTGAACCGACTAGCTCAACAACTATTCATCTTATTTGGGAAACTCCAGAAACTAGTAGGAATATAAGTTACTACACAGTTCGTTACCATCCAGTTCTTGTTAATGGCTTAGTTAACGAGTCCCTCATCCACTATATCAGAAGGTGAGTTTTCACAAAATTTGAGTAAATTATTTGCCCTCTATTAGAATTCTCCTGCACAGTTTTACTTCCTATGTATTCAAGGGATATTTGGTTATATAAAATATTTTTCTTTCAGTACAAACCGGGAAATTGTAATCACTGATTTATTTCCCTTCACATTATATGTATTTTCTGTGCGGTCACATGATGTTCACAATCGCCAAGGCCCTTTCTGTCATAAAGTGGAGTGCAAGACTATGGAAGATTGTATGTTTCTTACTTTAAATCTTTGCTTTTTGTTTTAAGTCAACATTGTAATGCATATTAATTATGCTCAATCTTTTTAGATCCTACACCACCACAGGATGTTACATGGACAAGAATTGATGCTAATTCTGTTCGTGTCAATTGGCAGGCACCTCAGCACTCTAATGGAATTATTACTGCTTACCGTATTTTATATAATATTCACATAAATGATGCAGATGTTGATTCATGGTTTTTCAAGATTGAAGGAGGTGAGCTTATATATGATAAACAGAATGCATTACTTTATTTTAGAAAATTATTTTACTTAAAGTATATAATTCTCATGTTTGAAAAGAAACCAAAAAAGTGCTAATGCTTTCAAGTTGGAATTGGATAAGTGCTTTTCTGCTCTAGAAGGACTTACTGAAGAATTACTTATACATGGTTTCTACAGTCCTTAAAAGTCCTTACCTTGTTAGGAAACTGTTTTTAGTTCTTATATTAAGCCAAAATCTTCAAAAAATCCGTAATTTTGTATTCCTGTTTCTCAACATTTCTCCATAGTATGTTTTAGTTTACATTTTTATTACAGTATGAATCAACATACAGGACAAACATGGAATTCACACCATGTGGTTTCTAATGTGCCTTTTACGAACAATGGGAACATCCGTAGAAGGAACTTCCTCTCGTAATATGCATGGAAGACAACTCATCCTAGAAACTTACTAATGTGTTTCTTTAGAACAACAGTTCTCAAACTTTTTATCCCACGAAACCCTTTTCTAACCACATGTGTAGCCACGGTGCCCCTTTATAAGTATTATTTAAGAAAAATCTAAAAGGCTGCTATTTATTGTTAATTGGGCATAAACAAAAAAATAAATCAATATAAAACGTAGGTAATATTTTTCTATTATTTAATGGTATTGATATATATGGTTAGTTAACTCTATCCAAGGGGTTGTCATGGGGGAAATGACAGAATTTACAGATTCTGGTAAAAATTTCGGTAGCATTTCATAAATTACTTGCAGAACCTCTGAAGGGTCATCATGGTACCCAGAGGTTCCATGGAATACACTTTGAGAAACTTCGTTTTGGAACAAGAATGACCAATGCATTGTCCCTTTCCCAGACCTGGACTTAAAGTGTGAGGTCCCTTGGCCTCAGCCATCTTTTGGCAGCGCCCTTCTACAGCATTTTATGTTTTGCAGTTAGGTATTCGTTAAGAGAGGTTTACTCTGTGTGTGTATGCAGTGTTCATCCCAGCCATTTTTAGAAGGGTGGATCGTCCTGGCTTTTATAGTCTACTACCCAAGAAAATATTTTACAAATGAGGGGAAGAGAGAGACATTTATAATTACCTTATATGCAGTATTATAAAATAAAATAGCGATATTTTTATGAAGGAGTTTATTTTACTTGATGACTTTTTTTCTCTTCTGATGTTTGGGGGAAGCAGCTGTGTTCCACGGAGTTTTTAATAATTTTAAGGCAAGACAAAGTGAAGAGGGGTCATTCCCAAGGAAGGAGGATAGACGGAATTTTACAATAGAATTTGATTACAGTTGAAACTGCAATTATAAAAAAAAATTTCACTTTTTAAAATTTTGCACACCTAAAACATTGGTACCTATTTACAAATCTGGACCACCTTTCACCCCATACTATCGTGGATGGTGGAGCTGTCCTATTTAGTTTTTGCCCATTCATTCTGAATTGTGTGAACAATTGATACATTGGTCAGAACAAAAGCAGAACTCTCAGACAGGAGGAAATAAAATGATATCATCCGTTAGCAGCATTTCGTTGAATTTTTTTTCCAACCAAAGAACCAATTCTTTTAAATTTACCAAAAGTACAATTAATTAGTAAATAACTTTTGGATAAATAAATAAATTTAAAAGAATTGGTGAACTTTAATTTATAAAATTTTTCCTCTTGGTTTTTTAAAAAACTGCTTTCCATATCGATGGTTACAGTACTGTCTTCTTATTCTACATTTCTGCTTTTTTAAGAAAATTTATTATTTGGGATTGGCAACTACTTAAATTCAAGTTTATCAGATACTAGTAGTTTTTTGGGGGCATTAGGCCATCAAGCAACTCCTCGCATCTCAATTTGGATTATTTTTGGGGGAATTAAAATTTTTTATGTAAGTATTATATATTTTCATTAAATGTTATTTGTTATCTGTTATTTTTAAATTTTTTTATTTAATTATTATATTTGTCCATTTATTTATTAATTTTCTTTACATTTGGCCGATATTTAATTCGACATGAGCAGGCCCATGCCGTGAAGATTTCAATTTCTCTCTTAGTTTTTCTCACGTTTCTATTTTCTTTTATTACTCAAATAATTTGACTTTAAAAGTGGAGTGTTGGGGGAATGGGGGCCTTCTTCTTAGCTTCAGCTGGCCTCCAAACAGAAACACTCCATGCTTTGAACTCCTGGGGCAGATTCCCTCCTGACGAAGTTCTGCCCCTCAGGTTTCATTATTTTTTACATTTTATTCAACTTATTTTTATATCTGTTGTATTTTGAGGCATTAGCGCATATACATAGGATAAAAGTTATTCTTTTACTTTTCAATTTTATTTACCAATTTTATTTGTCCAAAAGTTATTTACTAATATATATATATACACACACATATATGTATGTAGTAAGTGTATATATATATATATATATATATATATTAAATTTCAAATATCAAGGTCAATTTTTACTGTATTTAGCATATTGTAGCACTACCAATATTTTTGCAACCTCTCAATGAGTAATTCTTCAATACATGTCCTTTATTAACAATATCTGTCTAAATCACCTGTTTTCTGAAGGACTCTCTCTCTCTCTCTCTCTACAGGGTTAATTCTCGAGTTCTTGAGTTGTAATTCTAAGCAGGTGTAATGTAGTAGAACTCCATCCACATAGTGCACTCAGGATAACGCAAAATCTCCTACAACTTCTTCCATTTTCCAAAGTTAATGGCTAAATCAGATGCCTGGCATTTGTTATAAATTATCACCACCATTTTACCAATAAACAAAAGCTACTTTTAGCATACATCATAATTTAATGTATGTTTTAGTTTGAATCTATGAAGTTATTGCGGTTGCATTATAAGTATTTAGGTTCTGTTTGGAATAAAACTACTTCATTTTTGAGTACATCTTGCGTATTAGCTCTACTTTTTTGGGGCTGGAGGGGGTATGCAGTATAAAATTTAATTTGTAATTGCTCTCTATGAAAAAGGGCTAATATTTGATAAAATTTTGAATGGGGATATTAAGCAACTCTTTAAATTTCAAGAGGTAGTTTTAAAAAAAAATCTTATGTATACAAAACACTGTCTTGGGTCTTCATCCTTCCTTTTTTTTAAAAAATAATGCTTATTGTGCCTTTAGAAAATGGTCCGTATTTTCCCATTTTTCTTACGAAAAGTCTACTCGGATCCCTGTAAATTACTTAAGGCAGCTACACAGTTTCCAGCTGACTGTGAATCGGACAACGGGAGCAGGCCAACCAAATTCCATTAGTTGCCACCACTTGCTCCAGAAACCTCAAGTCATAACCATTTATTTTTATTATTGCCATAGTTTGTGAAATCCCACCATTCAGTTACATTTGGTTATGACATCAAGAGATGACGGTCGCATTCTCTGCTTGTTTGGTACAGAATGACCCTTGCTGTCCTTGCACCAGAAAAATACAGCCAACCAACCAACCATCAAGAAACAACATTTCAAGTATTGTTAGCATGTGTTTGGCAAAAAATTGTTCGAACGAAAAAAAAAAAGAGATGGTTGAAAAACATGGTGTAATGAATTGCTTTAAATAAGGTAAGTTTATTTACATGTAAATTTTTTTTATTACATAAATTACAGTTGGCCCCCTAATTATTGGCATAACTATTTACATATGATAGAACAATATATATCTGAAAAAGTCAAGAAATTTTAAAAATGTTCCTGCTGGCAAGGTATGGAAAAGTCAATGAAATTTAAAAGGTTGTTTTGCTGTTCACCCTGTTTGAGGAATAACTGATCCACTTCAAATTCTACAGCTAGCATTGTACTGTCCACCCTGTGCTGGGGTAATACAATACATCTTTAAATTAATTTTTATTTAATGTTTCTAATGTTATTTAATGTTTTAAGGTTTAAGTCTCAATGGTATCAAAAATACAACAGTTACTGATCAACTGACCACTGTAGTCCAGGGGTTGGTTCCCTGGACCTTACATTGTATGTACTGTCATACTTTGTCTGGCACAGAATGACCCTTGTTCTTGCATCATAAAAATACAACCAACCAATCAACCTAGACCTTACAAAGGTTGGATTCCTCAGAAAAATACACGTCTTCAGCCATATAGTGGAGTAGTGGCAATGTATTTGTCTCGTATGCCATGAAACCAGTTTCTACTCCCAATGATATTGTGGAATATGTGCCTTTTTTCTCCTCACCATAGTCCAAAGTTTCATTCCCTTGGCAACAGAAGTTTAGATTTCTCTGAAAACTGTAGGTTCCAAGATAACCCAACCTTTGCTATTTTTGTGCTGTAAGAAAAAAAAAAATACAAACTTAATTTAAATTTCCCTGTCTGCTGCAGTCTAATTCAGTTCTTCGTTAGCATTTGATCGCCTAAAAAATGTGTGTGCTTATTTTTGCTATAAATTCCTTATGTTCCAATGTGGTTTGTGTTTAAAGGAACTGCAATGTCTTCTTTATTGAGTGACCTAGCAAGCGATACAGTGTATTATCTCTGCATGAAAGCTGAAAATAAAGCAGGGCTAAGTCCAAGGACACAGATTTTGCAAATGAAATTGGCTGTCAGACAGAATAGCTCTAGATTACCCAACCAAGAAGGTGAGTGTCTTTTTTCCTGTATAATTAAGAGTTTGTGAATATGGTCTTTGATATATTGGTACATGTGTTGCAATTTTTATCAAAAGTGAACTGTAAGTTAAACCATTAGAATGGTCTATACTGCTTGACAATTGCTAAAGAACAACTGGTTGTTGTCATGTAGTGTCTTTCCACCCACCCCACGCAATAGGCACGCAGTTCTGTCTATGCTGATGGACTGCATGCTTAAACTTACAATAAAGCGAGATCTCTCATTTGTTCATGAGAGAAAAATTCCCATACAAAATTGGCAGTATAGCCTTTCGTTTCTTAGTAATATGATGCACCTTTTTTTTTGTTGGCTTACTGTCTGTGGGAACAGAATTTTAGTGAAAATTTAGAGTGTTGTGATAGTGTGTGAAAAGCATGCTGCACCTTTTATTGCAGCCAGTGGATAATAAAGTCTTGAAAAATACAAGACTTGCCTATAAAAAGGATTTCTTAGGACCCTCCTCGAAGAAAATGATAAAAGTTCACTTTCCATTCTTCAAAAAATTGAAGTAAACATTAAGAATCTGGTATATTGGGCTGCCAGATCATGGGACTGTGTAAATGAACAGTGCTTGAGAAATTTTTGGGAGAAAAAAAAAAGGGTCTACTCTTAGCTACACTGGAATTCCAGATCAGGAAAATGAGGCACAAAATCTGCTTGAACCTGTTCAACCTATTCCTGGGTTCAAAGAATAATAAAATTGATGTCAATGGGTGGATGGTGGAATATATGAAAATTTAACTAATGCGAAAGTCGTCAAGGCTATATTACTCAGCAAAGTGGTGAGCAAAGGGACAAGGAAGAAAGTGATGGCGACAATGGTGATAAGGAGCAGCTAATGTAGATGCAGCTGTTGCCCTTGACCCCACCCTACACTACATGGAGCAACAAGCCATCGCCACACCAGCTGATGCCATGTTCATGAGGTGGTGGTGGAATCTTGCATCAGCCAACAGGTTCTCTTCATTATCAAAAAGCAGATTTGCTGATTTTATGAACACATCACACAGTTAATTATTCTAAGTATCTACTGTAGAGAATTGTATTTTTTATTATATTTGTAAACTAAACGAAGCAATTTTTTTTAATTAAAAAAAAAAAGATTAAATGGATTTTGGATTAGTGTGGTTCAGATTAACGAGACTACTTTAATAACTCTATGTATAGTATATTGTATTGTTAACGAAAGTTAATAAAATTATGTCACCATCTATCGACACCAAAAGAAAGTAAAATTATACAGAAATTTGGAAAAGGAAGTTTTTGTCAACGTTGAGGCAAAAAAACATCTTTATAAATCATTTACAGTGCCTTTGCCCTTATTATTATACTAATGTTCTTTCTCTCGAACGTATGAGCTTCTAATGTTTTAGCTTAACTCTCAAGGTTATGTCGAGGAAATGCAAAATATTTTGTATATACATAATTTAAATTCATTTTTCTGCCAAAATTTCAAAAGATTTTCTGATGATGACAGCATTAAACATATTTAAATATGAAAATCAACCTAAAGTTTATAACAGAAATTGTAAGAGAATAGGAAAAAAATCTAAAATTTGCAAAATTGTTGAAAAAACATAAAATATGCGAAATCATTGAAAAAAATCTAAAATTTGCACCATAATAAAATTACATGTGAAAATTCCAACACCCACGTTTATAAGCTCATACTAGAGCTTTTGCTTTAGGAGAAAAAGAGGTGCCATCCTCACCCTGGATACGAACCAGGGTCCCTCTGTTCAACCTGGAGTGCCTTGACCGTTAGACGAATGAGGACAGGAACAACGCTCTTTTTTGAGACAAAAACTCTAGTGAATGTCGCAATTTTCACACATAATTATTCCCCCCTAAAAAAAAAAACAACAAAAAAAAAAACTTGCCCTGGAGGCTTTTCTGTGTTAACCACTAGGTGGTAATTGCGTTATCCTTATGAAGGGTAATAATATCTTGCATCCTTATATACGGAGAAAGAGAGCGTTGTTCCTGTCCTCGTTGGTCTAGCGGTCAAGGGACTCTGAGTTCAACCGAGGGACCCTGGTTTAAATCCGCGATGAGGACGGCGTCTCATTTTCTCCTAAAACAAAAGTCTCCTAAAACAAACTCTAGTTTGAGCCAATAAGCGTGGGTGTTGGAATTTTTGCATGTACTTATTATTCCCCACAGAAAACTCACCCTGGAGGCTTTTCTGTGTTGACTATTATGTGGCAATTGTGTTATCCCTATGAAGGGTAATAATACCTTACACAATAAAATTATTACCCTAGTTATAGCCTTAAGTATATTTAATCTCAACCTCTCTGTCACTGGGTTATTTAAATTCTTCTTAAAGAAGTCATAGAATGGAGCCTTAATTTTTGCTAGATACTGCTTAACTGTCAGTGGGGTGATAGGAATGTATTATGAATTTTTTTTTTTTTTGTCTGTATTCACTTATTTCAGGCTCAGCATATCTATCAAGTAAAAGTTGTTTTAATTCTATGATAGTAGGTTCCTTTATTTCCTTCAGAATATTCCTGGCTGCTCCTATTAATTTACACTTAAGGAAGATTTCTTTATCTTATCCCTACCATCTCACGTAGGTGAGGATGTTCTCAAATTTGTGGAGATTCTCCCATGATTTGGAAAAAATCATTTCTTAGGTTGAATGAATTATTTCTTAGGTTGAATGAATTATTTCTTAGGTTATTGAAGTTGATAATGTGCTGAATAAATTAGCGGTTGTGGGAACGAGTTTCCAATCCCATTGTACAGGAGCTTGTTATTTCCTGCAGATGTGTTGAAGACATCTGCGAAATGTATGAAATTATGGATTTTTGTTCGTATACTATGCAAGTGATAAGGAGAGGGGTTCTGTGAAAAAAATTTAGGTCTAAAATTTATCAGTACAGGGAAATATGGTCCTATGTGACAGGGAAATGCCTGGTAAAAGCACAAAAAATGAAATAACTGGAACAAATTTTAGTTTTTCAATTTTACGTATCGAAAAACTGAAAGTAACTGAATTGCCCTAAAACATTTATTTTAAAATAATATACTAACAAGAGTAAACAAATTTTCCGTAAATACTTTTTTCCCTGCAACAGAGTTATAAACATGAGTAGCAGAAGCGTATTCTTTACCATGAAAAAAGTTCATCTCACTCTTCCAGCGTATGCTTTGTTAAATGATTTTACATTAATGAATGCAGTTATTTATATGAATTTTTTGGCATTTAAAAAAATACTCAAAAAGGGCATTTATCCCTGCCTGAAGTTAAACAAGTGATTAAAGTTTTGAAGAGATTGGATCCTTTCTTGTTAACTTGTTAAGACTGGAATGGGAGGAAGCCTGTCTTGCGTCATGTAACAAAGAAAATTGTGGCTATCTTGGACCCATACATGAATCTCCAACTAGAACACGCAGTGTACAAGAAATAGTGAGGAAGTTGAGTGTTCCGTATTCTAAAGTGACAAAATTTCTTTGGAAAAAATAGTTCACCTTTATCCTTAAAAAATGATTCACCATCAACAACTGTAGAGAGATAATCCTGAAAAAATGTTTTCTGTAATTTTTTTTGGACAGAAGGAAAGTGGGTGCCTTTCCATAGATAATTTTTTAGAGAGATGGATCCCATTTTTTAATCTTTTTGGAACAGTCAATACCCTAAACTTCTGAATGTGGGCTTCACTCAATAACTCAACGTACTTTACTCAATAAATTCTTGTACATTCACTAAAAATCACTTGTGTGGTTTTGCACCAAATTTTATCCTTGAACCATACTTTCTTTAAGCATTGCAGTCATAAGGTGCAGTAGCCCCGATGACCACAGAGCTCTTATTTTTCCTATTATTCCTATTTTTTTGCCATGGCTCCTTTTTTCCTATTTTTCTACTTCTTCCTGGTGGGCATATGCTCAATGGCGATTGCTTTTATGTCCAAACATTTTCCCCTTCTACTCTCGTTATCGTTCAAGGTCATGTTCTTACTGTATTCCATGTTTTCGAAATAGTATTGTTCCCACAAAGAAGTATGAATAAAGCATTAATTATGGGCACAGTAGACAACTGAGTTGTCCTCGTTCCCATCCCTTCCCTTCACTGAAACTTTTTTTCTTTTCCTTTTTCAACAGTAATCATTTAGATGTCATACTAAGCAAATTTGCAACTTTGAACAAGAGGCTGATTTCTACATACAATGATTTCTGGCGCCAATGCAGTCAAATGGTCCTAGTATTACAGAAGCCATTTGGTGTTTCTACTTCCAAACATGTTTGTTTCTTTTTATTATTTTTTTTAATAACAGAATTATCCTAAGAAACACTTGTTTATTGCAAAGCGGTAACTAGGAGAAGGGGGCATGAAGGGGTTGTTATGATTACAATGATTACTGGCATCCAATAACTAATGCCAGTAAAATTACATATGAAAAATGGAAATTGCAAATGTTCAACTGGTGTCAGAATTCAATGCAGCCATCAAAGAGGTGGACAGTTTTTTTTTAGTCAAATGATGTTAGCATTACTGAAGCCATTTGGTGTTTCTACTTCCAAACAAGTTCTTTTTTTTTCCCCCATAAAAAAAAAATCGCCTTAAGAAAGATCTGTTTATTGCTAAGTGTGGGGGGAGAGCCCCATGAAGGGGTTTTATATGCAATGATTACTAGCATCGAATAACTGGTGCTAGTCAGATTGCATAAAGAAAATGAAAATTGCAAATGTGCAACTGGCTCTAGAATTCAATGCAGCCATCGATGAGGTGGACTTCTTTGGTTTTCTCTCTTTCTCTTTTTTAATAATGTTGCAGCTACTTCTTTTTCCAATACAGATGAGTGGTAAACATTGTAAGCAAGTACAGTCATCCCCATTTAAATGAATATTGATGGTTCCGGCCAGGACCATAGTTACGGGGGAGGCTTAGAATCCATTGATGTGTTAATGTATTTTATTAGTGTTTTAAAAAATATTCTACTATATATCTGCAGTATATACATTAAATGTCTTAATCTAGTTAATTCATAGTACTCTACGCTTCTAGAAAACCTAAAAGGCATGCAATACTATATATGGAACATATAATGTGCAAAATAGTTTGTGAACAAGTCATTTTTAGCAATGAAATCAAACTAATTCATTTAACATCAATGAAATTAAACTAATCCACTTAACATCAATGAATAAAATGTAAATATTGTATTGAAAATTTGTGCAGAAGCATGCTAAAATATATAATCTTGTATGCCTAATAAGAATTAACTTTAAAAATTAAAAAAAATTAAAAACAAAATACAGTCGACCTTGTTAAGACAAACGCCAAGGGGAACAGAAAATCTGTTCATATTGGTAGTAATTCGTCTTATCTGGGAAGGATAGTATGCTATACAATCTGACGGAACTTCAGAAAACGGTTCGTATTAAAAGTAATTCGTCTTAAGCAGGTTCTACTGTACTATAATTTACTTTAAGAAAAAATAAAACAATTTTAGGGGCTGATTATATTTTCAATGGGGGTGGGGTAATCCTCCTGGCCCCGATCTGGTTCTGGTTTCAGTAAATATTTTAGTATCGGGTGGAGGTTGGACACAGATACAGTTATATATCTACTTAAATGCCCTGGCACAATAAATATAGTATTAACTTCATACATAGTAAGCAGGAAATAGTGTTGAGAAAGATAAAACATTGAAATTTGTCTAAAAGGACATTTTCTCCTGGTCACACCAGACATAATATATCATGTTTAACCTTGTCTATAATGATTTTCAGTTCCCAATTTATCATTATAGATAGATTTCACTGTACTATGTGGAAGAAGAAAAAAATAGAGTTATACATACCCAGACTCCACTGTAGATTTTAAAAAAGGAATGTTTTTGCTAACGGAAAGGAAACAAATGTTACAAAAAGTTTTATGATGATCAGTGTCTGTCTTGTCCTAGAGTTTTTGAGTGGTTTAAAGAAGATAGGGAAGAGGTCACAATTACGATTCGCACCTATGTTGTCCCAGGACATTAAAAACGGATGACAACATTAAGAAAGTCAGCTGACTCTTCCAATTCATTGATTGGCATTTGATTTCTGGGTCATACGTATGAATCTAAGATTCATCACATGTTATTATGTTTTCTAAATCATTTTCTAAAATCATTTTCAATGTTTTGAAGAGTGTCAGCACAAATGGTCATTTGAATTTCCCTTTGTTCAGGAGTGAAAAGTCTCGGCACCATTTATGAACACGCTTTTCTCATGTTCAAATTCTGGTAAAGAATTTGTCTAACAACCTCATTATCGATGTTGAGTAACTCAGCAACAGTGTGGATACTCAAGTGCCGATTTTTTTTTGGATGATTTGGCCGACTTTCTCAATGTTGTTATCCGTTTTTGATGCCCTGGGACTACCGGGAAGTAGATTGTTCCTGACCTCTTCCCTGCCTTCTTTAAACCTTTTAAACAACTCAAAACCTCTAGGACTAAATAAGCACTGATCATCATAAACTCTTTGTAACATTCCATTCGTTTCCATAACAGTTTTGCCAAGTTTAATCTAGAACAAATTGATTCGTTGCTCCATGTATAGAAACAGCTAGATTCCAACAGAGTAATTAAGTACACTCCTTTTCTAGCAAACGCTAGGCCAGACTGTTATCTACCTGATCTTGAAACTTTTATATATGATGTGAAAGGCAACAATGAACAATACAGCACACAGTTTGCTTTTGATAAGCTGAAAGGGAAGCAAAACAAAAATCAGTCTCGATATTTAATAGCCACACCTCATACATCACATGCATAATACAAGTACAAAAAATAAGCAAATGATTGAATAAAATGTTTAGAAAAATTAAAATGAATAATGAAAATCAGTTATAACGACCTTCAAGGGACTGTTCAAATTTTGTCGTTATAAATTATATACTTTTTAAAGTTATAATGTAGTAATACACTTTAATGTTTTATAAGTTGTTTTGATAGCAAAAGATATTAAATTTACTGATTTTTTAAAATTAAATAAAAACGTACTTAATTATATCAAATATGTAATATAAACTATATATAATTGATTTAAAGAACTGAAAGTAATACACATTCCTATTTCATTTTCTATTATTCATTATATAAAATAAAAAAAATACTTGAAATATAGTGCATATTTAACACCCATATTTTTCTTACTTTAAAATCATTTCTTATATGTTAAAAATTCTAAATAGGGGAGGGAGAAACACAATTTCCTCTTTCTTTCTTGCTGTTTATCTGTGATGATTATTGCCAAATTATGGTAATCTTAATGATGGAACTGTGTAGCGAAGCAACACTAAATCTGGATGAAAAATAGCATGCGTGTGCAGAAACTGGTTTTTCCTTTCTTGTCGCTACTCTCTAAATCACGGCACTCTAAGAGACTTTAATTATAACCACTGTGTATATTTATATATGTAATCAGATATATATTTAAATTAAAAGTATTATTTAGTAGCAACCTGAAAATAGTTAACTTTGTGAATAGCCTTTCATCAAATGCTATGTACAGGATTCCCATGCACGTGGAGAACTTACAAGTGTCGGAAAATTTGAGAACACCCTTAAAGGACAGGGGAAAATCAGATTTTTGGTCAATAAACCCTTATTTGTGCATTTGATGTTTTATAAGGTAACTAAATGTAACTTTTATTCAGTACTAAAAGTGATATATTTTATATTTCTCAGTTTTTGATGATCGACATGATCCTGTCCTTGGAGTCATTGTTGGCGTAGCTATTGGTAGCAGTTGTGTTATAATCTGTGCCATTATCATCATTTATAGAAATAAGTAAGTTTTTTTTAACCAAAACTATATATGATTTAATTTGCAATGTATATATGTATCTCACATAAAATTTTCTTTGTTGGAAGTGAACAGGGTAGCCAACAGACTGGCGAAACTGGAAATTTTCAGAGAATCTGGTTTAGCTGGAAGGGAGGGGGGGAATCAGGGGATTTTTCTAAAAAACTTCTGGGAACTTTGGTACAACTGGTATAACAACAGCAAGTTTAGGCTTGCCAGATTTTCATGACCATCACTTTTCTTACTCACCACATATTTTTTCTCTGGTCCAAGTACATGTAAGTTGCTATGGAGCGAAGCGTAAGTATTTTGCTTTTTAAAACTCCTAATGATGTCACAATGGGTATGACCTAATCTCGAAGCTATCATAAAGTCTTTCAGTATTTTTTTGCTTCCATGGACATAGTCGCCAGACATTCTTAAGAATTGATAATGATCAGTGTCGTTTGTTCCATATGCAAGGTCCCGTCTCATTTTTCCTAATCGGCATATGCTTATTAAATCTAATTGGCATATGTTTATTAGATCTCCGGAGTGTACTCTAAAATTAAATTTCTCTTTGAATAAGGTTATTGCGCTAGCTGCTCAGTTTCCATCATTATGCTCAGAGATACCATGGATCAGTAGGCATAGTCTCCTAATATATTGTTGTTGATCCTCCACTTCACTTTCATGGTACCTTGTTTGGTGCATAATGACCCTTGCTGTCCTTGTGCCATAAAAACACAACCAACCATCACTTTCAAGATCTGCGATTTTTCCAGTAGTTAAATTCTATCCTCCAACACTGTGATTCTCAATGTCCAATGGCTTTTTGGTTTTTTAATCTCTTTGTTTATTTGTTTATTTCAATAAACAACACCCTTTTATAAGAATGTCTGAATCAGAACCAATAGTCAATTCATTATGTGGAAACAAATTTAGTTTTTCATTAAGTGATTTTTTTTTTAGTTCCTCCATATCCTTGTCCCACCGATTTCAAAAAGAGGGAAATTCATCTGAAACAAAACACACCTATGAGTTAGGTAGTGAAGAAGTATGTGCGTGCATTTTTGGCAGCATTATTGATACTAACTTAGCTTACCGTTAGCACTCACAAAATCTAGCTTATAATTTAAATTCTCATAGAATACAATTGTGAATTGTTCTCGAAAACGAAGTGGACAAAGTGGTTTTTAATAAAAAAATAGTATTGTAATACAGCATGCCCATGGTAAGTCAGTACCAAGGACTAGAGAGCAAAATCTTACGACTGATCATTTTAGCCCTCTACCGGGGAAAAAAGATTATATATGTAATATATCATTCATATATATATATAAATGCACACTATCCTTATCTAATTCATACTCCTAGAAATATACTTGTGACTTTATACATCATCGTTTTCCTGTTTACGAAAACAGTTTTTGGGATTTTTTCAATGAGTCATAACCTTCTTTTCAGAGCACAAAGCCTAGTAAAAAATATCCGCAATATGTTTTATCTTTAAGGTAAATTTTTCATTTGTTCCTGTGCTATTTAACTTTTTGTGGTGCTACGGATTAATGGAATTAATTAATGGAAGTAGAATTTTATTTTCGTATTTCTGAAAAATGAAAAATCCTCTGTTTTTATATTGATACTTAAGATTTACTGGGGGCAGGGCGCAATGGTGGAAATAAAATATTTCTGGTTATTCTTATATTCAGCATAAACAATAATTTGTGGATTATGAGACAATCAAAAATTTGGCTATGGCAATGATGTTGCTTCAGGTATATTTAATTTGTCACTATTAAGTAATGAGATAAAATGATAAAGTAATCAAATTTGTCTTTACATATTTAACTTCATAAGTGCTGTAAAAAGATTTATTACAAAATTTTGTTGCAACACTTGTTCTATAAAGTTTGGTAATTGATTTTTAGGTGCTGTCCTGTTACTGCTCGTGCACCTGTTACACCAAATGGCCATTACTCTATGTACTGTACTTATGGCTATATGCCGCAAACAAATGGTCATGCTGGTAGCAATATCTCTGTTCGTGACAAAAGGTCACTTCGCCCTGTTGTTCAAGAATTAGATTGCTTTACACCAATGCTCAGCCATATACCAAATGGTAGAACAGATCACCATTTAGATACGAAGGTAGTTATATATATATATTTATTTTTTTTTGTGAAAATATACTGATTTCGTCAAAAATTGACTTAATAATGGTGCATATGTTACTTGATGACCTGTATGAAGTCTTTTCTAGGTAAAAGCTCCTTTTATGCATGTGTTTTGTTCACAGATCAGTTTTCTTATATTTTTACACTTATAGTTACTGCTAGTAATAAAAATTTATTTATTATCAAATTTTTGTTGACCTTTATCCTTTGGTTTCTTCCATCCCCAACTTTTGAATCAAACATTTGTTATTTTATTCTTTGAAAACAAATGTTGTGCAATACAATGGTACTTTGTATTCAAATGTGTTTAATTCAAATTCATGTTTAATTAGAGACTAGATGACACCGTTTTTTAAGAGTAATTGGCTCTGCTCTCTCCCGCCGACGCTGCCATACATTACAATATACTTGACTTGTACGATCTTTTAAATTATAAGACTGCTAAATTAATGTATCACCATATTAGATTCAACATCATGATTGACATTCCCGCGTTAATCATTCTGGACATGCCTTTGGAGTTCAGACTGTCAATCAATTAAGACCTTCTTATGCAAGGACTCATACTGGAGTAGTATAGGTCCAAGATTATTGAATTCTCTTCCTCTTGAACTCAGATCTTGTACTATAATGCAATTCAGGAAACAACTTCGTACTCTATTAACTATCTGATAATTCTTTCTTTTTTTTTTCCCTCCATCTTACTCGGATATATTGATCTCTAACTTATTTGTATTCTGTTTAGTCCTATTAATTGCACTTCATACAATTACGCAATGCCCATCCCGCTGTGACCTTTGGCAGCATGGGTTTTGTCAGACTCCACAGTATTTCCCCTCTGCTGCCCTGGCAGGTCGTCTGTCATTACAATATCTTTTTCAATATCTATGTGTACTGCTATAATGTAATTAGAAATTATTTATATAGTTATTACATATTTTCTGGTTAATTTTTATACCTTTTCCCAAATTATTTTTACTGTAATTAGTACCATGTTCAATTATTATATCTTCTCACTTCTCACAGAAGCGGAGAATTATTCAATTTGTAATGTTGTGACACTTGTCTGAATAAAAGGTTTATTTATTTTATTTATCCTGGATGATCAGAGATGTGGATAATAAAGAACTTCTCCATTGTCCTGTGAATCTAAACTTGATTATATAAAACTTTTCAAATTCTTGGATAATTTGAACAAACTACAGTAGTACCTCCATATAACGTACTTCCGTATAGCGAAATTCTCCATATAGTGAAGTTTTGGCAAATCCCCATGGTCGTTACATATGAAAGTGTTTCTATATAACGGAATAAATTTCTATATAACGAAATTTTTAACGACCAAAACAGAAAATTGAGTGGTCACGTCAGTTACATCGGTTTCTGTAATACCATGGGAATACAATACAATTTAAAGCAAAGGGGCAAACAAACAGAATAAGGCATGTCTAAGGGACTTTAAACTTCCTAATAAAGAGTTTTCCTAAGCACACATATCTGTATCTGATTGCCCCATACAGTGCGAAACTGCTAGGCTATGAACAGGCCCAATTGTCCTTGAATACATTGTATTGTTTGACTAATAGTACTTGTCGCACTTTTTTGCTCATAATTACCAGAAATCCAGACCTTGCAAATTTCCATCAGGGGTGCTAATGCTTCTTTGGTCGATCAACACCACCATTTGTTGTGCAGCAAGATATTAGAAATTTTTTTGCAAAAGCATGAATGTGTATGAAAGATGCATTAAATATGTATTCATTTTAAGGTCAAAATTTTTCAATTCATTTTTGTATATGCATATATATTTCACATTTAAAAACATCTATTTTTAAATGGTTGAATGTTATTTATGAGAAACAGTCGTTTACTGAAAAATGGGATTTTAATTGTGGTATCATATTGCACTGCCCTGGTCCATCATATACATTGTTTTCACATGGCGAATTTTCTACATAATGAATTTTTTTCATGGAACCATCAGTTTTGTTATATGGAAGTTCTACTGTATATGGTTCCTTCGGATTTGAATTAACCAAGTTTGACTGTAATGTTATTATTCAATTATTGTTTCAGAACAGTAGCTTTCTGTGATAACATACATTGGCTTAAAAATTGTATAAAAACTTCTTACCATTAATTTTTATTATAGTCTTTAAAACTTAATATAAAATGTCTATCTTTTATAAATGAAGTTTAGGAACTACAGAGCTCCTATTCTCTTACCACCCCCTCCTTTTCTTTTTTTTTTTTTTTTTTCGAATTATTCTCCCACTTTACCATGTTCTGTTCTGATCCCCAATGATGATTACTTTTCTTCCCAAACATTTTCCGCCTCCATTTACATTGGTGTTCAAGGTTGTGTTCTTACTATTTTCTTTGTTTTCAAAACAGCATGATGGGGGGAAAAAGAATGAGTTGCAATTTATTTTATGAGTTGCAGTTTATTAGTACAACTGTCAATTGAATTGCGGGCATTTGCATACTCCTTCCCTCTGCATCTCCAATTTTATAACAGTACTCATTGGTAGTCTGTACTATGCGTATTTGCAAATTTGAATAAAAAGACAGTTTCTACATGCACTAATTTCTGGCACCATGCATATAATAGTCAAATAACAATTGCAGGGTTCCTAGCAAGTCTGTTTATGTCAAATTCCATATTTTTGCCGTAAGTCTTTATTAGTCTATCTGTGTGTCTCTTTTTTTTAAGAATTATTTGGTCCTTATTTTTTCCCCTTTTCTTCTTTTAACTAATGGTTATTTGGAAATCAGTTGATTAAATATTTACAAAGGCCTTTCTTAAAAAACAATCGATCCTGTATATTAGGGCAGCTCGAAAAAATAGAAGTGTCTTATATCTTTTTGCGGTAGTGCGGAAAAGTCTTATAACTCTGAATTGATATCTTCTGTCACCTCAATGAGCTGAAAGTTGTGAAAATTGGACTAAAAATGCTTAAAATTCAAAATGAATAAATAATCACAGATTTTGTTGATCCGTTTGCGGTAATGTTTAAAAGTTACTATTTTTTAACAACAACATCTGTACAAAATTTTAGAATTATACGTTAATATCTTCTGCCACCTCAACGACACCGAATTTTAGAAATTGAAGGCAAATTTTTAAATAAACACACATTATACTTACCTCATTTTAATGCGAAAAGAAAATTTATTCTATCTTCTAGATATACAAATTAAAAACGCATTATTGCTTGTAATCTTTTTTGGACTCAAATTTTGGCATGTGTTTTCTGGATTCTAGTGTTGCTCTAATAAATCCATCCCTATTCTGTGGTCCAACTGTTTTTTCAGAGGCTTCAGTGATTAGTTTTACAATTCGCTCAACTACTTGTGTGTCAAGGATAGTTAATAAAGTTCCAGCCGTCCATTGGCATACTGTCCTGTATCATCTTCAGAAGTTCATGAGAACTAATCTCTCTGAGAACTGGAGGCGATGTCACATAAGTTTGCCAGTCAATGAAATCTACATGGTCTGTAGCTCCAAGGTTAACAGCAAGAATAACGAATCTGTGAACACAATTTCCATCTGGGCCATTTTCCCTTGCTGCATTTTCCTAGCTGCAAGCGTCCTAATATGGCATCTCTCATCAGTTAACATGGCCAAAAGCATGTTTTCTGGAGTCGCAAAGTAAGCGCTGCGAGAAGTTACTGGTTCGATTATGTCAGGATACTTCTTAGTCAAGTACCGAGATGAGCTGATGAAATGCCACAGGTATCTAGTGCCGTCCTTTATGGAGTGGTGAATTTTAATTCGAAACCATGAGGGTGCATAGAGTCTTAGAATGAACACCACCAAAGTTAGCAACTCATTTGATGGATCTGATGTAGATATATAAAACCTCGGTATTCAATTGGCAGTTGTTAGCCAGCGGGCCGAATTCAACGTTGATGGTTGACGCTTAGCTAGATCTGAAGAACAAACGCCAGAACTCATCGCGGTTCAAATGTTTAAGAAGTATTTCTGATTAGAACTTAGGGCGGTGGGATCAATGCCCGTCAAGTCGCATTCAATGCTATTAAAAGCAACAAGTGGAAGCTTTTCGCATCCTTTCAGGTTCCGTCCAATGTCTCTGGTATAAGACGTGGGACCAGAAGACTTTCCGCATATGTACTCAAATAGGTGTCGTAATGACAACTCGTTCAAATTAAGTAAGCAGATAATCCATTGGATTGGTCCCTGAAGTTTCAATTCAAGCCTGCGAATTACACCATTGTTCACGAATTTGTAAATGCTGGATATATCAAGACTAGATCCATTTTCAGGTGTAACATGCCTCATGTACGTGGCACTAGGCTCCGATACAATACAGTAATGCCCTTCTACAATTATTCCTTGGAACTGCTTGTTCTTGAGTATTTCGGTTGTTAAAGTTTTGTCATGCTGTCCATCAAAATAAAGGACTGATGGAGCAGAACGATTTTTATTTGATTTTGAGACCAATTCTTTTTTAATTCTTGATTTTTCCCTCGATATTTTACTTTTGTCTGTGACGAGGCTGGTGTCTGATTCAGATATTAAACCCAAATCTTGCATAACACTCGATGCAATAGCAGCCGTGGCTCTGTTGGACACACCATATCTGTGACTGAAAAAAGCTGTTTTATCCAGTTTTAAACGCATTTGCATACTCAGAGTGGGCTGCTAAAGAGATTTACTTGCAAATGTTGTGTAAGACCAGTCTTTGGTGCCCTCCTGGTATTCCTCCGTTTCCATCTCCATCACATCTTCTATTTCAGTTTCCCCTTCATTCTCCACTGAATAGTAACTTGAATCAGAAGACACTTGTTTTTCAGAAGGAATAGTATCCTGTTCCTTTCGCATTTGGCATTTCTTGAGCCGTTTTGTTTCTTTAACATCAACACTTCCGATGAATATTTCTCTTTCAGTTCTTTGGTCAATGAGGAACGCCTGCTCGTTTGCACAAACTTTACTTTCTTTTGGACAGATACAGTCCGAAAAAATCACGCATTTGCAAGCAGATATGTCAAATAGGTTTTTTTTTGCTTCCACATTTTAAAGTTCTCAACATTTTCTCGAGTAGTCTTGCTTTTTTCACACGTTTTATATTTTTCATGATCGATCGATATTTTCCATGGTATGAGAGTATCATATCACAAACACATTTATATGAAATTGAAGGAACGGATGCATGGAGGTATAAATTTTCAATCTTCAAAGCAACAGTTTCTGCAATAACTGAAAAGCATGGTTCTTTGTTTCCATCAGTTTTGCAATAGATACACCATCTCTTGTGAGCGCAACATCTTATAATGTCCTCATGCGTTGGGAGCGTACCTAAAAAAATGCTTCGGTCCTCCAAAAACAGGGCATTGCAACATTTGCCGACATGAAAACTTTGACTGCGATGATTTTGCCATTCATAATTATAGACCTATTGCGAATATGTCGATTTTATCTAAATTTTTAGAATCTATATTTAAAGAGGCTTTGGAGAGTTTCTATCATAAACATAATTTAGGAGCAGGAAATCAATATCGTTTTGAGAGAAAAAAGAGGTACTGAGTTAGCCCTTCTGGATTTTAGTAATTGAGTTTATCGATTGATTGATTGAGGTTATAGGGTAGCGATGGGATTTATTGATATAAAAATACTTTTGTGTTTCATTGAATCAGGAAATTTTATTGGGGAAACTTAGAAAGAAGGGGTATCCACGATAAAATGTTTTGGATTGGCTAAAGTGTTTTATCACAAATAGGAAACCAAAAATAATGACTGGGGATTTGGAATCTGATAATGTGTAAATAAAGGAGTCCCATAGGGATCAGTTTTGAACCCCACCTTGTTTAAAGTTTGTGGATGATTTGAACAAACTGAATATTGATGGCCAAATGATACCCTTCACAGATGACTTGGCACTGATATCCTGGAATTATAATGTGGGAAATCTTGAGAATAAAATTAGTAGAAATTTACAATTGATAAATCAGTGATATTTCGGAAATGATTTAAGAGTTAGTACAGAAATAGCGAAGTATATATTATTTTATTATTATATTTATACTCTTATTATATTTTTATTTCATTTTTTCAACGTAAGAATGGTGGAAATGGAAATCAGATAAAAATTAAATTGCATGATAGGATGTGCCTTAATTAAAGAGAATGCAAATGTAGGGAAGTTGGGGATGTGTCAAATTTTAAATACCTAGGTTTGATTTTTAGTAGAGGTTTAAAGTGGAGAAAACATAGTGAGGATTTGCTAAGGAAGTTCAGGTTTATCAACCTTAGCTGTTGTCAAATGAAAAAAATTCTGAATAAAAAGGTAGGTTGGATACTTTATAATTCGTTGGTAATGTTGATGATTAATTATGGTTTATTGATTTGGGGGGGGGTGTTATAAAAAATTTATAAAATTTGTCGAAAAACTGGATTAAAATTAAACCTTGTTGATTTGGATGTGTGTATGTTTTGTTTGAGAGAACAATTTATGTATAGATGCTTATTGACTGTATATTTAAACAAGGTTATATGTTCGAGGGAAGAAGTACAGAAAAGCATTTGAGAAGAAAGGCAAAATATAGGGAAAATAGATTTAAGAGGGAGATTTCACATGAACATTTCGAACACCTTACGAAAAGGGCAGTTTAGGAGATACCCATGGAATTCTGGGAGAGGGAGAGAGTGGACAGATACCAAATCGAGGTGGAAGATTCGATACATAATAATGATGTACTTCAGAGAAAAGTTTTTGAAATTCAAAAGTAAAGAGATGGAGGAAAAAAGAGGAGAGGGGGCTCTGATTCATTAGGAAAGCAAGTATAATATGTCCTAACTATAACGTTCTCCTCGGACATTAGAATGTGTACAACTTTAACTTTGGTTTTGATAAATATTACTGACACAAATCTTGTGAGGAGAGTGTGATTTCTGCAAATACGAAGTTACATAATAGATGATGGTATTTTTTAAATCGATACCACCTAAACTAGTGGTGAAAAGTATAAAAGAATCAACAAACACAATAAAAGCAAATGCCAAAAAAAGAAAAACCACAATCTTAAACATAATTAACAAAAATCTCAATTGTAAGTTCAGCCAGGAATATAAAGGGAAAAAGAAATTAACACCTGGATTTGCTTATTGTTAATTTCAAATTTTTAGAATGTACTAACTCTTGGAATTTGAAACATAGGACAACCATGAATCAAGAATAATGTAAGAAAAAATAAACAAATGGCAAAATAACGTTAGTTTATATTTGCAGGAAATGTCTAATGATTTCATTTAAATTGTTTGATTTGCATTAAGGATAAATAAAACTAAGTTGGCATTGTGTACTTGTTGAGTACTTAATTGAAATAATTTTAATTCTAGGGTGGTTACCCAAAAAATTCATCTAATGGAGATGTCAAAAGCAAAAGTGGTTACTCTTGTAGCAGTCAGCATAATTCAGCTGAAGATGCTCAGGTATGAAAACTGCATTTTTTTTTAAGGTATTACTCATTATATGTATATACACATTATTTTTTGCCTTCAATATCTAGCATTTGTATTTGTTTCTTGCTTAATCTGGGGTACATGTGAAAAAAAAGTATGAGAGTTTTTACTAAAAACATAACTTAGAATGTATTTCTTCAATCAATGTCAATGCATTTGTTCATAATATTCGACAATTTGTAACATCTTAAATGTGTATTGTATACTCCATATTTGGGCCGTTAAAAGGGCCAAGTAGTTTTGTATAAACAAATTGTTAATTTTGTAGTAAAGTGGGTGAAGTAAACAAAAGAATTCTCTTATTTATGGCTACTTGAAAACTGATTTTGTCACTTCTCGTTGAATCTGTCACTTGGGTTGGTTGTTGTAGGACAAATGGAACTTTCATGAATAACAAGGAATTACTTAAAAGAAGTTAAGGGACCTGAAATCAGTTTAAAACAAATTTTAGTCTTTTGTTAAAAAAATGACTTGTAAATAAAGGAGTATTTGTCTATGTGCTCGGATTAGAATCTTAGAGCTACAATTAGTCTTTCAACTTTTTGCTGGTGTGACATTCACATTATGGCACAAAGGAAACAACCCCTCAGTTTACTTGAAAAGCAAAATTTGCTTACAAAAACATGATTCTCTTCCCTCATGCAGCCGATAGAAAGCTGACTGTCCAGGGCCCTGTCTGTGGTGATGCAGTGATAACACTTTAGGTGAACATGTGGTTATTGTTGGTTTGACTCCCAATTGTATCCAAAAAAAAAAAAAAGACATACCAGCTAACTGCTGGATGAAGGTCTTTCCAAATGCTTTCCTCACAAGTGGGCAATCTGCTTTCAAGTCACACAGGGTTGGGATATACCATACGGTAAATGTGTAATACATATATATTTTACGGTATAATACGTCTGGTTTTTATATGTTTTTCAACATACAAAATATAAACTTATTCTTCGTGAACAAAAAAAACCAACAAAATTTGAGGTAAAAACTTAAATTAGCTTAAAATCCGTTGTTAAAAAATGTAGTAAAACTGTATGCAAAAAATTTGCAAATATTAAGAATCGCTTTTCCAATTGGGATACTGCCAATAATTCCAGAGTTTAAATTACACATCCCAGTATAATATATTCATATCTGTACAGTAATACATGATTTATCTTGTGATAAAATTCACTATAAGGGTCCCAATTCAAGTTTTGATATGTGCGTAGCTGCCACCTATTATGGATTGTCCATAATTATTGTGGAAAATGACCAGTTTTCGGTCATTACAGAAACTGTATTGAAAGTTACGGAAACCGTGCAGATTTTCAGCCATTATTATTTTTACGATATTTTATGCCATTTTTGCATTACCCTGGAGGAAAGGAAGAATGTTCTACATCGGCAAGGTTTTAGTCAAGCATGTGACTTTGTGTAGGGAAGCCATGTGTTAGACATATCTGGTATTTCTTTGCTCCGGAAAGAAAGTTTTGTTTTTAGGTGTTTTTGAAAACAACGTTAACGATGTCGACCGTTAATAAAAGGTACTACCAAACGTTTAAAGCCAAATATATGAAGATGTTTAATTTTATTCAAAAATCAAGACTGGGGCCAAAATATGCTTTCTGCACGTGTTGCCGTAAAGACATAAGCATTACTCAAGATGGTAAACGCGATATTACTTTGCATTCTGAGACAGTTACAACAGTTGCAGTGGCAACCTTTGATTAGTTTTTTAAGGAAGAGGCCATGAAAAGGAATCAAATCACCCCACTTTCTTTCTTTACTATTCCCTCTATCAAAGTTTTGGTTGAAAATGCAGATAAAGTGAAAGAACGTAACAGCAAAAAAGCATCACAGAAATTAAAAAGGAAAGCTCAAAATTATGTGGATATTTCTAAGAAACAAAAAACTGAAAACTCCATGTCTCGTGAAGAAAGGTTGTTTTATTTTCTGTCGGAAGATATCAATAAGGCTTTCTGTTTATTTTTATCTTATACTGTGCCTGTATTTAAAAAAGCAAATGCTCAACTTCAGTCTGCGGAACCGCATATTCATATGCTAAAATCTCTTCTCTTAAAATTGTACAGAGAAATGCTAGTGAAATTTGTAAAATCAAACATGATAAAATTATGTAGTGATATTTTGAAAGTCCACTATCATGAGAGGAGTAATCAAAAAGATGATGTTGATATCTTAATTGGAAATGGAACACTGAAAGTAATCCAAGATTTTAACATCCATGATAAAAATGAATTTTATGAAAACGTCAGAAGCTATTTCATAGCAGCATGTGACTACATGCACAATAAATTTCCTTTTGAGTTAGAAGTGTTACATCATGCAGAGGTTACACAAATATCGAATTTTGAAAATGCATCATTTTCCAGCTTAAAATATTTTACAGAAAAATTTCCTGTTCTTTTGTTCAATAATACAGAAGATGAAGCTGTTGATGCTTTACAAACAGAATTCAGTGAGTTCCAGGCTTTCGAAGTTCCACAAACTGTGAGTAATGAAGGTAGCATTGATGCACAATGGGCAGCCATAGGTAAAATAAAAAATGATACTTGTGAATTAAAATTTAAACGACTTTCTCAGGTTATGCTGTCAATACTTACGATCCCTCACAGTAATGCAGCATGCGAGAGAGTCTTCAGTCAAGTGAAGAAAATTAGAACTGACTTCAGGTCAACCATGTCTGATGACACATTAGAAAATTTACTAATAGTTAAATGCAGACAACATGTGAAATGTTACGAGAATGTATTTGACAAAAAATTTCTCGAAAATGCAAAATCTTGCACTACAGCATTTGTAAATTCTAAGAATTAATATTGCGTTTAATACAGTTTAATCCTCTATTATTATTAATTTAATAAATACTTAATTTCCTCATTGTGCCTGTTTTTCATAAATTATGTATGATTTTGTTTAATTAAAACATGGTGGCCTGCCCACGCGTGCGTGATTGACTACAGATTTTTCACTTCTAGAAGTTGGCACCTATGTATATCCTTTCACATCTGTTACTGTGAGAGTCTTTTTCAAAATTTCTCGTATCGAAGAGAACTTGTAGGACTGCTTACTTTTTGAATATACATCTTTGTCAGTATCTCTTTCGTGACACAAAGTAGAAACTGTTGAATTTCTGGGTACTAGGTATTGTGCTTTGCAACCAAAAATCGTTTTCTGGAACTGTCTCTTCATCTTCATGTTGTTCTTTATTAAAAAAGGAGAATTTCATAGAGTCAATGTTAGCTTGACACCACTTAAATAACTGTAATTGTGTCATAGTTTACTCATCATAAGGTTGTTGTAGACTTGCCCTTGCTGCAAGTCTCTTCACAGTCCTTCCGAGACCATCACATACGCTGCTTAAGATATTCAGAGATACAAACAAAGCTTTTAATTTTCAAAACATCAGAATCTTTGTAGTGGACTGCTATTGGGGAAAATTGTAGCTTGGTCATTGTTCCAACAAAAAAACTGGACCTCATCTTGCAAAACGAAGGCATAATTTTCAAAAAAGTCAAAGGGTATCACAGCCTCATTTTCTCTAACGTTCTCCTTTGAAAAAGTGTAGTACTCGAACTGTCTTTGTGCTAAAAAAGAATGTCTCTTCAGAAGCAGCAGCTGTTCACACAATGATTCCGAAAACTCATTGGTGGTTTTTGGCAAAAGTTTCAAAACTACATCTGTCAACAAATACTCATTGCTTGTATGTTACACAATCTGTCATCTCTTCTTCCAACTTTACACCTAATTCTTGTTTCAGATGTTTAACACCAAGACACGAAGGACATTCATTAAGGTGGCAAGCTGTACTTCGATCATTACACATTATATTCATTCAACAGGATTTGTGGTCACTTCCTGCTGTACCATCACTGTTATATTTTTCAGTTCAGCCACTTGTACCATAAGTTTCACATTTTGATGTGTTGTGCAAAGCAGGCCCAAAATTGGGTGAGAGCCCACTGGAGTCCGGCTCTAGTACTTCTTCATTTTGGGCGATTTAAATATCAGCCGGAGCCCCTAAATAGTCGCTGTTGTTGAGCTCCGGAAATCTCCAAAGCCCATAAATAGACGTTTAACGCATGTGTTCAAAAAACGTAATTTTTCCATTGAAGCAATACATCGAACAAATTGTGCCAAAGATTTCATTTCGGTACAAGATCAGCCGTAAGGGACTTCAGAATTTTCAAGGAATCTTCTGGCAAAGAAATTAAGTCTGAACTAAAGAAACTGGTTTCAACAGTTAATTGCATCCCTATATCAAGCGCAGAATGTGAAAGAGGGTTTTCAACGATGAATTTGATTTGTATACTGCAGTGTGCTTCCCTTCACGTTCAGACGTTATCAAATCCAATGTTTGTTGGACTGGGTGGCCCGTCTATTACCGAATTTAAACCAGAGTCATGTGCATTCGTGGCTAGCAAATAGTCATCACAGTGCAATTGACAATCAGTCAAAAAAAGGAAAGAAAAAGATGAAAATCCTGCCACGTTAATTCTGTGCAATATTTTTCATTAACTAATGTAAGTAGTCTCCTCGGTGTCCACAGGGTCATGAATTGCCAAAAAAGGTCATGAATGTCATGAAAAAGTAATGAATTTGGGATAAAATAATCATATATTGAAAAAGTAGTGGATGGGGACATAGGATTTTTTAAGTTCCAAAAATAGTGAAATTTATAATGGTTTTAACTTTAAATAAAAGCATTTTTGATCAAAAATAACAAACCATCCACTACGTATATATACGACTGAAAATAATTTTAAATGTCAAATATTTTTCTTAATTTTACAAAATATTAAATATGATTTACAAATTGAATATTACATGGCAAGAGACTGCACGCAGAATTGTAACTTAAATTTTGCTGCTAGAATGTTGCTCATGGGCTCAAATTTTTCACAGATATTGGGTACTCTAACTTGTTTTCTAACTAAGGATCCTATTTTTAAGAAGTTAGATGATGTTTCTAACTTGTTTTGACTGACGTGATTGAATATTATTTGTAACACATGGGGTAGTGTTGTTATTCACAGGAAAGGGAGAGTTCAAGTACTATGTAAGCGATATTTTAGCCATTTCATACCCACTTCCCCCTTAATTAATTAAGCAAAAATTAACATTGGCTAACATAGGAAAAGCATGAGCAACCCTCAAATACTTGAACCCTCCCAAAGAGGGTGCATGGAATTTCATGACGTCAAAGCAGACGTGGGCATGGCTTTGCCAAAAGCGGGTACGAAACACGAATATGCTAGTGCTCCTGTACTTTTTTTGTTAAAAATTAAGCCCTGGTGCAAAAACACACAGAGTGAATATTTCTTCCAGCTAATGCACAGTGCTTGGGTCACAGTTCAGCGAATTTAGAAATCCTATCTTTTCAGTAGAATGTTTTACCTTAAACAACTCATACAATTCCTTTAAATTTCCTAAAACTAGCCTTTTTTTTAACTCTAACTTTTTTTTTTTTTTTTTTTTTTTAAATTACCAAAATATGATCCCATTCCTGTCCCAAAATGAAACTTTCAATAAATGATGCTAATATGTGCAAATTTATGTGTGATTTTTTTAAAAATTTTAAAAATAGCACTTTTTGAGAAATTCAAGGTCAAAGAGTTCATGTCATTACCTTGAAATCCCAAACTGCCCAAAACTAGTCATGTTGGACATCATTTGAAAGCTTATAAAATAATCTGTAACATTGTTTTTATTTTATTCATCTATCGCATTTCTAGCTTGAGTAATAATAGTTTTTGTAACTGTGCCTAAGCAGAAACTTATGCTTTTTTCCAGATTTCAGAGGCCTATAATTTAAAAAATACTGCAGTTAAAAATCTAAAAATTTGAATTTTATACTATCTCTGACAGTACATCTAATGAGCCAAATTTGAAAAAAATCCAAGAGGGTGACATTTATAGGTGTTAGAATTTTGGTTCATTTGACATGGAATGACATGATAGCTTTCTCTAACGGCATTTCATTTGTTTTTTCATTAGTTTATTTCTGGAAATTCTAGAACTAGGTCACATTGTTTGTGGTGGTGAACTGTTCCGCCAAACGAAGGAGATTCAATTTACTGTCGGTGCTGTCCTAATGGCATTTTTTGGAACGTTTTGTTTTTACATGGTTTTGTGATGGTGTCATATTTTTAACTGAACGATGAATGGGAGGAACGAAAAAAGGGTACACAATGCCCTTTGTGGAATTTTTTGCCAATTTTTTTTTTTTACAAAAAAAATTTTTGTCAATTATTTTTTTAGTCGTTCTTAAATTCTACAGCTGGGATTGTGTTGTGAACAACGTTTGATTCTGTTGATCGAAGGAAATTTTAATTATAAATATTTTATGCTGAATTAGAATTTATTATAAATCTGAAACCTATTAACTTTAATTATTGACCTTATTTGATTTATAGTATCTCGTTTAATGCTATGTAATTACTTTATATCATTTTTAGAGGATTTTCATTCTCAACCCTTCTTGTTTCACAATTATTAATTTTGAAAATATGTTTAATTATATATAATACACCCTAGCTTTTATTTTATTCTTAAAATAATATAAGTATGAAGTCAGTTGCATAGATTATCTCTGATTCATTCAATTCGTGTTTGCTGATACATCCTTAATTTTTTTATTTATAGTCCTTAAAGGTCCTTAAATTTACTTACATGAAATGTGTATGAGCCCCGTGTCCTAGAACTTCCATGTTAAAGGTAGTATTAACATTATATCTAGAAAGAATGAGGTCAGAAAATATATTCATATGTTAATTGAACCCTAGACTGTTTCAATGAGTGCATTATATTTTATTTAATTATAAATATTTGCAGTAATATATAAGAAGAGGAATTTGATTTTTTTTATTTTATTTATTATTGAACTTAATCTTGTTTTTATTAAGGTATAAAAATTTTGTGTATATTATATGTAATATTTTATTTTTGCATTTTATTAGGCTTCCAATCCTGAAGAAGCAGCTGTCTGCAAACCTCGAGTGCGATATAGATCAACATATAGTTTAAGTGATCAGAATGCTGATATTGACTCCACAACTATCTTGCTAATAAACAATTCAGTTCATAATGAGCAACAATTAGTCAGCAATATCCAAACAGGCTGCCAAAGCACCAGCCTTAGTACCAGATTACATGAAAGTTCCTGCAATACAAAATCGAGTGACTCAATTTGTAGCCTCGGCTCAACTCCAAAAAGCTGCTTCACACCTTCATGTACAGTGCCAAACTCCACATTAACAACAGCTTCTGTCACCACAATGCATCGACCTCCTCAATTGGCATCATCAAATTCTGCCATTAAAAAAAGCGAGCAAAACTATGTGCCATCCATTCCTTGTCTAGATTCTCAGGAAAAAACAGCACAGGACAGGGGAAGTAGAACAATGTTGTCAGATGATGAGAATGATGAACATAACCACACCTCACTTCCATATTCAGTGAATGCTTTTTTATCACCACTCATTACTCCGAGGTTTTCTCAGACAACTTCTTCGCATTCTTCCACTGAACTTATTTGAAGAAGTCAGTGATTCAGCAGGTTGTGATGACTCCTGCTGTGATTATTCCTTATAGTGCAAAAATTCAGAAATTAACAAATTCCCCATCCGCATGAGACATCATTCATAGAATTATTGTTATAAATGCGGGTATTTTTTACTGTTTTATGAACTGTTTTATTTTTATTTATATTAATATTAATGCACACTTTAGAACATTCATTAACATTTCTCATTGTACCATACATACGTAATGCAATATTATGAATTGGTATCAATGGGAATACTGATTATTGCCTATGGTTATAAAAATGTCAACATCATTAAGTTTTGTATAAAAATATTATTTTGATAAAACCAGATTGATTTTCTACTAATAACTTCATTGTTGCTTTTTTTTGTTTTCCAATTGCTTTTTTTTAAGTACAAAGATAAAAATGACATTTTTTATTGCTTTTAAGATGGTTATTTTAACTTCAACTGTCATTATAAATCATTTATTTTGTAGAATTTTGTCATCATTTGACTCAGATTAGTTTGGAAGTGATACTTGAGTTTCTGTCTACAAGCAAATTGACATCTTTCTCCCCCTCTTTGCATTTTTACACACAGCAACCACCAATAAAGTATAATAATTTTCTATACATATAGATATAAATCTTTATTTACCTTTTATGAAAACTAATGAATTGTGTATATAATGAGAAAGAAGTGATTTATGCTTGATGTTGACATTTTTATACTTGTGACTAAGGCAACATGTTTGTTATATTACTGAAATACGTTGAGAGTGTAAAACATGGACAAATGTGGTTATATGCTCTGGGTTTTTTAACTAGAAGTGTTTTGCAATCTATGATTTCCACAACATTCCATCCAACCACTGCATTGCATATTATAGATGATGCACAAGTTCATGTAATTTAAAAAAATTAACACACAATCATGTTAAACATATTTCACCTAGCAATTTGTTTTTTATTTTTATGATTAACCTTTTATTTTTATTGATTGCTCAATATGGTCAACTTTCTTTTGTAAATTTGTTTGTCCTTTTAACAAGTAAACAGTTTTTCTTCTTAGCATAAGTACATTCATAGGCGTAGAGTTATATGGGCCCGTGGGGCCCAAGCCCCCCAATAATTTGAAATAAATTGCAATTTTACATATACTGTAATGTATAAATGTACATAATATGTGTTTTGGGTCTATACCACCTCAATAATTTTGAAAACCTTATTAACATTATTACATTATTTATATGTTTAGGTTACATAACTTTTCCTTAAATATTGGCACTTAAAATTAGTTTCTTCAAAGACTAAACAAATTAGAAATTGATGCAAGTATGCTGTAAATTAAAAAAGAAAAATAAGGTCCTTAAAATCGCTGCTTTAATTCCTTGTGAGTGGTATTTGTTATTAAATTGAAAATATATGGTCTAAAAATATGTATTTTTATTATTTCAAGCATCTGACATTTTAATAGTTTGCATTTGTTTTTTACACAGCTTTATTAATTCATAAGCACATTGTAACAATAATGCATAACACACTCTAAACTGTATATTACAAACACATTTATCTTTCAATTTTTATTCCTTACTCGTTGAACTGAACTTATATTTACAGCGAAGTGCAGTCAAAAATCATTCCTTATTTTTTATCCTATAATGTTAAAATTTTATATTCTTCAAAGAATACAGCATATTGCACTTTCTCTTACTAGTTTCTAAAACACTGGATTTAAAAACTGAAGAATTTTTAAATAAATATTTTTAAAGTGAATTGTAAGTTTATTGCAATTCATCTTCATTCTCAGTAAGAAATATTTACGAACTTATGAATTTTTTATACCCATCCACACAATATGACATATTGGTTATTTTCACACAATGTGCACACACTACTTAAAAACAATTATATCTGCATATTGATATATTTACTCAGTGTTTTGCTGAGATTAAATATGTTTATTAGTACTAGACAAAAAGATTTTTTTTTTTTAAAGTGAACCTTCAAAGCTTTAGATTTATGTTTATAGGTTATAAATTCTTAGTTCAAAGGAGTTAGATTTTATTAAACACTTCAGATAGAAAGCAGAGATGCCAAATTTATGAAATGCTTGCAGACAAAGTTCTCAAATTTCAAAATAGTAAAAGATTAATATGAGTAATCAATTATTGTTGACATGCTTCACTAATCAAATAGAAGCAAAAATTATTTCAAATTTATTGGTGCAGTTAATTTATAAAGCGTTGCTAATAGCTATTTAAGATTAATATGAGATTATAAAATGCAATTTATATATATTTGTTTTTCAGAATATAACTCATTAATGAAGTATACATATTTATACTAATTTTGCCTCATACATTTATTTGCAGTTTCATTTTTTTCTCAAATTATTCAATCAATATGTTACAACAAATTCGTCTTTTCTGCAGTTTTTAATGCACTCTTCTGCATTGTTGCACTAGTAGTCTTTTAGTATGAGCATCTTGTTTAGATACGTTTTTAAGTAAATATGTTTCTCTAAAAATTTAAAGTGATTCCATGTAGCCCTAGTTTTTACTTTTGCTGCATTTTGTGGTTTAGTTGCTATTTTCAGTATGTCCCACCTGTGATTTAATTGCTGTAATCATAGCTATTGAGCTTACTGGACTGTATACGATTGTGAAGTAAGCTTGGTTCTATGTAAAGATTTTATAATTTTGAAATCATCGTAAACTCTCAGGTCTATGCAGGAAGACCCATCATGTTGCATTGGAACGTAACTACACATACAGAACAAAGTTTGGTTTACACTTTGTCTCTTTTCAATGTAAAAGTAGCTGCTTGGGAGAATGTACAGTTACGTATGTTTTTAATGTCTTGTTTTACTATTAGCTTAGCAACTTCTGCCCAAATCTCCATGTGTTATTTAACTAGTTTTCAAAAATTCTAAAGAACCTGTTTCTCTTACTATCCATGTCTAATAAATTAAGCATAATATGAGCATTTTTAAAAAAGTTTCTCTTTTATTTTTAAACAAAAGAATTCTATTATTTATCTAAAAATGGTGACATATCATGCCCAGCTTTCTTATATAATATGTGCATGGGTGCCGCAGCAGGGCTTGTGCACATAGAATAATAAAATCCGGTAATATTTGCGAGAGCCCTGGCCCTAGCCTAGAACCGTCACTGCACATAGGGCACACAAAAGTCTTTTTAGATAAACAAAAACTCGAAAGAAACTATGCAGCAAGAATCACAACGACACAAGAAAAAGATGAGATCCAGTGTTTCTCACACATCAAAAAGCTATGCCTGAAACCGAATTATCACTGCTCCGACAATTTTGGATGTAGAGAAAAAGAGATCTCACGAATAGCAAACTTCTATCCCAGTAGGCCATGAAGAAAAAGTTTAAAATGCGAAAATGGCATCATTCGATATGTTTACAAAAATGTAAAAGGTGCTTGTGGATAGAAACTGAGAAGTTTGTGTCGGTAAAACAGAAAATTGCGATCTATTTCTCTGATTCCTATCAAGGCAGGGAAAAAAATGTAACATTGGCCGATGGCTAATACAATCAGTCAGTTGACCAATGATTTTCAGTTTCTCAATCGGATGCCGATATATGAAAACATGAATAAATCGGCCCTAATTGATTGGCAAGCCTATCTGTCAGTCAATCCTTACTATCCAATAACATCTTTAAATAAACTGAATTGTAAAAAATTTTATGATGTTGCATATGATTTTTTCCTTAATAAAGAACTCAGAGGGGCTACTCATGCTTCAGCCTATTGTAACCCAGGTTGTTGTAGCATTCTTTTTCAGATTACTAGAGAAAGGGTGTTCTTAAATTTCAGTTTGACATGTAACCACACTCTTCCCATTTATCTGTATAGTATAGAATGTGTGTGTGTATATATATATATATTTACGGATATGTTATACAGTTTATTTAGTACTTAAGACAGTAAACTCAAGCAGTATTATTCATCATACCCAAACATACATCATTCAAGAATGATTGGCTAAAGAAAAGGGACTATATTATTACAACCATGGTGTGAAAATGATGCATCGAAGTATGAAATATTTGCTGTTTTTGTAAAACGAACGTTAAATTTGATAATCGTGGACTGAATCACCTAATTCACAATCATTAATCATACTTTTGTCGTTAAAGATATTGAAAAAGAAGTTAGATGACATTGGCAAAGCAATCAAGTGGAAGTTCAAAGCCACAGTCTATGGCTTACTAGTCCGCTAGAGATAATGTGGTGACTATGTGGTCCAGTAACTATGAAAGTTACACATGGCAACTATTCTTTTGATTTTTCAAAATACTTGGATCAATTATTTTGTGCAATGTTTCTTGACAGTGATGTCACTCCTGAGTTTCATATGGGACTATCTAAACTATTGTACCTGATTTGTGAGGCAATTGGGCCTTACTTCCATGAAGTTTTGTTGCATGATATTATAAATTCCAAGTTCCCATTTAGCATCTCATTTAATGAACTTACAAGGCTATTGAAAAAAAAAAAGCTGGATCTGGAAATCAGGTTCCGATCTCATGAAGAAAACTTAGTTGCAGTTCATCACCTTAATTCTTATCTTATGGAATAAGCAAAGGGCACAAATATATAAAAAAAAATAATGAAATCCATAGACAATGGACAACTTCCTCTCAAAGATCTGATTGCTGCCGGTAATGGTGGACCAAATGTAAACAGAACCATTTTTCAGATTATTACTGGAGCCAAAAAACATCAAGATTTGCCAGTTCTAGATTTTGGGACATGCACTTGTCATATGGTTCACTGTGCATTTGGAAAGGCAGTAAAAGAGTTTGGAAGCGAAATCGTGAAGTTTGTTATTGATTTACGTAATTTGTGCAAGTCCAGCTAAAAAAACATAAGCCAAAATATCACAACAAAATGAAAACTGTTAGAGAATATGTGCCCTGCCCCACCTCTCTTTTTTCCTCTATATGTTATATATAGTACAAAACGTTACTTTTTTTTTCAGTGTATTCATTGAACACTGTCATAAAATAAAATATTTTGATTACTGTAAAATAATCTTTCTGTCGTTGAGTAGTATGTTCTTCCATTTTACTAATGTGTACATAATTTTTAATAAAAAATGGCCATATCCTATGCAGGGTTTCAGTTGGTTTTGTTACCCTTTCTGCGATTAATATAGTCAGACTATAAAACTATTCTCTTTGATGAATAAGTTTTGAACGAGACCAGTTTTTTAAAGTTTGTTATCCTGGAAGGAAAAAAATTTAAAGTGTAATAAAATATATGTGAAATTCTATGGTTTTTTTGGGTTTTTTTTAAATATAATTTTTAAAAAAGAAAAAAAAAATCCCATCCAAGATTAGTGGGTGGTAATATATACTGAAATAAACTTTCTGTGAACTTTTGTGTTTTCCACTTTCAATTACATTTCCCATCGTCCGTATATATATATATATGAACAGGAGGCAGAAAACAGTTCAACTGGAGCCTTACCCAGTCATATGATTGTGGGAATTAAAAAGAAAGGCATCATGTAAAAAAACAAAAATTATCCTACTTTTTAAGTTTATCCTACTTTTTAAACCTTAAAACTTGGTATGGTCCCTGTATGGTATGTAATTAAATAATAATACAGTAATAATATTACCTGCAAAAAAGTTATTTCTAGTTTTTATAATCGGAAAAGAAGCTTTGAATTTTTTGTTTTTAAACAGCATGTGGTATGTGGGGAGATAACTTAGGTATTAGATTGATGCTATGCCACTGATATATGTGTATGTATATAAAAATCATTGATTTATAACATTTTCATAGCTAAAACTCAAAGGGTGAAAATTAGGGAAAATGAAGTGTCTGTATGTACGCTGTTAAAAATGGAAAACTTATCTTTACCTTCAGTAAACTATTCTAATAGCTACTTTATAAATTGCCTGATATCAGGAGATGCTTCATCTTATTTAAAGTGTTGTAGTTGTATTCATCTCTGATAACCCCTTGAAAATTTATTTGATCATGTAAGGATTTTCCACAGCTTAAATATGACAGTCATGAAATATTCTTAATTCCATTTTGAGACCTGCGGTGGCAGAGTATGATAACGCATTTGTCTAATGTGTCATTAACCTGAGTTTCACTCCCAGCAGTGCAAAAAGAATGCTTACTCAGAGATCTCATAAAGATCGCACTGCTCACTGTAGTCCGGGGTTTGGTTCCCTAGGCCTTAAGAGGTTCGGATTCCTCGGAAAACAGTAGGTCCCGGCGCAGCATGACCATTGTAGTCTTTGAGCCGTAAAACCACAACAAACAAAATTCCATTTTGTTACAAATTAGCCTCATCTCCAAAAGCTTTCCATCTGGATTCTAAAAAGGAAAAAGGGCGAATATTTGTCAAATTTTTATATCACTATTAAATTTAGCTAATCTTATGGCAAGAATTTAATAATATATATATATAGACTTTTCCATATGATTAAATTAAGTACACTTAGTTACTGTGATACAGTGTTTGTATTATTCTAACCTATTGTGTCATTTATTAATTGTTCCAAGCTAACTGTGAACTGTTCTCAATTCTTTGTTTCACTTTTAGACATATGGTGGTTGTCCCAAAAAGAACAATAATTTTTCAGAATCTCATTGGTTAGTTTACGTTCACAACCGTTAATAGCCATCTCTTCCTCCACCTCTATTTTAAGGTAAATTTCAGGGAATTGCAATATTATTAAACTGGCAAAATTTTGCTTTAGGTTTTTCCTTATTTTTCCCTAAACGACAATGCCCATTAGAATCACTGCTCTTGTGGTAATTAATAAAAGGACTTTTAAAATATTTAAATCCCATGTTCAAACATACCATTAAAATTATACTCAAAAAGTGACAATGTATTGCAATATCAGATTCAAATGAAATATGAAATTTCTCCTGTAGATTTCATAACAATTTATTTTGATGCTGATGTAAGGTTTAAAAAGCATAACACCAGTGTCAAATAAAAGTTATCGGGTTCAAATGAAGACTAAATTATACTGTTAACATATCTAAAACACTAAATAATTATTATGGATTTGATAAAACGAAGTTACAAGAACAAAACATGTTTAGGTAAGATTAAAAACACTGTGCTCTTTCTGCTGTAGCATGAAATTAGTCAGTTCATAAAATATATGATTTTTAATTCCATCAATTGTCTTTAAGTTTTAGTATATGCAGATGTTTCACTGTGTTTAGGCCTTCAAACGTCCCGTGGATATTATCACAAATTTTTAGCCATAGTTTTTTTTTGTTAACAAATGTTCTTATACTTTTGTTTATGTGTAGTTTATGTGATTGTTTTTGCATCCTGCCCTGCAGTGATATTGTGGTAATATACTTACATGACTTGACTAACATACTAATAATCTGCTTTAATTCTAGCAGATACCTTCGCTTGCCCATTTTTTCTACAAATGCACAGTTCTGAGTTTAAGAGGTTTTGATTCCTCGGAAAACTGTATGTCCTGCCGCAGCATGATCATAGCTGTACTTACACCATAAAACACAAATATATGCTTTTCATCCTTCATATTGTTTCTATATTTTATATACATGTGTAATGTATGATGTTAGTATATAACCTAGTTGTTATAATTACAAAATGAAATTTAACACTTAAATTTCAACAATTAAAAATTTATCTTTAATTGCTTTCAAACTTGTTGCAGGCAAAATTGTTTCTTATTTGATACTCCAATAGGAAAATTATAAAAATATCAAAATATTGTTAAGTATGTTGTCTGATTAGCCCCAAGTTAAACTTATGATCTTATCTAATTAAACACATAAACATGAAGTACTATAAAAGGCATTATAATTTGTTGTATATCTATACAATATTCAGAACCCTATATGTGTGTTGTTTTCAATCAGCACTCAGTTGTGTGAAATCAAACTTTTTACTGTAAAAACTGAAGAATTAAGTTTGCATTCACAGATATGCATTTATTTTAGATATATCATTGAATTTGTGCACCATCATATTTCTATGCATGTTCATGAAGTAGTTCATGGTTGGTTTATAATTGTATTAAATTTTTGTTTTATATCGTATAGTTTTTGTTTTGCGAAATTATTTATTCGGACAAGGCCCACTTTGTTTTAGTTCTTCGAATAATTGATAATATTTCATCATTATACAATGAAATGTTATACAAAATACTTTTCAAAATTTCTGTGTAAAAGAAAACCTCTTAGTTTTGTGATTCTTGCAACCCATATTTCACGTTAAATGTAAAATGGTTGGATAAAGTTTTATATTATTTCTGAGTATTTACTTATTTTGCCTTAAATTAATGTGGCTCTTTTGTGACCATCATGCTTGTACTTGATTTTTAAATGAAACTTTGTTATTTCAATTTTTTCTTTTTTAATTTCGAAATAATTTGTAGCTGCTTTTTTAAGCAATGAAGTATACTGTTAATATTATGTTAAGTAAGCTACCACTTTATTTAAACTTTGAATTGCCTTTGCATAAAATATTTTATCAAAGTTCTACTTTAAATGCACTATATATATTTTTTTCTCTAACCTAAAATATCCTATAATTTACTTTCAAAATTTTCAATTTAATACTGATTTCTGTATTTATACTGAATATGCAGTAAAACCTCCCTAAGGCAACCACCGTTGATTCTACGAAACAATAGTCTCTCAGAAAGCTGGTCTCTTGGTGGAGGTATAGGGTGAGGGAGTAATAGATATTAAATAAAAAACAATTAAAATTGCATACATAAATGGCAAAATATATACTTAAAAAATACAGTTTGATAATTTTAATTCCAAGCCATAAAATTTACAAATTTTTAACAATAACATAAATAATAATGTATACATACTGCTACGTATAGGCCTGCTGTATAATGTACTAAAAATAAAAGGATAAAGATATACACATATGTGAACATTTGGGGTATTGTTAGTTTGTACAAGAACAAATAGGATACAAAAATAACGGTAAGTAAAACATATTTATTTTTTCGTAAAACGATTTCAGTAATGTACAGTATTCAATATGCAAGACAATTGCTATGAACATAATCCTCCTTTACACATGTAGTTTTGGTTTTGCCATTTGCGTATAGCGAGGGACAATATTTTAAAGCATTTATATAGACATAACTGACATTGAACAAACCTGTGAAATATTACATACCTTGTTTGGTTTAGAGTGAACCTTACTGTCCCTTGTACCATAATAATTCAACCAAACATTACACATAACTGTAAAAATTTCATATGTATTGTTGAGCTTTCCTTAATTTTTTTTTTTAAGAATTTTTTTTTATTCTCCTTTGATTTACAATTTAGAAAAACAGTGAAATAAAAATTTTAAATTGTATGCCAGTCATCAATACCTTAATAAAAAAAGATAATTTTATATATAGTGTTTTAAAGGAAGTTACTTTTCTCTCATCCTTAGAAATAAAATACATATTTAATCAGTTGGCTATAATGTTTATCATGTTTCATAAAAGAATTGGTAAGCCCTAAATTTAACACATTCATCTATAGTGCCATTAATGCATGTTCAATTCCAGCAGTAGTACCATAAGCCCCATGTCATTATTTCTGCCCACTGTAGTCCAGCATATGGTTCCCTAGGCCACAGAGGTTGTATATATATATATATATACAGGGTTTGTCCCAAAAGTTCCCGGAATGATTTTTTTTAAAATCATTTATTCAATATCAGTTTACAATCTTTTCAGAACTTTTCAAAGTATTCTCCCCCTGCTTCGATGCACCGTTGCCAACGCTTCACCCAATCATTGAAGGCGCCCTGGAAGTCGTCAACGGGAATCTCCTTCAGTGAGGTCGTCGCGGCTGCTTTTACCGCCTCCAGCGTCCCATGCCGAGTTCCTTTCAGGGTTCTTTTGATCCTTGGGAACAAAAAGAAATCCGCTGGTGCCAGATCGGGGCTGTACGGCGGCTGGGGCAGCGTTGCCACACCCATTTTGGCCAGCAACTCGGAGACAATGAGCGCGGTGTGGGTTGACGCGTTGTCATGGTGCAAGATCCAATTGTCGCGAATTTCGTTTCGGACGCGTCGAACCCTGTTGCGCAACCGTTTGAGCACTTCACAGTAAAACTCCTTGTTGACTGTTTGTCCTTGTGGCACGAATTCACTGTGAACTACACCTTTTCTGTCAAAAAACACAATGAGCATTGCCTTGATTCGCGATTTGCTCATCCTTGCTTTTTTCGGGCGAGGAGACTCCTTGGTGTGCCACTCGCTGCTCTGGCGCTTTGATTCGGGATCGTACTGAAAAATCCACGTCTCGTCCCCTGTGATCACTCTGTCCAAAAATTCTGGGTCCGTTTCGTAGCGTTCATGCAATTCCTGGCACTTCAACAAACGCTGCTCCTTCATCTCACTCGTCAGGACTTTTGGCACCATTTTCGAGCAGACTTTCCTCATTTGAAGATCCTCCGTTAAAATGCGATGAACGATTGTTTTGGGTATTCCACACTCCTCTGCAATCACCCGAACACTTAATCGTCGGTCATTGTCCAAAACTTGACGCACTTTTTGCACCGAGTCGTCCGTTTGTGATGTCGACGGGCGTCCAGAGCGGTCGTCGTCGTTGACGGACTCCCGACCTTCCCGGAACCGCTTGTGCCACATGAAAGTTTGGCTTTTTTTCATCGCCCCGTCACCGTAGGCTTTCCGAAGCATTTCGAGTGTCTCCGCCCCGTTTTTACCCAGTTTCACACAAAATTTGATTGCATAACGCTGCTCCAAAAACTGGTCCATTTTTTGATCGACGAGGGTGCAGTAGATACCTCTGCGCGGAGCGTGACCCTGCCTCAACAACTGCCCGCAGGCGACTGATACCGGTCTCGTTTCCAAGCTCAGATCCCCCACCAACTTCTCCGCCCCGTCAGCCAGCGTTGCCAACTACAAAAAATCATTCCGGGAACTTCTGGGACAAACCCTGTATATATATATATACAGGGTGGTCCTGAACTCTACCGACAAAATAAGAGGAGTTGTTGTGAACACCAAATAAGGCATATTTGCCCATATCCCCGTGTCCGCAAAGGGGCCGGTTTGGCTGTAGAGCGTAACTACTGTTTACGTCCATCACGTTGCTACGTAGCCAATTGCACGAATTAAATGCAATTTTTGATACATAATTTAAGTGAATGAGCTAATAATACAGCAGAGACAAAGAAATCCGGAATTCCGTTTTCTGATTTTGATCTGTGTTACTGTTTAGTGAAAATAAGCCTAAAAATGCCTTTTTTAACACACTGGAAAAGAATTGGGAACTGCCAAGTATGTGTAACAGGTGAAGAACATCAAAATAAACATTTTTTGTTCAGTGAATTTTTTTCCAAAAATTAGCCGTTCGGGCACTACAGTGAATTTAGTATTTGCATCCACCCCATTTAAGGTTTCTACAAAGGGCTACAATGCACCATTTCAAGAATTTTTAAAATTATTTAATGTCAACCAACGTCAGTCTCTCTCTGGCGATTTTTTAAAATCAGGTAAATTCACCGGAATTGTATGTGTACAATTCGCCGCTTCAGGTGCGATTGTATGAATTCTACACATACAATTCTGGCGAATTTAACTGATTTTAAAAAATCGCTGGAGAGAGCCCGATGTCTGTTGACATTAAATAATTTGAAAAATTTTTAAAATGGCGCATTGTAGCCATTTGTGAAAACCTTGAATGTGGTGGATGCAAATACTAAATTCACTGTAGTGCCCGAACGGCTAATTTTTGGAAAAAAAATAATTCACTGATAAAAACATGCTTATTTTGATGTTCTTCACCTGTTACACATACTTGGCAGTTCCCAACTCTTTTCCAGTGTGTTAAAAAAGGCAGTTTTAGGCTTATTTTCACTACACAGTAACACAGATCAGGATCAGGAAACTGAATTCCGGATTTCTTTGTCCCTTTTGTATTATTAGCTCAATCGCTTAAGTTATGTATCAAAAATTGTATTTAATTCATGCAATTGGCTACATAGCAACGTGATGGATGTAAACAGTAGTTATGCTCTACAGCCTTATTTAGTGTCCCCGACAATGCCTCTTATTTTGTCGGTGGAGTTCACTCTGTATATACAGGGTGTCTGTTAACACCCGGAAAAGAAGTATATAGCATGATTCTTTGCAAACTTCTAAGCGAAAAATGTTAATGCGAAAATGCTAAGAAATTAATAATTATGAAGTTATTAAGGTTTGAAGCTTATCCACTTTCACGCTGTTTCCATTTGTTAACGTCTTTCATAGTCTTGTTGAAACGAATTAAAGGAGGGTTGTTTTTGAAAAAGCATGGAATAGATGTTTTTGAGCGTTTATTCGGTAATTTTACTTTGAAAGCCAACGCACATGCGAATTTGTTTTTCCTCAGCCAATGCTGTAGAAATTATGCCACATAGTCAGTGATTTTAATTTAGCAACCATTGCGATTTCATTCTTTGCCAAATCTCAGTAAGTGATACTAAAAGTGGATGCATGAAAATAAATAGCAAAAAAAAGTATATTATTTACTTCTCATAGCAAACACATACAATCACGTAACATTACTATTTAAAAAAATTAAAAAGTAACGAATTTAATAAATGCTTCAATTTTAAATTTGGGGCCGCTCAAGTATTACACCAGCACATTTCTGGCCGTTTTACACTCCCCCTCCCCTTTATAATAAAAAATAAGCAAATGACTGCTCCCCCTTCATGTTTACGAAATATTTCAGTTCTCTAATTTTTTGGTATATTTTAAAATAAAAATGCACTGTATGATGCAAATTATAATGCGTATTTACATTTTTATTGTGATATTGATCACTTATTTGTAAGCTTATTATAATGTTAAATGCTTATTTATGTATAGGGAATAATCACACCAAATCATCGCATTTAAAAATGTTTTAATACGCTGTTAATAGCTATTTTGCTATATTTTTATATTGTAAGCAAATAATGTGCAATAAATAAGAAGTGGTTTTGATAAAATAAATTTATTAAAAACAATACATTCATTATATAATTTTAAAATGTCCTGAGGGCCACAGGGAGCATGGCATGCATTTATTAAATAAGAGTGATAACCAACGATTAAATAATGTTACGAAATGTGATTGCCTGTATTTTGTATCTCTATCAGCTTCTGTGTTGCAGCATTAAAGTTCTTTCTGAAGGTTGTCACTTTGTGACAGGTGTTTCTTTCTATTATTTTCTTTTATTCTAATGTGAAGTATGTTTCAGACTCCCCACCCGCTCCGCTGTCAGAAAAATTAAGCAAATCTAAAGCCCACCCCCTAGTCCAAAGATATATATATATAAGATGCGTACATAATATTTGAACGGCCCCTTTATTATATTTATATGATGCCTCAAAATTTAAGCTATTCTGTTTTTAAAAACTACTCACATCTGCAACATGTAGCATAGTAATAAGACAGAGATAGTTAACTTTTTGAGAGTAAAGAAAACATTTTTATTCTAATGTATGTCCCTCAGTAATCCAGTAGTGACGAGACCCTAGTCTTCGGGTCTGCTGAGCTAGGTTCAACATCTAATAAGTGTGACTGAATTGAAATATACTGCAGTTTGTCATGTTAAACCATCAGTTTCACTGTAACTAATCCTTTATGCAATTTTGAGGTATAAAATATGCAAACTTATACAAATACTTTAAAATCATCAAATATACGGCTAAATTCAGCACGTATTTTGACAATTTTTTGCTTCAAAGATGGCCAATTTGTAGGACAAGAATTAAGTTTTGGTACATTCATTTTTTAATGTTGAGAAATGCATAATATGCTATTTTTCTGTACCTTTTCCAAAATATATAATTTGTGGTCAAGCAAAATTACTTTTCCCCAAAAGTATAATTTTTGTGCTATTTATCATTTTACTTTCTTATTTAAAACATCTAAATATGTAGTTACATCCTCCATAAGCAAACTTGGTAGTAATCAATAAGTACCTTTTTTGCCCATATTGAACATTAATATCCGGCTATGTAAAAAATTTCATGCTATTAAAACAAGCCAAAAATCGCATGAACACTGCACTGTTGGAAAATCGCCTAATGCTGTTATTTATAATAAAGTCAATATATTCCCATCTGATCATGTGCTAATATTAAGGCACATCAATTGAAATATTGTAGTAGTTAACCATCATGTTATTTTTGGTTAAATCATAACATTGCGGTATTCAATAATTATCGTCTTTAATTCTCATATTGCATTGTTGTAATTGTTAATTATAGTAAAAAGAAAAGATATTTTAATCATAATATCCAAATATTGATGTATTCAATGATTTTGTGACTAACTATAGAAAAAATTATATTTTAAATAATGTTGCATATAGCGAAAAAAGTGTGTGAAGCAGACTCCCAGTAAAGAAATGACAAGTGATGAACATAATCAATTATAATATAGATTACATTTTGCTTCAGAAATTACATCTGTGTGTCGAATATTTGGAAGTAGCTGTAATCTGCAATGTATTTTTAAGTTTCATTTAATCATAAATATTTTGAAGTAGCTGTAATCTGCAATATAATCATAATCGTAACCACCATGATTATAATTGTAGTAATAATCGAAAATGAAACTTGACTGTAATCGTAATCAAAATAATAACCTGAATTTTGATACTTAGATAATTGTAATCCTAATCATAATCCTACTATAGTAATCGTAAGCATATAAACAGATCGTAATCGTTCCTAAGTCTGGTGTCAGCAGATAAATAAATAGTCGTAAATAAATAAATGAAACACAATCTGAAACATGCTAGTTTTTAAAATAAGAGAAAAATTGCCAATTCCTGCAACCCTTACTAACTTTTGGTATAAATACGTATTTTCCTTACGCCACTAGATCCGTTTTTTTTCCTTAAAAGTAGGTTGTTCTTGAAAAGGTTAATTTATGTTTCTCACCTATTACTTCTATTTCTTCTATTGCAGGAGGCGGGGCTTTGTAACTTGTTTCATTAGTGGTTTTCGTCAAGCGAAAGGTGGTCAACTGTTTCTGTGATTGGCTAGATTTAAATTCATTATAACTTCATAAATATTAATTTCTCAGCCATTTCGTATTAACATTTTTTACTTAGAATTTTGCAAGGAATCACGCTATATACTTTTCTTACCGTCGTTAACAGACACCCTGTATATATATAATTCCTCTGAGAACTCTAGGTTCCAGCACAACATAACATTGGCTATCTTAGTGCCACATAACACAAATACAGAATTAGTAATTTTACCACATCCATAAACACTTTCATATTTCAAATTTTAAAGAATACTGCTAATTGATGAATGCTATATAAATTTATAAAAATAAACTTACTGCTTTCTTAGATTTTTGGATAGTTATGTGGCGCTTTTTGCTTTATTAACAGATTATAAAACTATTTTTATACTGTCATGCTTTTTTCGTCTGTGTACTTCAATATTAGTTGCGTCAATGCTAATTAGAAACAAAAATCCATATCATCTGAAACTGAAGTAAATTTTTAGCACTTTTGAAATTGTAGTTTAGGTGAGGTTGATAAATTAATGGCAAAAAATTTACACACATATATATATATACATACCTGCCAACATGTATGATTTGGCCGTACAATGTACGAATTTTGGATGAATTGTAAGATTGTACGGATGATCGATAAAATTGCACGTTTTTTTGTTTTTTTAAGGAAATGAAAGAAGCAAAAGAAACCTCAGATTTGCGATTCATACATTTTTACGATGGAAGTTAGGGGCATACCTGCCGACTCTCTCGTATTTTACTGGAAATTCCTGTTTTTGGCGATCTTTCCAAATTTTGTGTTTTTATGTATTTTTCTCCAAGTTTTTCTGTTAAAAAAAGTCCCTAAATTTTTGGCCGGCATCAAGTAGCAGCCACCCAGTTTGCAGGATCCATTGTTTAAGAATATTTTAAATGTTGTTGTTAAACAGGGTGGCGCAGCCCTGCTTAAATAGTGTGATTAAAACGTTTGTACCCACTGGGTGGCACAATCACATGTAATTAGTGCAATTAAAGCTTCCTTATGTCGCATTAAGATATAGCAGAATTTCTAGTAGCATGCTGTATATTTTAACAATACTTCACAGCAGTGCATGAAAAATCAGAACTGAATTTCTGAGCTTTTATTCAATGAAAACTTGGAAGACATTTTGATAGCCAAAAATATGCAAAAAGGACATTCCTGTAAGCAAAAATTCAATAACAAATTTTTGGCACTGGCTTAATAAGCCACTTATAAACACTTAATGTATAATAAAGTAGAATAATCATAATAAATCAGTACTTTTGGTTTTATGTCCATCTTGGTGTTGCCATAGTTTTTCATAGCGTGAAGTATAAGTTGCTATTTTAATTATTTAATTGAATAATGTATTTGAACTTTGGGAAATTACCTTGGATTTTCTAATTAAGTAGAAAATATAGTGCACATTCAGTATACATATCAGTAATGTGTGCATAATAAGGAAAAAATATTGTACCTCTTTCAAATCAATAGACATGATTCACTGCATGTATTTCGCACGCTGGCTAATGATAGGCGCACATTTTCAAAAGTTGTAAGATTTTCAAAATTGACATGTTGACAAGTATATATATAATGTCCCACAGCCGTCCTGCCAAGAATACTGGCACTCAACCAAGCAGCATCAGTGGCGGTCACACCATAAGGGGGTTATGCAATGAATCCTGCCTTTGCAGAGATCTTTGGCTGTGGTGACCGAAGTCCGGATTCTTCGTAAAACTGTAGATCCAGCTTGCCAACCCGTCTGGCCAACGTGGTGAGCTTAAGGCTGCTTCCTCTGTATTTCTTTCATCGCACTACATGTATGTGTGATAACAGAGAGACCTCCATCATGTAGTGAATTGGGAGATGATGATATATATATATGTGTGTGTGTATGTTTTACCATTAATTTATCAACTTTATCTAAATTACAAAATATCACAATTTCAATAGTGCTAAAAATTTACTTCAGTCTCAGATTATATTCATTTTATATATATATACTGCCGGGCATTGAAAGGCAACACCATAAAGGACAAGAGACATCATAGTCATATTCATTATAGATATAACATGTGGTATAATGGTGAAATGATTGAAATTACAGCTCTGTTTGACTTATGGAACATAAAGAAATCAGTGTTTTGCGAATCAACCATGGGTGACAATAACTGCTGCTATATACAAACCAGCATAGAAAGGAAGAGACATTGGATGTGCATTTATGGTATGTCAGTCTATATCGTTTACACCCATTTCCAAAGTTCATCTGGCATAGCTATGGATGGTCTGTAGTGTGCCAGTCATTGTGTGATTACGGATCAAACACTTTCGATGGGTGACAATTTTAATGAATGGACAGGCCAAGGAAAAAGTGAAACCTGGTGGACATTGAAAAATTGTTGATCATTGCGTGTCACATGTGCAGTGCCTTGTTAGCAACTGGCCGCAGAGAGGCTCTTAAGGTAAAGGGGAACAAGAGACTTCAACACACGAGGGTGTCTACTCATCTTCAAAATCTGGAAGATTCCGGGAAGTTTTTTCTGAGTGGAAACGTTAGATAAGTTTTTTTCCTTAACTGGAAAAGTCAGAGAAATTTGAAATACAAAGGCCTGAGTCAGGGAAATTTGAAATTCATTGTTATAATAAATAGCTTATTAAAATAATTTTCCCAAACTATACTTACACTGCAGTGCATACTGAAAATTTTGAAAAACGTATACTTTATTAAACTTTCTCCCAAGATTACCTTTTTTGAACAAAGACTGATATAACTTATATAAACTTGTTAAGCCAAATGTATCTTAGGAGAGATTGTTGGCCAAATATATAACTAAAACAAAATATATATATATATTTTAACCAAATTTTCTAACGTGTAAGGGGTTTTGATTATACCAGTCTCCTTTCCCTTATATGTATGTAGTCATACACACTTTAAATAGAATAAAAGATGAAGCATTAGCTTTGTAATTATATAGCAAAATTTGTTTATAATGATCTCAAAAGGGGCTGAATGACGATGTTATAAATATTTGTTTAATGCATGTTTTTAGTGTAAAAAACAAATGCCTTTTTTAATATAATTTTTATATTTGTAAATTCACTGTAATTAAGTTATAAATGACTTTGGGATTCAGGTTAATGGGTTGTAATGTATTGTTTTCTGAAATTAGTGACTTGAAATCCATTAAGATTTGGTCTGAAAAAGTCAGAAGTTTAATATTGAATTTAGCCGGCACTATCGTATTATTATTATTATTAATTTATCCTTCCTCAACTAATTATAGCAGTATTTTATGATTTTTAAAAGTTTATACTTTTTTTTTATCTGGCTCCTAATGATGCTGAACCATTAATGTGGGGCATGAAATGTTATAACATGCAGGGTAGGTGGAGAACATTACTGTTATGATATAAATTTGAAAAGACTAAAAAGCAATGATATTTTAAATTAATTTGAATTTTATTTATTGTAGTTCAGCAACTTTACTGATTCAAAAAAATGTTCTGTGCATCTGTAATTTGCGAAAACACTACTCCTGGAAATTTTTTGTTACTGGTCTGGAAAACCTGGAAAAGTCAAAGAAACTAAGTTTGGGTAGACACCCTGCAATACCTCAAAAATGTAATGGTATCCCTGAGCATAATGTTAGATGTCAGATTAGTATGTTGATACCTAATGCAGGAATCGTGCAGTCTGTTGCTGCAGTGCCACCCTACATGGATGCAGCCATTGTTGTGCTACAGACAGAAGTAGGATTCATCTGAAAAGACTGTTTCCTGCCATTTATCTGTTCATGTATGATGTTTTACACACCATTGCAGCCTCAGACATCTGTAGTATAGAGCCAAAGACAGTTGCAGCAATGAACGCCTTGCAAAAAATTTCTGCGGATGCCTGAAATCGCATGTACAATCTCAACCTTGTTTTATGCAGAATGACCCTTGGGCCATAAAAATACAATGAATTGATGCAGATGCCGCCGAACCCTATGTGCAGACACAAGTTGCTCTGCAATACACCCTAATTCTTTAGCTAGGGTTCATATTGTGGCTGTACAATCTATAATAGCCATGCACACAAGATGTCTGTCCTCATGTTCAGTTATGTGAGGAGACTTGCAAACTTTCATGCATGTCTCACCTGCACCCGCTGATTCCACATTCACATCACTGTTGCTGGATTTCATCCAATAAAAGCATCAGTTTCTTGTAAGGATACTCCACATTCTTGATAAGCCACTCTTTTCCCTTGGTCAAACTTAGAAACATAGTCTTATGACTGCCGTATTCTTCAACATGGCATAGTTAAGCTTTCTATCAGAGGATCATCAAGCAAACACAATTTTAATACTTAAAATCTACCATTTTCTCCCGTCTTATGCAACATACAGGGCCAGTGCTAAAACATGATTTCTATATATGCTGTACTGTTACTTATCTGCATTTTGGCCCATGATTTACTCATGTAAATTTCTGGGCTAGAGGATGTGTTTTTGATGATGTTGCATTTTCCATGACCGACAGTGTATATATATATACATTGAGGAAATCTGCTGTGTATGGATTTATGTACATTTAAAAACAAAAATTTGCCTGCAACATAAAAAAAAATATTCAGCTCAATATCTGGAAAATACATAATTCATATCTAATGATCTCACCAGCAAAGGAAATTTGGTGGTCCAAAAGGACCATCTTGGTCAGCAACTGGTGGTCAAAAAACAAACCTGGTAGACACAAGTTAAAAATGCCATTTTTGTACTTCTACTACACGTATTACTGATCATTATTTCATATATGTTTGCCTCTTTATGCAAAAACGGCACAACACACACTAAATTATTCACATTTTAAATTGTTAGATGTTCAAAACAGTATATACCCAATTTTAATAAGAAAAAGAATTTTAGTAACTACCAAAATTAAACTCCTTTATGCTTTATTTGTGCTGATTTGCTTTTGCATAAAGTTTTAAGGTTATTAGTTAAATTATTCAAGCCACAATATAATTTTGGCAACGATTGGTTATGAGTTGGCGACAATTATCGCAATTCTGGCACCATCCCTACTCATATTATAGAATATTACACTTTCGCTCTTAATTTTGAAATACGCAAAGCAGATTGAAAACTGTGTGAATGTATAATGCAAAAGCAAAGTGATGTACAAAAAATATTTGAATTATGACTATGTATGGTTGAGTAAGTGTTTGTTATCGGTTAAGGTTAAATATGATGCTGGTTAAAGGAAAAACTCTATTAGAAACTAAATGTAATACACTGGTTGAATAAACTTTTCTGTATCTCAATGGCCCAATAACTTGAATGCATATGTGTAATGCCCAAATACGAATTTGTGTCTAACTAAACTTTTGAGACCAGCTACCTATAGCTTTTTCCCGTTAAAAGGCAGGATTTTATTGCTTGATACTTAACTGTTTTATGGGTATATTATGTATGTCAATTAAATATATAAGTGAAGTCTAATTTGAAACTAAGTAATGTAATAAAATTATTTAATAACATGGACATATGATCATAAATTAGCATTTATTGCAATTGATGTTGAATTCTGATGTCAAATATGAAAGTTGTATTTTAAATTTAATTGCATTTTTAATAAGGAACTCTGAAAATACCTTGTCTTAAAATATAATCACAAATTATGCAGTATTAAAATGTAAGGTAATTTCAATGTTGAAATTGGTATACCATATTTCAAAAGTAATTTTCGCACATGTAAAGCTTCATAGTGTTGGAATGGATGGTGGAAAAAATTAAAATGAATTAGACCGAAGGAGGTAGAAATATTTAGTTAAAATTACAATACCTATCTTGTGTGTGTGTACGTACTTGTGAATCTATAACAATACCAAATGATAATTATAAATTAAAATTCAAGAGCTACATTTTGTGTAATAAATACATGCATACATTGAAGATACAGAATCTATGTAATGTTCAAATATGCCATTCATAGATTTGTGTCAAATATATATTTATATATTTATTAGAAAATAGTTGCTCAAATGTGATTAAGCTTAGATTTATTAGAGATTAGCTTTGTTTAAAAGTATTAGAAATCTACAATTTACGTTTGTCATTATAACATACAAAATCAGTAACTATGGTAGGTTTATATATGCATACAGAATAAGTTACTTTTAATAGAACATATATATATGCATGTAGGGGTGTTCCATTACCAACTGATCAAATGAAAAAGATAGAAACTATTGCTCATTTTATTGCAGAAAAACCTCCAAAACCATAGTCTGAAGCACTTTATTTCTAAATGGTGACACTTTTCATGTTTTCTATGTCATACTATAACCTTTAGTTGCATCTCTGTGTGAAAATTATTACTAGCATGGTTCCTTTTTTCTGACGCACAATGTTGGCTTCATGCTTTTATTCCAAAAAGTGGCCAATTTAAGGAGTAATAAATTCAAGCTTTTAAACAAATAACTGATAATAATTTAGATGCATAATTTTTATTTTTTTAGTCCTATTTTTAAAAGTTCCTTATTAAGGATGCTTTTATATATATATAGAAACTAAAATATTTTACAAACTTTTTTTTGAATTTCATACTTTTATATCTTTTACTTTTGGTTGTATTAGTACCCAAAGAGAGCCTTTGCAGAACCCATTACATTTTGAAATGTAAATAAATTATTTAATTTTTTCTGTAAAGTTGTCTTATTAAGATATGCAGTGGCAAATGAAAGCAAAATGTAACCTTAAATATATTTTATTACTATGTAAAGACCAAAAAAATTTTGCAGTTCATTTACAAATGTGCTATTTTTGAGTGTTAATATAAACAACAGTAAATGAGAAGCATACAACTTTACCAGTTTGTAAAATATTTTAAGTGGTTTTCTAATATTTAGAAAAATGCATCATTAATGGGGAACTTTTAGAGAGAGAACTGAAAATGAAAATTTCAGCTAATTTTTGTTAATGAAATCTGATGATAAAATTTAGTGGCATTCTAAAAGTTCCTATCAAATTAATGAAATAGATAAAAAGTATAGTACAAGATAAATCATACGAATTGTAGTTAATAAAAATAGATCTTGTTAAATATGTGGGTTATCAAATTGGACATTTGTGTGCATATATCATTTGATTTCTTTAGTCCATTTAAAATTATTCAGATGAGATATTAACATATTTGAAGTGTACTGCTTTTAAATCAGTATAATATACAAAATCTATTCTTTCATTCAATGAAACATGTACATTTCTATGTCAGTATGCTTTTGTACTTCATTCCTCTTTTTTGTTTATTTTAATTAGTTTATTAAATTTCCTGAATTTTGATATTAAAATTAAAAATCTTGTTTTCAAAATTCTTAATCATAAAAGTCTAATTTATTAAGGTTGACTGTTTATAAATATTCTAGTGATTTATTATATGTATGAGGGCGAATCAGAAAGTGTTTGCTCCTATTTTTTATTAGCCAAAATAAGGTACATACAGGTAATTACAAATATACGTACTATTCTACGTACCTTACACTATTTTTCCACATAGTCCCCACACCGGTTCAGACATTTGTCCCATCGCAGCACTAAATTTGAGATGCCCCTGTGGTAGAATTCGTCCGGCTGACTGTGGAACCACCGTCGGACTGCTGTCTTGGCTTCATCGTTGCACGTGAATCGCTGTCCTGCCAGGAACTTCTTCAGCGGACCGAAAATGTGGAAATCACTAGGGGGCGAGGTCCGGACTGTATGCAATCAGAACCGCCGACAAGCTCCGGTCATTTCACTGGGAGAGTCTGGACCACCCACCATATAGTCCGGACCTCGCCCCTAGTGATTTCCACGTTTTCGGTCCGCTGAAGAAGTTCCTGGCAGGACAGCGATTCACGTGCAACGATGAAGCCAAGACAGCAGCAGTGACGAATTCTACCACAGGGGCATCTTAAATTTAGTGCTGCGATGGGACAAATGTTTGAATCGGTGTGGGGACTATGTGCAAAAATGGTGTAAGGTACGTAGAATAGTACGTATATTTGTAATTACCTGTATGTACCTTATTTTGACTAATAAAAAATAGGGGCAAAGACTTTCTGATTCGCCCTCGTATGTATGTCGTAATTTCTGTTTTAAAATCCAAAATGCAAATTTTAAGTTTATGTCCATACTTATCATTAAATAAATTGTTCATTAGTGCTTACATTGTTGAGTACTGGGTTGTTAGCAAATGTTTTGATGCATGTATATAAAATGAGTGAATCACCTTCATAAAAATGCTTGATTATCCCTCCTTATTGGTTTCTGTATCATACTTTACAAAATGTTGATGTTTAAAAAACTTAAAAACTGAATCTCACATTTCAAATTCACATTTGCAGTTAGATAATACAATTACAGCTTTTAAAATCAGTAAAAAAACTACAGAATTAAAACTTATACCCAAAATTAAAAATATATCATGTTTTGAAGTTTCTTATAAAATATCTACTTCTCCTTATATTAATGTAAGAACTATGGTTTCACATTTGAACCCAATATAAATATATACTTCAACTGATAAATTTGTTAAATTGTGTTGGCATAAAATTATATGTTCAGTATAAGCTTATGTGTAAAGTAAGTGTGTATGTTTTAGAAAGAATAAGTTTACAACTATTTTCAGAATGGTAATTTTAACATTCGTAGGTGATACCCTAAAGCTGCTGATTGTTTAGTGATTTAGATTGGATAAATATATATGCTTGAAACTACTGTATTTTTTCGGACATAAAATTCCATTATTTTCATTTGCTTCTTAGAATTTTTGCTATAGATATATATACAATACAACTTCTCTATATTGAACTTTCGTATATCGGAATTTTTTGTAAACCTTCTCAATTTTAATATGGTGAAATCCTAATGTGTGTGTGTGTGTGTGTGTGTGTGTGTGTGTATATATATATATATATATATATATATATATATATTAGGTGGTCCTTGCTTCTTCAACTTTTTTTTTAAGGTCTCAAACTCCCCAAGTTTTTTCTAACTTTCTCGTGATTTAACTTTTCTTCTGTAGATAACCAGCTGCAATGTAAGAGTCAATGTATGGAGGGGTACTGTATGCATTAAAGGAGTCCGAAGCAGTTAAACACACACTGCAGCATTTAGTAATAGTAAGTGTTGCATTGTCTTTCATATGAAGCGGTAGCATATGACTTGTTAAAAGTGGTTCTAAAAGGTAAACTCTGCAAAAATATATAGATGATTGGAAAAGAAACAAATCAAATATTAGGTAGCAAATTACATTCTAATAAACTAGTACTTCAAGTGTTATAATATGAGATGTAAAATTAAATCACCGTGATAGTTCTTGTTTAGTAGTGTCTTAAACTAATCTTTCAGCAAAAAGCACCAATAGCATTTAAGAGAATCTCAGCACTGCATTGCTAAACTGGAAGCCCTGCATGAAGAACAGAAAATGCTTCAAAAACATACTAAAAGAAAGAACAAAACGCGGGAGCAAAAAGAATAGAATTTTAAAGAAAAACTAGTTAACCATTTTGACATTGCTTACTCTAATGCCTTGAAAATTATTAAAATAGAAGTAGATAGAAAATGTTCCTTATCTCTCTGAAGTAGAAAGAAAAAGTTGATGTTCTTAGGGACTTACCTAAAAAAAACTATGACCTGCTACATCGTCAGGACCCAAAACAGTGTTATTTAAATGTTATCAACAAGTCTGGGCGAATATAGACATGTCTAAATATTCTGTTGAAATTTCTGATCCATTTGTTATGTACAGTATTGGTAAAGATACAGAGATACGCTTCATTTTGCCAAAGAACAAGTTATTCAGCAGATAAGATGACTATGAAGAGCTCCTGCAGTTATATTTTAAAGTGGATACGAAGAAAAAGTAATGAAATTTTGATTACCTGGTACTTTTCACCATACCAGATAAATGGAAAAAGATATTTATTGCTTGAAAGTATTTTTTGAAATGAATTTCATTTGACTCGGCAGGAATGGAGGGATATTTATTATAAGGATATCCATAAAAGCTTGATACAATGTTCTTTTAACCTGCAAACAAGGCCATAGCCAGGATTTAATTTCAAGGGGGGGTTCAAAAATTTTTACCGCATGCATCGATACAATCACAGCATGCAAGGCTGTAGCCAAGTCCCATTAAAAATTTAGTTTTGAGAGGGGGACCGGTCCCTAAGTTACCCTCCCCTTTGGATATGGGCATGCCTGCGAAGCACCATTTGAGGATTTGGTGTCTCTAAAGGACCTTTATTTTTACATTAAAATAGATAAATAAAAATGCCCAAGCAGCAACAACAAAATTTTATGATCATTTATGGTATCTTACCGAAGAAATAGTGTCTTTCGCATTTTTTTCATTTGATTCAATTCCTTTTCAACAGAAAGTGGAGATGGTCAAAGCATTTAAAGAAAAGGAATCAAAGAATTGTGACAGTTGTTAATAATACTGCAAAAAGGGTGTGCTAAGCCTATGGAAGATTACAACACTCTTATAACCGAGGATAACCCAAGGAACAGAAACAATACCTGTTGCAAGTCGTAAAAGACTACCACAGCCATTTTCCATCTTCTTCAGAGCATTCATTATTAAACCTTTCATTATCATAATCTAATGTAATAACTAATTTTTTGTGGTTAAGCAGTTTTAGGTCTTATTTTAATTATTCGCACTCCTAAATGTTTCTTTTAAATTTAAAACAAATAAAGTTTTATTGAAAAATTTTACTTAATTAACACATTTATTTAAATTTTTACCCTCCTTGAGAGGCAGGTACACATAAATTTTTCAAAATTTTACCAGTTCCATACTAACTCAAAAGAAATAAGAGGAGACTTGAAAAATATAAAATTAGTTTTTTGGTATATATTTACACCACCCTAACTTAGGTATAGACAGGATGGACTACATAAAACCTTCTGTTACTTATTAGACTCTAGCTGACTGCAATTTTGGAAGCATTGAAATAAAATTTCTGCAAATAGCCTTTTAAAACATGGGTCTTAGATGCATAGATGCAAAAAGTATGTGTGCTCATGGTTAAGTGGTTAAAATCAGATGAATTTTACAAATTTTAAACAGCAACACTGGTTTCTTTATCTCGTTGTGATCAGTATGTTCAGAAACCATAAAAGCCATTTAACCTGTTAACTGGGTATGACGACATTTTTCGTCATGCCCAGAAGACTACCAAAATGCGAATGACGACATTTTTCGTCATTGAAATTAACCGTATTATGTTGAACGCATTACGTTTTATGTAGTTCTTATATATTTAATCCTAGCGTGATGGTGTGATGACATTACTTATCACTGTGAAAAAAAGTCCCCAGTGTGAAACGAGTTTCACAAAATTTTATTCCCCGGTTAACAGGTTAAATTGTATCTCTTTGGCTGAAAAATGTCTGAAATAACACTTTCAAATTCAGTTGGCATTTATAAAAAAGAAATGAAGGCGACACTGCATGTTTCATCACGTGGCTTCTCCCTCCTCCTGAAATTTGTCGAAAATTGCAGTATATCGGCTTGTGACGTCATTCTTAGGCGTCTCTCCTATGCCATCATTATACTATCTCTCTAACGTCATACTCATTCATCCTTTTTGAGTTTTCAATGTCATTTTTATCTTTCTCAAAGCTTTGTTTGTTTTTGTTGCAGCGAAATTATGTCGAAAATAATTTTGTAATTCATTTCTAGTCTTATTTTTAATTAAGAAGTTGCACGTTTTTAGTGATTCAATTACGTCATCATGATTTGTTGTTTTACCTGTTCACTTTATTTCCGGCAGCCATGATTGTTTACAAATGAACCAAATTGCAATTTGTATTATACCTTTCGATTACTTAATTAGACATAATACCGAGACATTAATGAGTTTTTTTATTGTTTTTAATTAAAAACAATAACCACTGGGAAGATGAGCGCTGGCGGGGCCTCTTTCCCATTTGTTTTCAAGTATGAATTTTGTAAAAAGTAAGTATTAACCGAAAAAACACCGTCAACAACATTTCCGACATGGCGGAAGCTGATTTAGTCTGTTACCGATCCATTTTGGCAACATTGCAAAAAAAATAGGAGAAGGAAGACGTTTGACAAACCATGCAGTGTCACCGAAATGAGAATGCTGTGAATGAATCTTTAATCACTCACTTGTGTTATGGTGAATGGAGAAAATCTGGCGGATTGTAGAACATGCTTTTTTTCTTTTTTTTTAAATTTGAAAGTGCCATTTTTCAGACTAACGAATGCAGCTGAATGGTTTTTGTACATACTGATCACAATAAGATTTAAAAAAAAACTTCCGTTGCCATTGGGAATTTCTGAAATTCAATCATTCTAATCATAACAAGAGCGCAAGTACTTTTACCTGTATACATTGGAAGCCCATAGTTTTTAAGTCTAAATCTTAAATTTCAGTTTAGTGCTTCACAAATTGCAGTTACTGAAACCTCACAAGTAATTAAAAATTTCCTTTATACCACACTATGTGTGTATCAATATATGATATCAGCAAATCTAGTATTTAAGCTTTAGGTTTGCTTTGAAGGTTTACAAACTGTAATTATTAACATTGTATTATTATAATCTGGAATTTTTTAAGCATGAAATAAAAAAGCCTGAAACTAACATTTAGGGTTTACTAAATCTACTCTTGATGCAAAATTTGAAAAAGTATAATTTGAGTTATAGAAATATATGTATATAATTATATTCATGTATACTTTAAAAATTTCTGTGTTTTTTCTTTTTCATGTATGTATGATCAAATGGTTTGAAGATTTTATTATACACACAACTTATCTTGTAATTAATATCATCATCATCATGATATATATATATGGATAATTGTATGCATCAGGGATCAAATAAAGAAAAGAGCACACTGGTCAATGTATTGGATTTTTTTTATTTCTAACACTTTGGTTTCTGCAAACATAATCATTATCAAGAAAATCTATAAATAACTAAAAAAGTAAGGATTTTTTAAATTAGCATTATAATTGTTATCTTACTTGTAGAAACAATGTTGCGAATAGGAACCACACATATTAACCAATATGTACTCTTTCCTTTATATATATTATGTAGTATTTTTCCTGAAGTAGATTGGACTGACAATGCCAAAATGCACAAATTGGTTCAATTAAGTAAATGAGCCCATAAAGTAAGCATATATATTTCAACTTCAGATTTGTTTTTCCCTATAGTGTAAATACTCAAGGTTTTAGTATCACTTAGTATACTCTACCTCATTTTCTTTATTATGTTTTTGTGTAATATATTTTAATTGTTTGTTGTCCATCATATATTTTATGTTTAAAAAATGATTCTGTAGTGTTGTTCATTTTATTTTTTGTATTAAGTTATAATCGCAAAGTTTGTATATGCTGTTATTCACAAAAAAATTAAAATCAGCATGTGACTGAATGGAAAAATTTTGAAATTAGATAATGTGAAATTGGAAACATTAGTTAAAATATTATGGAAATGACTTATTTGATTGTGTATGCCTTTTGTTATACACATGACTGTCATTAGTTGTACATTATTGTTACATAAAAATAGATCTTAGAAGTGATTATTTTTTTCTTACTGGTATTTAATTTATGAATGTTAGATAATAAGTTTTTGTGGAAGAAATATGTAACTTCACTAAACAGTGATATTAGAAAGTAGGAATTATCTATATATAAATGTCTTGAATTTTCCATTGAATTCTGTCTACAAACAATTTGTAAGATCACTAACCTTGTTTTAAAGCAATACTTTCTTAAAGAATACAAAAATATTGTTTTGTACTTTCTTGTTTCTAATTATGTTTAAGTTTGCATTGTAATACGATATGCAGTTATTCCATGAATTTTAAATAACTATATGTCAATAGTTGATAGGTAAATGTTTTTGTGCTTAATGCCTTACAGTTTTATCACTCTCCCTCCTAAATCTTATTTTTTACTTGTAATTGTACTTAACATTTTAAGACATTCTTTCAAGTTAGCTAAATCCTCTTTTTATGTAATATATATATCTGCTTTATGCTGTGGTTTGAACACGATTTGGTGATTTATAAACTGTAAAGGATTGATAACATTTTTAAATTAGATTTTAGAAGTGATTAGAGTTAAATCTGTAATTTTAGTATTAGATGAATCGTGTTACAATTTGCAAGCCTTAATTGAAGTACATCCAAGAACACACAGCCACAACACGTGTGCTCGCCTTAACTGTGTACCTAATTATTTATTCAAAAGACCTGATCTCAAGCAACTAGATTAGATTCAATTTTTAATTTAGTTTAGTTTTTCAAAATACAATATACAATGCCTTAAATTGCCTTATATTTTGTCATTCAAAGTGAAATTCCATTTTAATACAAAATGTTATGCTTTTCTTAAAATTTAAAACATGTTTTCTTTTTCATGATTATATTAAAATGTCTAGTATTAACATCTGAATTGTATATTTCACACATATTTGCTATTCATAAATAATTACACCTATACTAGAGTGAATTGTTTTTTACTTTTTTGATAACATTCTTGATAGCTAAAAAAAAACAATTACAAATGTTAGAATATTGTATATATTGTGATAGTTTAAAAAGTTTGCGAAGTGTTGTAATGTTTTAGTCAATCTTGAAGTGATTGGGTGTCAATTCGTTTATTTTTTATGTAAAATGTGTCATTCAAATATTATGGAAGCATGCAGAATTTTTCATGTACATGTTCTATATCTTAACTAATTTTTGTTATAACTAATATTTGTGCTAGTTGTATTTCCGAATGAAAAATGAAACTGTACAAAGAATGACACT
>QLNU02015360.1:229074441-229087533 GCA_006491805.2 Dysdera silvatica
GACCGAGCTGGTCATTCAACCGATTGCTTAATACCTTGACCATAAAAACAAATTAGGTGATTAGCACTGTTCGCTGACATCGAGTATCATCTCTCATTAACGGAAAAAATCATCAATTGTCAGGCCATTTATAGTGATAGCATTCTTATTTTTCAAAATATTTCAAATTAATTTTCTAGAATATTCGCAGCAGATTGAAAAGAAAGAAAAAAAAGGAGAGAAATTCAAACACAGTTAGAAGATATGAAAATTATTTTTTTAAGATTGCTTTCGATTTATAAGTAAACACAATGTTATAAGCTTAAGTATGACTTATCTAGGTACTTTATAATATAAAGTATCTTATATATAAGGTACCTAGATATTATAAGATATATATATATATATATATATATGGCCTGCAAAAGGGTTGCTGGTATCTAACTGGAAGGAGACCCACACGCTGAACGTATGTGACGATGTGTGGAACCGGCCAGGCCAGTAACCTAGTGTCCTACCCCGCCTTCAAGTGGTGCAGGCTGGGCTTTCTATTTATGAGGCAAATTAATATTTGCTGCACGGATGGAAAGGCGGAAGGGGAGGGCTAATTCACCAACCCGTCTAGCCAGCGTGGTGAAATGATGGCTAATTCCTCCAATATGCTAATACACCAAAAACCATGGCCCCTAGTCTCCAGGTGCTGGAGTGCTCCTGATCAAGGCAGCGGTCAGCGTGGCATGAAAGCAGGGGGTGCTAAGAATCACTGGAATGGCCCAGGCTGCCGTTTGTTATTGACCTTGGCAACGTATAATGGACGATCCCTTGCTTCTGAAGCAAAACTTCAAGAATTGGAAGAAGAACTTGACAAGATCAAATGGGACATTGTAGGACTCAGTGAAGTTAGAAGAAAAGGTGAAGAGTTGGTGGAACTTAAAAGTGGACATTTGTTTTATTATAGAGGAACGGAAACTGGAAGAACAAGTGGTGTTGGCTTCTTAATCAACAAAAGAATTAAAGACTACCTTCTTGAAGTCGAAAGCACGTCAGATCGAGCAGCGAGGCTCGTTGTTCAACTAACCCAGCGATACCAACTTCAGATAGTACAGGCATATGCACCAACATCAAGCCATACCGACGAGGAGGTTGAGGAATTCTATGAAGAAATCAAACAGCTACATACCAAGGGGAAACAACACATCAAGCTCATCATGGGAGATTTTAATGCAAGAATTGGACAACAGGAACAAGGAGAGACATCGGTTGGTAAATACGGATACGGGGAAAGGAATGAACGTGGCGATCAACTCATAGAATTTGCCGAAGCTGAAAATCTTAGCATCATGAATTCATTTTTTAAGAAGAAACCGCAAAGAAAATGGACATGGAAACACCCCAATGGAGGAACCAGCGAAATTGACTATATACTGGCAAACAAGAAATCAATTATTGAAGATTGCAGCGTACTGAACAGATTTAATACTGGAAGTGATCATCGAATGGTGAGATGTAAAATGCACTTAAATACTAAATTAGAAAGACAGAAGCTCATTAGGAAACAAGTAAGTAAGAGGGTGGATTTAATGAAACTGAAAGTAAATACCGAGGCATTCAAGTTGGAATTAAAAAATCGCTTTTCTGCACTGGAAGGACTTATTGAAGAAATTGATATCTCAGAAGCAAATGAAAACATTGTTAAGACAATAGTTGAAACTGCTGGGGAAATTGGTGGTGTAACCTGTAAAAAGCACAATAGCAAATTATCTGAGAAGACGAAACAGCTCATGAAAAGGCGAAGAGATATGAAGGTGGACAATCGAAATACCAGTTCCAGGATTGAGTACATAGAACTTTGTAAAACTCTGCGCAAAAGCATGAAAGAAGACATAAGAAAATTCAACTGTGAGCTAGTAAGGAAAGCCATTGAAAATAACAAGAGCCTTAGGGTTGTTAAAGGAAGTTTATCTGTTGGGAAGAAACACATCATTGCATTAAAAGGAGAGGATGGCACCGTAACAAGAAATAGGGAAGAAATACTTAGAAGAGTTGAAGAATTCTACAAAAAACTATATGAAAGTAACAGTGGATTAAACGAAGACGCCGAAATAGTCGAAGGAACAGCTCCTAAAATCTTAAAAGAAGAAGTTTCATTTGCAATAAAAAATATGAAGAAAGGAAGAGCCCCTGGTGATGATGGTATTACACTGATAACCTAAAAGAAGCTGGGAGATTATGTAGAAGACATATTTGCTTTCTGACCAATTAGCTTGTTACCTGCTATTTATAAAATCTTCACAAAAGTTCTAACACATCGCCTGCAGAAAAAATTAGATGCAGCTCAACCAAGAGAACAAGCTGGATTTCGAAGTGGATTCAGTACAGTGGACCATATTCAAGTATTAAGAGAATTAATTGAAAGAACACATGAATATGAACTTCCATTGTGTGTTGCATTTATTGACTATGAGAAGGCCTTTGACTCTATAAAAACATCAGCAGTCATCAACTCTTTAAGATCAACAGACATTGAGGATGTGTACATTGACATGGTGAAACGTGTGTATAAAAATGCAAGTGCAAAATTTCGGTTACATAAAGATACCAAAACTATCAAACTTGGCAAAGGGGTGAGGCAGGGAGATACCATTTCTCCAAAACTTTTTACTTCAGCTTTACAGATGATTTTTCAGCAGATAAATTGGAATAACAAGGGAATAAAAATAAATGGTGAATATTTAAATCATCTGCGGTTTGCTGATGACATTGTTATTTTTTCAACGGACCCATTAGAACTCCAAGACATGGTACAAGAGCTCTCAACTAGAAGTGAAGAAGTTGGACTCAAGATGAACCTACAAAAAACTAAGATCATGTTCAATAATTTCGTAGAGGAAACAAAAATACAAGTTGACAACATTGAGCTAGAAATTGCTGATTCATATATTTACCTTGGCCAGCTGATTTCAATGGATGGCAACATTATGAAAGAACTCAACAGACGTATTAAACTTGGCTGGAGTGCATTTGGAAGAAACAGTTTTATCCTGAAGGGGAAATTGCCTTTATGTCTAAAAAGAAAAGTCTTCAACCAGTGTGTATTGCCAGTCCTCTCTTATGGATCAGAGACATGGAGTCTAACAGTTGGAGCAATACGAAAGTTACAGACAACGCAAAGGAGCATGGAGAGGTGCATGCTTGGAATAACTAGGAGAGATCGAAAAAGAAACACTTGGGTGAGAGAGCAAACTAGAGTAGAGGACATCATTGTTAAAGTAAAAGGACTGAAATGGCGATGGGCTGGGCATATTGCAAGAAGAACTGATCAACGATGGACAACAGAAATTCTGAACTGGATTCCAAGAGACCACCGAAGACCTAGAAAACGTCCTCAAACTAGATGGGTGGATGAAATAAGAAAACAGGTTGGGGTGACGTGGAAACGAATGGCCCAGGATAGACTTGTGTGGAAAGCATTTGGAGAGACCTTCATCCAGCAGTGGATAGATAATGGTTGAATATGATGATGATGATATATATATATATATATATATATATATACACATACATACAGTAGAACCTCCATATAACGAAATGGACGGTTCCATGAAAAACATTCGTTATACAGGGCCGTCGAGGTAAATCCGGAAAACTCAGTTCAAGAACTAAAACCCTTATAACACAAGACAAATTTATTTGTTTCGTACATACTTTGCACGATTGTAGTAAATATGTTGGCCATTAAATTACTCGATGTAACCCCCATCAGCTTCAACGACTTGCTCAATCCTGGACGACTGTATGCACGTTTTAGCTCCTCTTTGTGCATGTCAGTCATCACCTCAGTAATGGCGGTTTTCAGGGCATCCTTGGTGTTGCAGGATTTCGCGTTTACCTTATCTTCAATTACGCTCCACGCGTAATAATCAAGGGGATTGTAGTCTGGGTTAGACGGTGGCCACGAATCGGGTGACCAGTGGTAGGACACACTGCTGTGATGCCACGCCTGGGTTTTCCTCACGTTATGGGCAGGCGCCGAGCCCTGCTGGAAGACGTAATCTCTCCCAGCGGCCATTTCTTCCATCCAGGGCTTCAAAACCATCTCCAAGACGTGAATGTAAACATCGGCGTTGATTCTTAGGCCCTTATCAAAGAAATGGGGTGGCATAATATTCCCGTCGCTGCTTATGACTGCAGAAACCATGACTGACTGAGGCGGAAATTTTGTGTGCGTGCATGACTGTAGCCACTTCTGAAGTATCTTGACATATCCACCTGTCATTTTGCCGATTCACTTTCTTGTGCTGAATAAAAATTTTTCCATCCGAAAAGAACCTCAGATAGCCAGCGCTGTTGTTCTTGATGTCATTCAACAATGTTTGACACGTCAGATTTTGATCAACTTCGTTTCTATGAGGGCGGTTTATAAACGATTTCCGGATTTACCTCGACGGCCCTGTATAGGAAATTCGCTATGTGGAAACGATGTATTCATGAACCAGAGCAGGGCAATATGATACCAAAATTAAAATCCTGTTTTTCAGTTAACGACTCTTTTTCATGAACAACATTCATCCATTTAAATATAGATGTTTTTAAGTGTGAAGTATATATGTGTATAAAAAAAATGAGTTGAAGAAGTCTTACCTTAAAATGAAAATGTATTTAATGCTTCTTTCACACACATTCATGCTTTTGTAGAAAAATTTCTAACATCCTGCTGCACAACAAATGGTGATGTTGATTCATCATAAAAGTGTTAGCACCCCTGTGGGAAATTTGCAAGGTCTGGATTTCTGGTAATCAACCGAGCAAAAAAGCGCGACAAGTAATACTATTCAAATAATACAGTGTATTCAAGGACAATTAGGGCCTGCTTCTAGTCTAACAGCTTTGCACTGTATGGGGCAACCAGACACAGGTGTTTGTGCTTAGGAAAACTCTTTATTGGGAGTTTAAATTCCCTTAGGCGTGCCTCATTTTGTTTGCCATTTATCTTAAAACCGTATTGTATTCCCACAATATTAGGGAAGGTGATATCGCTGACGTGACCATTGTATTTTCTGTTTTGGTAGTTAAAAATTTCGCTATATATAAATTTATTTCGTTATATAGAAACACTTTCATATGTAATGACCATGCAGATTTACCAAACCTTCGATATACGGAAATTCGTTATATGGAGGTTCTACTGTAAATATGTGTGCGTGCGTATGTGGCCTGCAAAAGGGTTGCTGGTATCTAACTGGAAGGAGACCCGCACGCTGAAAGTATGTGACGATGTGTAGAACCGGCCGGGCCAGTAACCTAGTGTCCTATCCCGCCTTCAAGTGGTGCGGGCCGGGCTTTCAATTTATGAAGCAAATTGATATTTGCTGCACGGATGGAAAGGCGGAAGGGGAGGGCTAATTCACCAACCCGTCTAGCCAGCGTGGTGAAATGATGGCTAATTCCTCCAATATGCTAATACACCAAAAACCATGGCCCCTAGTCTCCAGGTGCTGGAGTGCTCCTGATCAAGGCAGCGGTCAGCGTGATATGAAAGCAGGGGGTGCTAAGAATCGCCGGAATGGCCCAGGCTGCCCTTTATTACTAACCTTGACTACGTATAATTGACGATCCCTTTCTTCTAAAGCAAGACTTAAAAAGTTGGAAGAGGAACTTGAAAAGATCAAATGGGACATTATAGGATTCAGTGAAGTCAGAAGAAAAGGTGAAGAATTGGTAGAACTTAAAAGTGGACATTTGTTTTATTATAAAGGAATGAAAACTGGAAGAACAAGTGGTGTCAGCTTCTTGATAAACAAAAACAAAAAAAATAAATAAATAAAAACCACCTTCTAGAAGTTGGAAGTACGTCAGATCGAGCAGCGAGATTTGTTATTTAACCAATCCAGTGATACCAACTTCGGACAGTACAGGCATATTCACCAACAGTAAGCCATACCGATGAAGAGGTCAGAGAATTTTATGAAGAAATCAGTTACACCCCAAGGGGAAAAAACATATCCAGCTCATCATGGGGGATTTTAATGCTATGCATAAGATCGTTAGAGCCAAAATTTAGTAGTAATTCCTAAAAGCTAGAACTCAAAAAAGCGTTAAATATATGTATTAGTTAGCACAGATAAATCCTCTGCAGGAAAAACTTACTTTACACGCGTGTACACAACTCCCCTGTTCTTTTAAAAACTGGATTTTTTTACACGTAGATGATTTATATTTGTGTCAGAGAAGCAAAAGCTATCCCCCCCCCCCCACCACCTTATTGCGATGCAATTTTATATGTATTTATATGAATATCAGAAGTTGTGCTCTGTAACCCCCTTTATGAACTTTCTGCGTACGCTAATGAGATAATTTATTATTTACGTTACTAGTTCATAGTATTTTATATTGGTAATTAAGTTAAGATTTAAATTCAATTCTTATTTCATTTTATTGCCATTTTTTTTTACTTGCTATATTAAAATTTTGTATCCATGTAATATATAAATTGAGGATATGAACTTCAACATTCAGCATCCATGAATATAATAGTATTGTAAACCACAATTCCCCTATTCATAAGCATTAATAGGAACTGCAGTTTATTTACTAACAACTTCTAACATAAATTGCGAATATCCCTGATTCTGACTTGCCGTTATATAAGTAAAATAAAGGTATGAAAACTATTTTCCCGCTTAATTTTTAAAAAGTATTAATTTCACTGTACAAATATAATGATTCACAGTAAAAGTGCTTTTACTGTTTGGTTAGTTAAATTTTAATGGCGAACTAAGGAGAACGAGGGTCAAGCTGCACCAAACGAAATGAGATTTTACTGTTTACAGATTAAGAAAGGAAGAAAGAATGATTGATGGGCTTTGCATAGTTCCCACGGTTTAAATAATTATTGCCGAGAATCGGATTAGGATAAAGGAGAATTGAAGATAAAATGTGGGGAAAGGCAGGTCGATGATAATGTTCTTACAAATATTCGAAAATAACCGTTCTCTATCCCATGGTAATGCTTCTGACAGGACAATGTACCACTCCACACCTCAAACATTGTTCCTGAGAGGTTTCAGGAGCACGTTGAAGATATTTCTGGCTTCATTGATCATCTCAATCCCAAGATGTCAATCTAATTAAGCATTTATGGCATAAATTCTCAAACAACAGAAGAGAATCTCAAATCCGCTGTCATGTAATCTTAGAGTATTGCAAGCAATTCAATATGCTCTAAAATTTTGCTAGAATTTTTTTTTTTTTAATTCAATATTAGGGGCAAACCGCTATTGCCTTGAAGGTAAAAGTATTAGACAAGTAGTACAAATGGGCCAGTCAGTGTATTCCAATTAATCCCATTATCCGATTCCAATATAAAACTTTTTAGTTATTATCCTATTTATTGAAAATGATTTGCGTTGTAGGTGTTCTTTAAATTTTTTACATTACATGTTTTCAATTTATTATCTTTATGAATGAATTGTTAAGATGTCGACAATAAAATTTCATGTCTTTTTTTCTCTTATCTTATAGTTTTGCGGCCAAGTTGGTAACCTTTTTAATTGTACGAGTGCAGAGACAGCCATGATAACGGAAAGCCATATTGATTCTGCTGGCCAACTTATTCAGTTAGCAGAAATCAATTGCTATTGCCCTATAATGCATTTCTTTGAACGAAGGTTTTCCAATGTTTCAAATAATGTAGATGGGAATGTTGTGCGTAAAGAATATCATATTTGTACAGAGGTACTTTCATACTTTTTTGATCAATTAGAAATACTGTTTTGAACAAAATTAAAAATTATGCTTTTAAATATAAGACCTTTAAAGTATGTGCATTTTTCACCAAGAGTAAAGTAAATTAACAGTTTTTCTTTGTATCTGTACTAAATGTGTATATACATATAGTTACTCCCGTTTGCATCTAGTCATTTTTGCCCATATTCATTGCGTAATACAGAAAGTGCACACCATGGTGGAATCATTAGTGGTGTATAAAAATTACAAAATATGCAGTTGATAATATTTTGTGCAGATTATTAAATTTACTAATAATGGTGTTAAAAGCTAGGGAGTCAAAGGGTAAAAATCTGATTAGTAAGGCAATATTTGAAAGCGTGCCAAAACACAATCACAGCGAATAGTGTATGAAGTGCAAATGTCTTTGAGGTGTCAACAGCAACAATTTACGCAAACAGATACATTTACCAGAGGTCACATAAGCGTAGAGTTATAATAGCCCGTGGGGCCCAACCCCAATAATCTGAAATAAATTGCGATTTTACATATATTATAATGTATAAATATACATAAAATGTGCTTGCACCGCCCCCAATAATTTTGAGACCTCTGCACTGATGAGAGGTTATATTACTGCCGATTGGCTATAACGCCACATTAACCACCCTGACCTATTAAATTTTTTACTTATTTTAAGGTGCAGTTTTTTTTTTGGTTTGATTATGTGAAGAACAGAAAACTGCATATTTTAAAATTTAAACACAACTAATTGGTTTTTTTTCAATTACAGAAAGTGACGATTCTTGGTCAGCCAGCTGTTTAAGTCATTATGCAGCATGAAACCCGTCATTTTGGTTTTATGTAAACAGACTACACACGTGTCCATTAATTATTGTGGCACTTTTATAATGTAATAGCCGTGCATCCAAATAAAACTATCAATCATATGTCCAAAAGTAAATTAACCTAGTGCTGTTGATTTACTGTAATGCATACCCCCTCCAGTAAAACTTACTTATCACAAAAAATTTATAGAAATTAAAGTAAATAATCATTGTTAATGTTTGATATTATTAATTGTGACTTTGGGAAGTTTTCGCATTGCCATGCGCAGGTTGTGAGGATTTTAATGGTCACATTTAGTTTTTCTCAAACATAAAATAAAACATTTTAATTTTTAAGGTAATTCATTTAGAACACAGAAATTAAAGACATGGAAATATTAAAAATATATATATCATCTATTTAAGACAATCAGATGTTCCAATTTTGCACTAGCCTCATTATCCCATGGTAGTTATTTTGAGAGCTCATTTTATCTTTTCCGAATAGATGATTTTACCAATTTTTGACAGAGAGAACTTCTTCGGATCTTAACAAACCGTATACTTGTTTCATACAAGGAAAGCTTGAAAATTTTGATACAAACAATATTTTCAGTTTACTAAAATCTAATTCAGAGAAAAGTATGAAAAATATATATTAAACTGTTCCAAATTAATTAATTACACTAGTCTTCACACAAAATGTATTATTTTCATTTATTTAATATGTTGAATTAAAATTCGACTTTAAAATTCAATTCTTAGTTCTAGGTTCCAAACATTCAACCTTTTCCTAAACTAGGCAGTTGGAGTGCACCCATGAGTTACAAAATCAGGTGCACCTAAGTATTTCGTTCAGATGTTCAATAATGGTGCAGAAATTATCATTACATGTATGATGATCTGATAAATTAATTATAGTTACACATGACAACATGTATAAAAGACTTCGCATTCTGAAGTACTATATTAGTAACTCTGCTGTTCCTGTAATAGTAAAAAATAACATCTATATGGCAATAGCACATTTAATACTATTTAAAAAAATAGTTTAAGCATTTCTTTGTAATGCGCATAAATATTCTTGCAAATCACATGGTTAACTATAATATTTTATTCGAATTACGAAGAAATATAAACTAAACTTTTTAAATTATACTAAAGGCGTTGTTACCATATCGCTAGTATTTTTTGCTATTACCGAAATTGCAAAAATGTTAATATAGTACTTCAGAATGTGTAGTAATTTTTATATGTTGCCATCTGTAACTATAATTAAATATCCTGGTAAATAATGACAATACCTTAATCACTATGAGAATGATCTTATTCTGTCTTGCTACAGACTATTAAAAAATGTAAATACTGTATTTTAAGAGTAAATGCTTTAGTAATATGCAATTAGAACACAGCAGGATTCTCTAAATTTCGCTATTTCCTTTGAAAATGAGATATCAGAAAAGGGGCTGTTCATTACAAGAAAAAAAAGATTCATGCTTGTTAGAAAAAATTTTGAGCCAAAATCAAAAAATATATACTACTAACCAATAATGAAACTGGGACAGCTTTTGTATATATTGCCGCACTTACACACTGAGCTTGTGGTCTCATGAATTTTTTTATTACAACCATGAATCTTCTTTTACTTACCATTTTCATTTACCTTTTAGAAAAATTTCTTAGACTTTGTGAAACAAAAACTAAAGTACTTTTATCGTCACACACAAAATTTACAAGGTATTGACCTTGTGAATAATGACTCCCTTGATGAAACCCTTCGATCTGACAAAAAGTAACTTTGAATTGCTTTAAACTTGTAGTGAAAAACTTTGTAATAAATTACAGGGCCGCGATAACTGCGAAAAAAAAAACTCCCAGTGAATAATCTTATGCAGAGTTTCCAAAAATTACATTGTAATCGCTTGAAATATTTTCCCTTTATTGTCGCTTTGATGTTTTTCAAGGATCACTATGACGTATTGAACGATGGACATAGCAAGCCTTTTTGTCAGGCCATCTCTGTCATGGAGGAAAAATGTCTAAGGGGGCGAGGAATAAAATAGTGCTATAATAGTAGTCTATTGCTAAACTGTGACAAGGTGTGTTCTGGGCATAGAATACAAACGATTAGCAAAAAGGAAGCAAAAAATGACGCAAGACCACAATATACGAGTATATTACAAAAGAATACAACGATTGACCCGGGTTTACCATAACGAGAAAAATTTTGTCACTGCTCGGAATGAGAAAGAAAAAGAAAAGCAAATAAAATAGAAAGAAAAAATAAAGAAAGTATAAAAGTAAATTGGAAATAAGAATAGGAAAAGAACGAAAGGACTAAAATAAATAAGAAAAGGTTAAGGAAATAAAGGAAAATAAAAAATGAAAGGTTAAATAAAACGAAAAGAATAAAGATTAAGAATAAGTAAAACTTATCAACAGCATAAGAAAAATATCGCAACGTTTCGAGAACTGCTGTTCCCTTTATCAATCGAAGTGTCGAAAGAGTGAAAATGTCCTGTATTATCTGTAAATCCCCAGATTTGGGTTTTTCCTAGAGCAGCCCCGCACCCAGGTTTTTCCTGAACTTGTATCTTGGTTTTCTCCATCTTCTTAAACAAATCTTGTATGATTCAGGCATAGGTTTTGAGATGTAATAACCCAATTCCTTAATTGAAAAGTCTACCATGATTCAGGAAAAAATCTACAAGGGCGAGAAGTTACATTTTTATGAAGAAGGTTTACAGCATTCCAATCAGGAGCATGTCCCTACCTCCCAAGCATATTTCAGAATATTAGATATTTCACCTTTTTCGACAGAATGAAGATTCTACCTTTTCCTCTTACACATCCGTCATGGGCGGATTTACCATTTTGCTGCTCCTAGCCTATTTTGCCGCCCTCTTGTCCCCGTAGAACATAAAAATTGTTACATTCAATATACGCTACAAAAGTTTATATTGACAATAAAAATGTTGAAAAACAAACTCATAAATTGAAACATAAATATTAAACAATATTAACTTATATTGAAGTATTATCTCTTCTTGGTATATAATAAATCAAATTCAATTTTATTGAAATAAATTTTAATTTTAGCAAAAAATAAAAGCCCATCGAACACTGGTATTTAAATGGAAAGCATGACGTCTAGCTTTCTTCTCGGCAAAACATCTGATTATATCATCGTCTGGTATTGATTTTGTTATATCAGACTTAATACACAAAATTTTGCCGCCCTAGTCTATAGACTAGTATAACCTATTGGGAAATACGGCACTGCCGTCCGTCAACTAAATAATGAGACTGTAAGGAAAAGAGGAATATCATCAATAATTCATTGTATGCCATCGAAATACCTAGTCTTTGCTTACAATCTGGAAACATTTCATCACCGCACATTAAGCATGGCGGGAAGTAGGGCATCATTTTGTGTGGGTAGTAGGAGACCGTTGTTAGGTTAACGGCATAGAGAAAAGCGAGAACATTAAATTCTATTTCGAACGCAGCAAAAATGCAACCGAGACTGTGCAATTGATGCGATAAGTGTATGGAAATAATTGTTTATCGTGCGCATGGATATTTAGGTGGTATGAGCGATTTAAAAGTGGTATAGAAACAATAGAGGATGAAGCAAGTCATAGGAGTCCGATTTCAATGCGTAACGAGGATCTCATCACAGAAGTGAGAGAACGGATAAGATCGTTGTGTAACTGTCAGAACGTTGTTAGAAATAAGTTTGGTGTAAGCCAGGAAACGATTCATTGCATCTTACTGGAAGCTTTAGGTAAGAAAAATGTCGCGTCTCTGTGTGTGCCACATTCATTATCTAAAGATCTAAAACATGACCGTGCTCAGTACGTAAGGGACATCCTTAAAGCTGTTCGTAGGAAAAAAAATTTCTGAATTGCATTATTGCGGAGGACAAAACTTGACGTTTTTTCTCTATGATCCCACAACTAAACGCCAAAGTGCGGAATGGAAGTCAGCATCATCACCAAAGGCGAAAAAATTTTCATCTGAAAAAGTTATAAAAGTGAAGAAAGTGTTGTTGTGCTTCATTGGCGTACGCAGGGGGTGTTGATGGGAGTTGTGACCCCCCCATTGCAATGAAATTTTGTATATTTAACATAGGAATATGCGAGTTGTAGCTCTGTAACCCCCCATTGAGCCTATAACCCCCTTATGAACTTTCTGTGTACGCCTATGGTGTGCTTTTACAACAGTAAGGGAATTATGCATCACGAATTTGCCTCTGAGGGACAGACCGTCACTGGAAATTTTTATTTGAGTATTTGGGAATGGAAGAGAATTTGCGGCGTGCGGCCCGAGTATTCAACTGTTAATTCCTGCTTCAAAACAATACATCAGTTCACCGGACAGTAGTTGTACAGGAATTTTGACCAGACAATAAATCTGTATATACTTAAACACCCACCCTATTGGACAGATTTTTTTCCCCTGCGATTATTTTCGTTTTCCAAAACTTGCATGACCGTTGAAAGGTTTGTTTGTTCGTTTGGCTTTTTTATGGCGCAAGAGCATCTGGGCTATACTGCGC
>QLNU02015360.1:229087633-229114257 GCA_006491805.2 Dysdera silvatica
TAGCTACGGTCTTGGATCTACCTCATAGAAATTTAAAGGCTCCCAGCTTTTCACAAAAAACTAGGAAAATAAGGATGGCTTTTTATAAAAAAGGACCAACAAGGACCTAATACAGTAATTTGCACAAGGTTTTTTTTTAATAATCGTCATTTAAAATTTCAATAGAGTTGCTCGATATCCCTTTTCAGATTTTTTTGTAAAATGCTAGTCTTTTTTCATACAGGATAATTATAAAAAAATTATATACATCTGCCTCCCTCCCTCGAAAAGAAAAAGATCTACTGATTAAGAAGAACTGAAAAATAAACAGTGCTGATTTTACTCAAAACAGAAGCCAGATATTTATTATGTAACCTCAATAATTGCTTAAATTCGAAAAGAAAATGAAATTCAATTCATTAAATTACGGTATATATAAAAATTAAGGAAAATTTTTGTTAACTGATACAATAGCGTTGTTAAAAAAGAACATGTATAGAAAAATTGTTTATTCAGAGGTTGCAAAAGGTGCTGCAGCAATCAAATGGCTGCGAAAGTCTATATTTATATATACAGGATGATTCAAAACTAATGGAACAAACTGAAAGGGGTGGTAAAGGACGACAAATAAGCCATATTTGGCGAAATCCCCATTCCGTAAACGAGTCAGTTTAGTTGTAGAGCATAATTACTGTTGACGTTCATGTCGTTGCTACATAGGCCATTATAAATAAATAAAAAAATATTTAATGCATAAATTAAGTGATTGAGCTAATAATACAGCAGAAATAAAGAAATCCGGAATTCCGTTTCCTGATTTTGATTTATGTTACTATGTAGTGAAAATAAGCCTAAAACTGCCTTTTTTTTAACACACTGGAAAAGGTGAACTGCCAAGTATATGCGACAGGTGAAGAGCATCAAAATAAACGATTTTTATTCATTGTCTTTTTTTTTTTTTTTTGCCACAAAATCAGCCTTTTGGGCACTACAGTGAATTTAATGCTTGGATCCACCGCATTCAAGATTTCCACAAATGGCTACAATGCGCCATTTCAAAGATTTTTAAAATTATTTAATGTCAACAGACGTCACGCTCTCTCTTTCTGGCGACTTGTTAAAATCAGTTAAATTCACCAGAATTATATATGTAAAATCCATAGTCACAACTGAAGCAGCTACGCGCTAGAGGTCGCTTTCCTCTTTTACACCATCGATATATACTGTAACTGGATAGACCACGTAATGCTGGAAAAACGAGCCGTCGTCTTCTACGCAACTGGACATATGCGAAGGCGATTTGATGGTATTCTGTATGCAATATTATTGGATTTTGTAGCTTGAATAAAAATATTTTAAGATAAAAAATTACTAATTGATTATCGTTTAGGATTGAAGACATTCAATTTTATCTTATGAAAAAAATAATTGCCAAATAATAATATCTTGCGAAATGTCTGTCTAATTACCATATAATAATATCTGATGATCGTAAGCTATTTAGGTAGTTCTGGAAGAATGAATTTGATAATTTAGGACACGGGGGTATCTTTTTTGAAGTCTGGTAAATCTAATGAGATCAGATGTGGAAGTGTTTCCTCAGATTAGAAGGCAATATTAAAGAAAAGAAAAAAAAAACCAGAGTAGTAAAGTTCAAAAAGAATTGAGAAGGGTAAGTAGTAGCTGATGTTTCAAATCATTGGAGTGATTATTTCTACTAATTATTTTACAGATATTGTTAATGTAAATGTTCCATTTAAGGTTGGATTTAAGAGTTACATCCAGGAAGTTTTTATATTGTGAGAATGAAACCATTGTATTATTTATACTAAGTGAGATTAAAATAATAAGAGTCTATATTTTTTTGTTGGTAAAAAGAAGGCGTTTAGTCTTTGAGGTATTGAGTATTAGACAGTTACTTTTAAAGAATTTATCAAAGTATTTAATATTAGTATTAACCAAAAAGATTAGTGCGTTGATTTCAGTGCTTTCAAAGAAGATACTAGTATCATCAACAAAACAGATAGGTTTATGAAGAGTTGGTAGATGGATGATACACTAATATAGAAGTTGAATAGTAGGGGCCCCAAGATAGATCACTGTGGAATACCACAGAATGTATGACGTAGCGCAGAGCGGAAGCCACGCATGTGCATAAATTGTTCCCTGTTCGTCAAGTAGATTCTGAGAAGGCTGTTGGGAAGGCCACGGACACCGGCCAATTCAAGTTTGAAAAAAAGTTTGTTGTGATTAATATTATAGAGACCTCTTGACAAATCAAAGAACCAGCAGCAGATTGTTTAGAATCTATAGCTGAATAAATAAAAGTAGTGGCTGCTAGTAGAGAGCGTACTCAGTCGATTTAATCTTAATGAATCGAAATTGATTTTGATGAATTATTTCATGTGATGAGAAGTAAGCATGAAGTCTATTAAAAGATAGTTTCTCGAAAAATTTTGCAAAAATTATCAGTACTGGAATCGGCTTATAGTTTGAAATATCAGTTCTAGAAACCTTTTTATACAGGGTGGTTCTTTTGATTTGGGACAAAAAAAATCAAGAATTCCCTTTTCTGATCCTGATTTGAGTTATGATTTAGTGAAAATAAGCCTAAAACTGCCTTTTTTAACACACTAGAAAAGAGTTGGGAACTCCCAAGTATGTGTAACAGGTGAAGAACATCAAAAGAAACATTTTTTGTTTAGTGACTTTTTGCCTAAAATTAGCTGTTCGACCACTACAGTGAACTTAGTGTTTATGTCCACCGCGTTGAAGGTTTCCACAAATGGTAAAATGCGCCATTTCAAGAATATCTAAAATTATTTAACGCCAACGGACCTCGGGCTCTCTCTATTTGGCGGCTTTCTGAAATCTGTTAAATTCAGTGTACTTGTAAAGCGTAAAGGGCAGTACACCTTGGAAAAAGAGATATCTTAGACAGAGGCGGCCTTAGTGTGCGTGTGTGGAGGTGGGGGACGAGCCGGGACACGACCGAGGTCGTTAAAAATTATAGTGCGCGTACTGAGAAATTAGCTTATGGCTGCTCTTACATACATAATTCTCAACGAGGTCGTAAAATCCCAGACCAAAAAAGAAAAGAAAAAATAATAACATTAAAAATGTACCACATGTACAATGAAATCAGTTTTCAACAACCCTTTTCCTGTATACAGCTATGCATATAGGGGAAGCATTGTGTAGGGGCGATGCCAGGTATTTCTCGAACAGTGGCAGCAGAGACTGCAATTCTAGCGAAATGTGTATGTTTACTATTAGAGGGCGTTATTGGGCGTGTGCAGAATTCACTTCTTTGCTTAAACTAGTCATTCCTAACGCGAAAGTCTTACAGGATGGAGCCATTCACGAATTCCGAAAAGGCAGATATGCATCTGGTGTATGGGGCTAGCAATATGAATGCAAGTGCAGCTCAAGGTTATATTGTGAATGTTTCCTCACTAATCGAGTACCGGATCATAGAGTTTTTTCACGTTTGCACAGGCAACTCTGTGAAACTGGATCATTCCATGTTAGCAGGCATGAGACCGGTCGGAGGAGATATTCAAGAACTGTACAACTAGAAGAAGACATTATACGAGAGGTTTAAGAAATGCCCAGCACAAGCACCAGACGTATTGCACGTAGCAGAGGTGTGAGCCAAAGCACCCTATACAGAGTTTTGCATCAGGATCAATTACACCCCTTTCATGTACACAAACATCAATTTATGATAGCAGAGGATTATCCTCAACGTGTGCAATTTTGCAGATGGTTTCTGCAGCAGAGTGCAATGCAGCCGGATTTTCCAACACATGTCCTCTTCATGGATGAAGCCTCATTTACAAGAGAGGGCATGTTTAATGTGCACAATACTCATTTTTGGGCAAATGAGAATCCACATGCTACATGGCCAGGTGCTTTTCAGCAACGATTATCTGTAAATGTTTGGACCGGTATCGTGAACGACTTTCTGATTCGGCCATACCTTTTGCCAACTCGACTTGACGGGAGAAAATATTCCATTTTTCTGCAAAATGCCTTGCCATAAATACTTGAGGACATTACACTATCCATTCTACATAAAATGTGGTTCCAGCACGATGGGGCCCCAGCCCATTTCACTCTTCACTTGCGCAATTATTTGGATGCTGCTTTTGGACAGTGATGGACTGGCCGGGTCGACCCGTGTCTTGATTACCGCGTCCCCCCGATTTATCCAGTTTGGATTTCTTCTTCTGGGGACACCTGAAAACCATCGTATACGAGACTCCAATTAACACTAATCAGGATCTTCTCACCGCTGCTGCCACAGTTCGAGAAATGTCTGGCATCTTTAAAAATGTGTGCCATTCAATACATCGACGGTGTGAGGTATGCATCACTTCTGGTGGTAGTCCGTTTGAGCATTTATTGTAAAAAGGGTAAATAAAATTGTTCCATTTTTTGAGCAATTTCTAGGATGGCGCCAAAGGACAACATATTCGAGAACATACATTCTTTGGCAGAAAGTTTTAGTTTCGACGTTTTATCCTTCGTATTTGGACATAATTTGTAAGGACCGCTAAAAACTGATTTCTTACTGTATACACTATGATTTTATGCAGCCCCGGACAGTCGCCCCCTCCCTCCTAATGCCGGCTCTGCCCAAAAGTGTTTAAAGGTCGCTAAAAACTGATTTCATTGTACATTCAGTACATTTTTATTATTTTATTTATTATTATTTTTTTTTTAGTTTAGGATTTTACTTTTCGAGAATTATGTATGTATGGACGGTCATAAACTAATTTCACAGTACGCGTACTACAATTTTTAGCGACCTTGGGCATACCCCACCTTGCTCCTGCCTAAGATATCTTTTTTTTCCAAGATGTACTGCACTTTACGCTTTACAATTCCAGTGAATTTAACAGATTTTAGAAAGTCGCCAAATAGAGAGAGCCCGAGGTCCGTTGGCATTAAATAATTTTAGAAATTCTTTAAATGGCGCATTTTGCCATATGCGGTAACCTTGAATGCGCTGGATGCGAACACTAAATTCACTGTAGTGGCCAAACGACTAATTTTAGGAAAAAGTGACTAAACAAAAATTGTTTATTTTAATGTCCTTCACCTGTTACACATACTTGGCAGTTCACAACTGTTTTTCAATGTGATAAAAAATGCAGTTTTATGCTTATTTTCACTAAATCGCAACACAGATCAGGATCAGAAAAGGGAATTCTTGATTTGTTTGTCTCTGCTGTATTATTAGGTGAATCACTTAAATTCTGTATTGAAAAATTGTTATAATTGGTGCGATTGGTTACGTAGCAATGAGCTGGATATAAACAATAAACTGACTCTGTATTTCCGTTTCGAACATGGGGATATCGGCCAATATGGTTCATTTCCGGTTCCCTACCACCCCTTAAAATTTTTTTCTCTAGTTAAGAATCACCCTGTATATGAGAGTAACAGCAGCAATTTTAAAATGAAGCGGCAGGATTCCTGTAGGAAAAATAAAATTATAAATATGAATGGGAGAAAATTGGATGACAGCTGAAACATACTTTACAACAATGAGGTAGATCTGATTGTGACCTGTACGTTTTTTGGGTATTTTGGGATATTTCATGGTTAGTGATTGCAGATAGAAATAACTAATCTTTTATATTGTAATTAAAGTGATCTTTTTTTATGAGACATTACTTTGCTTCTTAGATTGAAGGGAGAGTCAATAAAATAATTATTAAATGCCATAAGTATTTGTTTTTGATTAGTTATGGCTTGGGTTCCTTTGCAGAGACTTGAAATTTGATAGTTGTGGTTTTAGTTTTACCTAACCTTTTATTGAGTTTTGACCAAATCTTTTATGATCTGAGTGAATGAAAACTTTATCGGGGTAAGAACGTTTGGCCAGTTGAGTGTTTTCTTTATTTCGATATATACGAAATGTGGAAAAAAGATCTAAAGTCCCGCTTTTAAGGAATATAGAAACAGTTCGCTTTTAATTCTGACCTCTCTCAGAAGTCGATTGGTGTGGTGATCCAGGGTTTTTTAGTTCTTTAAGATCTGGTTATTTTTTTAAGTGAATAAATGTGTTGTGTAAGTTATTGAAAATTCGGAGGTATAGCATATTCCTCCGGAAATTAACTCCTCCTAATACACAGAAATATTTTACATTCAGGCCTATATGATACATATATAAGTCAATGCCAAGTGTGCATTGTTTTCTATGAAATGAATTTTGATAGTTATTCTTCGTTTTTCTTTTTGATAGCTACACGTTTGTTTTGAAGGTGATTTCTGTGGTTACATAACAGCAACACTTTATGAAACGTATTTCATATGTACATGTCCTAATCAACATATTTGCATAATGGAAAGTCGGCAAGCTTATCATGTACTTCTGCCATTATATGAAGGACCAGCATATCGAGGGATCTGCATGTCATATGGATAAAACAGTGTATCATGTATAAACAGGCAGATTTAATTTATGCATATATAGCTGTGATAAAGTACACAATTTAGTAACATGTAAAAATACAATGTACTTACAGTGAAATGTAAATTATTTGTATAAAATAAATTGAAAAAGAAAGAATGTGTATTTGTCTTAATAACAAAGGGAAATGTGAGAACGAAGTCTAAATCAGTGGTTTTCAAACTTTTTTAGATAGTACCTACATGATCTTGACAAAACCTTTCAAGTGTTCAACGAAGATGGACGTTCTCACTGATGTCTCACATAACTTGAAGCTCACCTTATAAAACCATTAACAATGCCTAACACAGGAATCTTCAACCTTTTTCAGTCCAAAAGCCAATTTTACTTACTCTTGTTGACCCGCACTATTGTACTAGCAGTATTAGTACTGTGCAAAGAGGGGTCCAGGGGCGCTCCCCTGGACATGCCTTTTTGTCGTTGTTTCTTAGGTCTCTCTCTATATTATTCTGGCACGCCCACCAGAAAATATTTTTTGAACCTACCTCTGGGAATGAATGTACATATGTGTTACAATTTAAAATATGTATGGAAGCAAAAAACATTTACAATACTTTTAGTTGTTAATATATAAAGCGAAATAAAAACTTCGGCACATTTGGCACTGCTTCTACGCTGGGGTTCTCCTGTACTTCAGCTACTTTTTTCAGATTCTCCTACCCCCAGTATTGGCATTCTATTTCTCCCGTATATTTCATTAATCATCAAACATCTATAACTATAGTTGTAACACATTTTGAAATTTACACAAGGAAAAAAAAAAAATGCTTAGTTCTGCAGCATAAATGAGCAAATACATATGGATCCAAATTGTGAATTATGTAAATTTAGAACTAATATTACGACGTAGCCCTGTCTAGAATAAATAAAGAAATCAAGTCCAAAATTTTAAGTATAGTATAATTTGTAAAAAACAGATTTTTGAATGCAGGCTGTATGCAATTATAAACAGTTTAATTACTCAAAAGACTTGATGTTTCGGTTCGTCTTTTGCGAACCTTCTAATGTGATCTCAGTCGTTGATGGACGTCGATTGATGCCAAACGTAATTCTTGCAGTTACAATATTTTGGTGATAGCCATGAGAACCGGTTGTTCTGCCAACGCTAGCATAGGAGACGTTTGGGAGCACAAAAATCGGATGACAGTAGGAAATTATAAAAATAGCTAATAAAACATGAAAATTTTATTTAAAAAATTGATTAAAAATAAATAATAAAATAATAAATAGAAATTATAAACAGGAAAAGCCATAAGATAGTTAAAATAGGTGACTAGGAATAAGGAATATTTTTCGCATCATCCTTATTAAAATTGTTAGGATGCTTGGGAATTTCTATTGCTTCCCTATATAGTCTAGGCCAAGGGCCAATTTTGCTTATCCTTGTTGGCCTGCGGCCTCAGTACTGTACCAGGAGGAGGATTGTGCAAGGGTTTCATTGGGAAGGGTGGCCGCCGGGGGCGGCGCTGTAATCCCAGACAGGACGCTTGAACAGCGTAATCAGCCGCCGAGGCGGCTGAGGGGGAGATGGATTGCCGATCAACACGGCATTCATAGATGCACGTTCACGTAAAGTCGTCATTCAACGCACACCGAAACCAGCAGCCGTTGGAACCGTCACGGGGAACGGCCACGGCCCAGGCAGCAGGACCGGAGACACCCCCATGGGCCAGCCGAGTAACCTACAGGAACCGGCCAAGACCGGAAAGGAAGGTGTTTAGCACAGCCACGGAGGCAGCGCGAAGGCGGGGGGATCCGGTGGGATCCAGGAGGTCGGACAGACCTGGTGGCGAGGCGAGGCCTAAACGGCGGCGGGCGAGAAGGAGCTCCTCCCTGAGGTAGCCGTAGGCCGGACACCGCAAAAGAATGTGTTCCAGTGTTTCGTCAGCACCTTCCTGACACTGGAGACACACAGGCGACGGGAGTTGCCTAATGCGGTGGAGGTACTTGTTGGTGAATGCACAGCCAATTCTGAAACGGCTACCAAAGAAACTGTACCAAAGAAAAAAAAAACTAAACGAAGACTAATCCAGGAGAGGTCCCCTGCGCCCCCCCCCCCACATGAATCAGCCTTTGTTGCCATTTTTTCCAAGGTTTTTATGTTAGTTACACACTTGAAAATATTTTCTGGATCTGCCTCTGGGACTGAATATACAGGGTGTCTCAGCACCAGGGTTATAAACATCTAGGAGGGGTAGGGTACACTTAGACGAACAATATTTGTCATAGAACCTAGGGTCGCAAACCACTCACAGCGCTAGTTCTAAAACCGTCCAGCATGCACAAATATTTACAACCACTGCGTGAAAAGTACCAGGTAAAACTCAGGTCAGCTGCTCAAGTGCATAGATGATTAGGACATCGCATTTTGCGCTTCTCATGCACTGGTTGTCACTATTTGTGCATGCTGGACGGTTTTAGAACTGGCGCTGTGAGTGGTTTGCGACCCTAGGTTCTATGACAAATATTGTTCGTCTAGGTGTACCCTATCCCTTCTAGATGTTTGCAACCCTGGTGCTCAGACACCCTGTACATATAATGTAAAATGTGTATGGAAGCAAAAAACATTTACAATACTTTTAGTTGTTAATATATAAAGCGAAATCAAACCTTTTAGTGAGATTTTTGGCACTGCTTATTTTTAACAAACCAGTCCATATTAGATCTTAGTTTTGATGTTACAATCCTTATGCATTTTCAGGACGGACGTCAGTTATTCCAGTTCTAACTTTTGATTTTACCAACTTCATTCTTGAAGAAAAAGGCGGTTTGAAGACCACAGGCGTATGCTGAAAGTTCATAAAGGGGGGTTACAGAGCTACAACTCATATATTCCTATGTTAAATATACAAAATTTCATTGCAAGGGGGGTTACAATCCCATCGACACCACCCTGCATACATTAGTGTTGCAGACACACTAGCATATACGGGGTGTTGATTGGGGGTTCTACCTCCCATTACAATGAGATGTATGTATATGCCTATGATCTATGTAACTGACGCTTACGCCCAGGTATAAGTGCTCAAGAACAGTAACGTTTTCAGAGCATGCAGTCAGATGGTTGGGAAGATGTTCTTATCGACATATTTAGAATAGAATTCAATGTACGAAGTTAATTTTTTAGAATAATCGTTGCACTGCAGATCAACAAAACTACCCTCTATGCCCATATACGCTAGAAAACTGAAGTAAAACACGACTGAGGAAAGATTGTGTAAAATCGTGAATCAATTGGTACTGGAGAACCTATAGGATATAATTTGGGGAAAAATGCTGAACAACCATCTTGCTCTAAATCCATAGGTTTATCTGAAGTCCCTGATGTGCAGTCACTTGTCTCAAAGTCGGCTTTTTTGAAGCAGTTGGCGATCATTGTTTAACAACATCCCACGCTGCACTGACAAAATGAATCGCATCCAACAGATTTATTGATGGTTGATTCTCATAATCGCAGAAAGCTATGCTGCACCCATTACTTTCTGTAGTGTTAGTTTAGAACCTTAATCACTCTTTGATCCATTGGTAGAATTAGGAGGTACGATCTCTACACGGATATTATTCAATCCTCGAACGTCTTTGGGATGAGCTGGACAGTAGTCTACAAACGATACTATCTTCCCTGACTTCTTTCCCAGCTTGTTATTGAATTTACGAAGCCATTTTGTAAAAAGCTCGCCTGATAGTCATGCTCGATTTTGACATACGTATTCGCATGAAAGGCTTTACACGTTTTCGAAGCATCTGGGATTATGCAATTTTCCAATCACCAGCAGTTTGACTTTATCTGTTCCATCTAAATTTGAACGGACAAGAACAGTTACTCTTCCTTTAGTTCATTTTCCATCATGGCACTTTTCTCCTTTCAAAACTAGAGATTTGTCAGGCATCAGTTTGAAAAATAGACCCAGCTTGTCGACATTGTAGATGTCACTAATTGTGTAGTCTTTAATGATTTCTGGAAATACATTTGATGCCCAGTAATTGGCGTTGTCAAGATTTACTGCAGCTGCTTCTCCAGAAATTTGTTTGTAGACTATACCGTGGCGATTTTTAAACTCATTAAGCCATGAGTTCAAAGGAGAGAAATCAGTTCCAATTTTTTGTCCAATCTCATTAGCTTTTTCCATTATAGGTCCATTGACCAGTATTTTACTAGCCCAAACCTCACAGAACAACTAATAAAGCATGTTTTTTAATTCCTCATGTTTTGCAGATTTTACCCTCGTCTTTTTAGAACCTCTTGCAGACGCTTGCCTTATGATTTCTTTCTTTTTTTTAATAAAGCTCTGAAGGATGACTGAAAGCCCCACAGACTCGGAAAAATCTCTTTAATTGAGGATTGATTGTGAACAAATTTTTTTGAGGATCTCAACCTTCTCTGCGAACATGAGTGACTTCCTCTTCCTTTCCATGCTGAAGGCATAAAGAAAACAAACAACACATGTTGCCTTGTAAAAGAACATAAACAACACAAACAAACCAGAAAGTAAACAACACAAAACACTAGAATACGCACATATGTAACCTCTCTGTATTTCACCATATATTCAAGACAAATGCTCCCCACTCCAAAGTCAGAGTTTGCACAGTGAGTTAGCATGTGTGGAAGACGGAGACAACCCAATCCAACCACCATTTTCGTATTGCACTATAAGTTTCGTATCACACTATAAGCATGTTTTTTAGTACATGTTCATTAGGTGTTGCTTAAGGGACTGGGAAAAAATCACATAAAATGCAAGATCACACTGTAACAGGGTTTACTGTAATTATTTTCTGGATTTCTGCCGGTCATTGTCACTTTTACGGCAGAAATTAGTTTCCGCCATGCCAGTTATAACCAGTGGCTTTAACCGCCTTTGCAGAAACTTGCCAACCCTGGTCAGAATATGTTTTTCGGCAATTTCCACACTTTTGGGCCTCTGGAAAATACACTGGATGATTTGCCACGCAGCTTGTTTCTTTCTATATTGGAGAGATCCATAAACTTACAGACTGACTAGACACCTGCCTAAATATTAGGGGTGCTCGTTTTTAGTGTTACCAACAACAATGTATTACGTCTGTATCTGTGTACATAACTTTAACAGCTTGTCTATGTTTCATTTAGTTGATTGAATTGTTATCCCACAAGGAGAGTAAAGATAAGTCTGTGTCAAAAACAAGGTGAAGTTGCACATACAGTTTGCACTATGTTTAACTTGGGTGACCCTCATAATGGAGAGAAACATATTGATCTAAAATAAGGAAGATTAACTACGGAACATATGTAATGAAATTTATATGACAGGTGTACAAGTACATCAAAATATGTAAACTACAATAATTCTGATAACAAATATACACAATTGCAAATCTATAATTACACCATTTAATATATATTATTTATTCATCCATTGGCTTGGGAACAAATTTTCGAAAAAGTTTATAACAAACTCCAATGCTTAGACAACCAATGACAGTTCCTTGGGCTGCAACTCTTAACTGCATGAGATAGATTGAAATTGGGAAGTTTCTTGCGTATTTAAAACGATATGCTCCATATATAACTACTAAAGTACAACCAGTGAGACCTAGTAGGAAAAAAAAAATAATATATACATTAAAGATAATGGAAAAAAGTTTAAAATCACACAAGAAAGAAGTAAAACAACAATGCATGACATAGAATCTAAAAATTACAAACTTTATATGTAATAATAAAAATAGATTTATCAATTAAAAAAAAGACCCAAGTGTCTGACAAATTGCACCTTGGAAACAAAGTCAAATAGACTTCTAGGTAAATGTACTGTCCATGTTTTGTACCGTGAACTTTTTCTCAATTACTTTTATCAGCTTGCCTGTCATTGAACAATTAACTAGAGAAATACTCAAGGTGTGAATTCTCGATTTGCTTCAGAGTGGTGTTGCTGAAAAGCTCTTATCGTGACAAACAAAAAATCAAATGGAAGAATCCAATCCAACACTACAAAGTTCCACAAATAATTGTTTGTTTGTGGTTTTATGGCTCAAAGACTATGATAGTCATGCTGCACCGGGACCTACTGATTTCTGAGGAATCCAAACCTCTTAAGGCCTAGGGAACCAAACCCTGGACTACAGTGAGCAGTGTGATCTTTATGAGATCTCTGGGTAAGCGTTCTTTGCACTGTTTGGAGTCGAACCTGGATTAACAGCGCACTAGGCGAACGTGTTACCACACTGCGCCACCGCAGGGCCATTCCATAAATAAATAAATATTTATTTAATATTATTTTAGTATATAACATTTGCTATTTGTACTGACTTTGTGTTTTATAGCCAATCAGGAACTAACTCTTTGCCTGGTTCTACAGGATGAAAAGATGGCAGGGGCATGGCTTCTTCAGGGGCTCACAAAATTGAGAAGGTAGAAAATGGGAAATAATATTGAGTTAATGGTTATTCCTCCTGGCATGATAAATTATCTCCAGCCATTAGATGTATACTTCTTCCAGGACTATAAGCACCTAGTAAGTAGGATATTACCAATAGGGAAGCCATAGTAAAGCTGCATCACTTGGCTTACAACCAGTTATCTTCTCGCATGTCATAGACGACATGTGCCGATATGCCTTTCAGAAGGCTATTAATCTAAATACAGACCCCATCTTCCGGTCAGTCAAAAGGCATGCTTCATGCTTTAACCTGACCAAGTACACTTGCATTGACTGTCTTGTGTGTGCTTGGTGCTGGAAACACTTGTGCACTGAGCACTTCCATTCAAAAACACACGATCGTGGTTAAAATACGGTTCCAGCAATTCCAGATAGCCAGCACACTAACCGTAATAAGGGTAATATTACATGTTTGCCATTTTTCCTTTGAACTTACAAAAATATTCATTTATTTGTAGTGCTGGATGGATTCTTTCTGCACATAAAACAAATCGGCCTGTATCTCATAACTCATTGGATTCAGGAGGGTACTTCCATTTGATTTTTTGCTCATGATACAAGCTTTCCACCAACACCACTTTCGACTAAATTGAGAGTTCACACCTCAAGTGGTTTCCTAGTAAGTTACAATTTGCATTTCAATTATTTTCAAAGGATTTCACGATAGCTTCAGTAAGTTTGTTCTTTGGTAGTTTTGAAAGTCCTTATGCAAATGTATCAGATTAAAATATCCAAAGAATTGTTTATTGAATTCAAATCAAGACTGTATTAAGGAAATACAAATAAATTAATACTATCCACCTGAAACCATGATTCTGTCAATTGAATACTATGAATACTGACAGTTTTTTGGAAAATTCGTTCTTCTGGTGTAATGAGTGGTAATTGGCATCAAAGAGCGATTTTCACTTCTCATTAGGAAATTCCCTCAGATTGAAAATCATTAGCACTATTTAAGAACATTTTCAATGCTTATTTTGAATCTGTAAAGGTTTTGAAGGAGAAACATCACGAAATCATTTTTTTCGGGACTTCAAATTCACCGGGAGAAACATGTTTTCTACAATTTCTGCAATGGGGGATCACAGGAGAGCTCAATTCTATTTTTAGACAAGAAACCAGAAGCTATATTACATCTAACACACATGGATTAATGCTCAGGAAGCAATGGGAACATTTTCAAATTAAGTAAAAAAGAAATTACGAGTCTGTAAGACTGGAAATGTGTTTTTTACGATTCCTACAAAGGGGGATCACAGGTGATCTAAATTTTATTTTTGGATAAGAAGTCAAAAACTACGCTGCATATAATTCATATGAACTAATGCTCAGAAAGAACTAAATCTTAAAGATCTATCAGAAAGACTAATGCTTGAGAATATGATTAAATTCAACTTTGAAAAAATTGATAGTATATAGGAGAAACAAGTTTTTTTATCATTTCTACACAGGATGCTTCAGGTGACTCAAATTCTACTTCCGAATATGAAATCAAAAGCTATATGCATTGCACCTAACGCACCTGGATTAATGCGTAGTAGTGTCAGAAATTTGTCCTAATTCTTCTTCAAAAATTGTTTTATTTTTCAAGTAGAATTTGAGCATGTTTCTGACACTTTCCACGCATCAATCGAGATGTGTTAGATCAGTGTTTCTGACCTTTTAATAGTCAAGGGCCCCCTTTTGAACTTCATTGATGACAATGGCCACCTGACGTGTTTTTTAAATTTAATATATTTCAAATCAACGTATTTTATCAACAACATTTTATTATAAAAGAAATATTAAAAATAAAAATATTATAATATTGTCCATTAATTTAGTGAGATCTTTGTGGTTGATGAGAACAAGCAAGGTTTTGTATATCTGGCTGCAGCTTTATTAGAGATAATAGAGCTTTATTAGAGATCGAAGGTCACCTCTTCTGACAATATCATGACTTTTAGAAGTTTGATAGCAGATAAACTCTACTAAATCCACATTCAACAGGATATAAAGAAGGGAAATCCGATAAAAAACAATTTCGTCTTCTCCCAAAGTTGTGTAAAGTTATTTGCAATTTCACTGCTTATCCAGAAATGCCTGCCTTGTTTGAATACAATTTGAGCTGCTACATCACATCGCAATTCAATGAGACATTCTTGTAATACAATGTTTACATCAGCTGCGTTTACCACAAAGGGATTCACCACCCAGTCTGGGATAGTCATCTACAGCATGCTGTTAAACCAAAATTACGTATAATCATACAAATTCTTTAAATGCACAATATATATAAAAAAGATCATCACCTTGCAATTCTATGTCAAGAGTAGCAAATGAAGGAAATAACATTAACGCACAATATCCAATATTACTCCACAAGATGAGTTTTCTAAGTGGGCAGAGGGGATGCACTTTGAAATGCATTTTATTTGATCTACAGCTTCTATACCTGGAGCAAGAAAATCATGCAAATGTCAACCCAAATTTTTCGCCACTAAATGTTCATGACGGGTCACGCAGTATGTGTAAAAAACACGAGGCACAAACTTTTTTTAAATAAGCAATAGATTTTCTGTATCTATCTACCATCGAAGCAGCTCAATTAGTTGGACAAGCTATTTTATTTTGCAGAAGAATATTGTTTTCCATGAAATAACCTTTAATTTCTGCAATGCAGACTGATCAACATCGGAATGGAAAGTACCGATATTGACATCGTGTATAAGCAAAATTGCAATCCACATCGGTTCGATATCACATATGCATATGGCATTTAATCTACATCGGTTCGATATCACATATGCATATGGCATTTAATCTACATTGGTTTGATATCGCGTATGCATATAGCTTTCAATCCACATCGGTTTTGGAAGACATCAATTTGACATTAAGCATGCATATGACATTAAATAGACATCTGTATGGTATCACGTGTGTCTGTATGTCGTTCAATCGACATCACAAAACTGAAAAATGGGAAATCAGCATTATGATGAATACTTTATATTGATATTTCACGATGTACCGATACATTGGCCAGTCCTACTTTCCTGTTTCTACCAGCGATGCCAACTGCTTTTCAAATTCGCTAAACACAGGCACGAGATTGCAAAATTTCAAGAAAAGAAAAACGGGAAGGGTGTTTCGATTGATTTAAAAATTTTACGAAAATTTTAGGAGATTTGGTAGAGAAAAAGAAAAAAGTCGGACTTCTGCGAAAAAGGCTAAGAATTTTCAGGCCCTAAAAAAAAAAAGAAAAGAAAAAAAAGAGAAAAAGGTGGTTGGTTGATTATTTTATTTAATCACCACATCACACCGTTTAGTCGACCTGAGGTGAGTGGATATTGTCAGGTCTGTAAGCCAGTAATGTCTATTGTTTTGCCCCTTATATCTTAACTGTGATTCTTGTTTTCTGTAAAGCGATTTGGTTATGGGTGAACAGCCAGATGGATCTCAAATTATGCTACCTATAATTTTGAGACCTGCATGCCTAGGGTGGTTATAATAAAAATTTGCCTTACCAGAGCTCTCTGTATACCACACTAATAAGCGGAATGACACCAAAATATGTACATATACTATTCAATGGATGGGAAAAATGATTCAATGAAAAAAAATTTAGTTACAAAATTTGCAAATAAGGAAAAATACAACACTATAAAACACATTAAATACATGGGAAAAGAACAAAAAATGAATAACAAGACAAATCTAAAATGAAATCTTTTATTTTTAAATTTACTCATTGCAAAAACTGAAAAATTGCAATGCGAAATAGTTTCACAACTCATTCAACGTTTATTCATGTTGACATTGAGTATCAACATGATTGCTGTTATTTTCAGCCAGAAATTGCATTTAATATACAGCATTGACTTCAGAATGCAAGGTCTCTGGAGAAATACTCTGCACATGCTGCATTACTCTGTCCTTTAAAACAGCCAGATTAGGGGCACCTCCTCAATAAACGTTGGCTTTGAGGTAACCTCACGGCAAAAAATAAGACAATATAAGATCAGATGATCGTGATGGCCATGTCACAAACAGTAATTAATCGCTCTTTCATCAGTGAAATGTTGATGATATAGCTATTGAACTGGTCATGAAATATGAGGAAATTATCTTATCCAAGCACCTCTTTCCTGCAATTGCAGAATTATAAAAATACATTCCACGTAAGGATATATTTGTGCTGTAACAGAACAGCACAAATATATCCTTACATGTGCTGTAACAGAACAGTTTACTGTTGGCTGTAATTCCTCAAAAAAGTATGGCCCAAAGATGAAATTTCATGTGAAATCACACCATATAGTAATTTACATAAAAATAACCATTATACAGTAATTTTGATGAATGCAAGGGGATTTGCTGAATAATGTTTGGATCTTCCAAAGTCCATATTCAGCAGTTTTGAGTAACGACTGTCCCATCAGGGTTGAGTTTTTAATATGACAAATGTTAAAAACTGCTTAAAATGCCAAAAGCCAAATATAATTATTGCTTTCAAATAATTTTTGGCCACAATGGATATTAACCTTTTATGCAGAATTAAAACGTTTTATATTTTTAAATATTCATTTAATACAAATATTAAATACAAAATATTAATTTTAATGATAATTTTTTTTTATCTGCATAGAATCAATTCTATTATACAATTAGTAATCTGATTCATTTTACTACACAGTATCCGATAGCACATAACTAATTTTGCAAATTAGTCACACTCTAACGTTTTCTTAGCTTAAAGTGTATAAATCCAAAGTCTGAAAATACTTTTTCAATTGAAGCTGAGCTGGAAGGATATGACAGCAAATTCATTGCAGGTTCTGCAAGTTTTGATGCAGGCTCAGCTAAAAAATCATTGCATTTATAAATTTCTTTCCACCAAATAATAGGATTAGTCCTTTTTCCTGTAGCAGAGAAATAAGGGAGAAAATTAATTTCTTCAGCTTCACGTGCAATCAGTACTGGCAAGCATCTGTTAATTTTTTTCGTTGCCTATGTGCAAGCCGAATTTTTTTTCACACCTGTCAGTGCTTCGCCTTTATATTTCGGGTGCAAAATATAAGCCAAACAATGGAATGGTTTGAGAATTTTACCAATTATGTGCTACATTTTTCCAATATGAGGCTGAAGTAAACTTTTTTTCAGAAGGCTTAGCCAAACATAGCACACATCAGCAATTGTAGCTGTGTCTTTTTGAAGAATATCCACTGCAACACTATTGGCTTAAGTCGAAATAAAAGATCTTTGCATTTTTTGTATAAGTTACAATTGTTGATTAGGAGATTAATTCCCACATAAATGTCATCCTCACAATCTTCAATTTGTCTTTCTTTTAAAAAAAAAAAAAAAAAAAATCCTGTTGTGTATAAAAGTTCCAAATCAAGTAAGTTAATTGTTCCATCACATGGTAACAGGGGTTCTAGTGATAAGCTTTTTTCAGGTAGTTTTTTTGTTAAAGAGTACAGCAGATATTTTACCATATTGCTTAAAAATAATCTGTATTTATTACTCATATTATTAATTAATAATAAATTAAATACTATATATTTACTATTGGTACATTATCAACACTGTCAAATACCCTTGACATTTTAAACATTACATGCAACATACGTTATTTTCAAAGGGAATTTTTATACTGAGGTGGAATATTTAAGGTTTTGTTTGTTTGTTTGTTTTTTGGTTTTACGGCTCAAAGACTACAGTGGTCATGCTGCGCCGGGACCTACTGTTTTCCGAGGAATCCGAACCTCTTAAGGCCTGGGGAACCAAACCCCGGACTACAGTGAGCAGTGCGATCTTTATGAGATCTCTGAGTAAGCGTTCTTTTTGCACTGCTGGGAGTCGAACCCGGATTAGCCGCGCAATAGGAGAACGCGTTACCACACTGCGCCACCGCAGGGCTTTAAGGTTTTCACATGGCAGTTTAAAGCATGGTTAAAACCATCAAAAACTTCTATGCCTAAAAGACTTGCCAACCCTGTGTCCCATAGTGATGAAAACGGGCTTCATCTCCCCAAAAAATGTTTCATGGAAATACATCACTATTTGATTTTTTTTTTTTTAACAAAACTTTTAGGATAATTTATTTAAATTTCTTTCAACTTTTGCAATGAGTAAACATAAAAATTTCATTTTAGATTTTTTCCATGTATTTCCTGTTTTGGAAAATCATATTTCTCCTATCGATGAATTTTTGATCTCCCCCAGAATCCTACATCCCTTGAGTAATTGATGCGAAAATTTGGTGTCATAATGCTCATTAGTTCAGGCTACAGACAGCTTTGAATAGGGAAATTTTCAATTACAACCACCCTGTGTTTATACAGAGTGTGACTATTAAATACTAGACTGCACATATAGCAAATAAACTAAGGGAAGAAACAGGAGACTGTTGACATTGAAACATATCAATCAAGTTCATTGTTAAACTACTGTATCATACAATTTGCTACCAAATATTGTTTGAAGCAGACATGCTTGTTGTGTTGCCAAATCATATACAGTTAAAAAACAGAATAGTGTGTAAATCTGAAATTTTTGGCAGAAAAAAAAATCCATGGTAGCTGGTATGAATGGTAAGAAAATGTTTTAAGAAATATACATAAAATGTTTGATTTCTTAATCTGTAAATAAATTTCCTGTTTTTTGAAGCTATAAGTTAATTTTTCATTCTTATCCCATGAACCTACTATCTTTTAATTACACTTATTTACTATCAGAGTTTAAGTTGCATAAGTTTTTATTTTTTCATATTTTGCAAAAAAATTTAATACAATTTTTGTTAAAAAAGCGAAAGCCCTGAAAATGAAAAATTTAAACAATTTTATGTTGAAGGCTGCCGTATGACAATTTCAAAGACCTTCTGTGACATCATGAATCGAAATCAGTTTGATTTTGAAAATGCCTACAAACTACAGTGTGTAGTAAAGTCAAAGGTAATTGTATAATTCTATCACTGACTGTATAACTTTTAAATAAAAGTGTTATTTGTAGTTCTAAATTTTAATTATGTTATTTTGTTTATCATTATCCGAAAGCACAAATTTTTAAAAACTAATACTATCGCAAGTATTTACAGTAGAAAAAATATCTAAAAGAAATTTAAAAATGCTAATTTTTTTTTTAAAGCTAAAATGATAAAGGAAAAAAATGTCCAGTTTAAACCCTGTTTGCTATGAAAACGATGGTAGCTGTTGTGAAAAGCAAGATGTGCAAATCCAAGTCAACTCGCATGTGGCATCCTGGGTCAGACTGTTAAATAAGAGTTAACCCATATTTGGCGCAAAAAGTGGAGTTTTATGAAATGCTTGCATTGCCTAGCAATAATTGGAGGATTTAGAACTGAAGTGGGAATGAAGCCCATTTATTCTTATCTCAGAGGGTGTTTACACATTTATAACGACTTTGATTTTAAATTAAAAAAATAAACAAAAAAACAGCAACCCGCTAGTACCTGAAAAGTGAAAAATCGTTTGCGACTAAAAATTTAGTTTGCGCTGTGAAATGGCATACAAAAGGGACCTGTGGCTTGAAGGTTATATATTTACCCTTTCCGAAGAGAAATATTCATATTCAATAATTAAAAAGCGATGCAAGAAGCATGGTTTTCCAGTTTCAAAATATAAAATATATGATATTAATGTAAAATGAAAAAATAGTCAAGCTTTAATGTCAAGAGGAAAAACAAACCAAAAGAAATATCCCCAAAAAGTTCGTACTATTTCTAACATTTCTAAAGTGCAGTCTACGGTTTTACTAGAAAATCCAAAACCTCAAAGAACTATTGCAAAAGCTGTGCACACATCAGCATCAACTATAAATAAATAAATTAATAAAGATTTGAATTTAATCAAAGCAAAAAAAGTGCAGTTTATCGTCTGCTACCTCGGCATGTTGCTGAGCAAAAGACTAGATGCAGATTGTTATATGGAAGTCATTTAGTAGAAAATAGATGGAAAAAAAATTGCTACAATTGACGAAGCATGGACTTATTTAAATTACTGTAGTAACGAAAGAGCAATTTATTGTCGAAAAAGCGTCCTGAGAAAATCAAAAGTTTGGTTCAAAGAGAACAAAGGAATTTTCAGTAAAGGATTAATGGTTATTGTTGAGATCTCTTATAACGAAAAATTAAAAATAAGAAAAGTTGAAAAAATCCAAAACTCAACTCTACATATTATCAAAATAATGTTCTGACTCCTATTTTTAAAGGAGATATTCCAAAATTGTATCCTACTGATTTTTAAAATGTGGAACTCCATCAGGACAAAGCGAGCAGCCACACCTCCAAAAGTACAACCGCATTTCTAGAAAAAATGAGACAAGAAATTGGAATCAAGTCAATACCAATTAGCCATATTCCTACCCAGTCTCCAGATGTAGCACCGATGGCTTATTGTGCATTTGGACTTTTAAAACAATCTCTTTCAAAACGCCGACCCACTACCTTGGATGGACTGTGGAAAGCTGTGGAGGAGGAATGGGACAAAATTCCGCTTGTGACTTTACAAAAAACCTTACTATTGCGGATATTTAATGTAATATGATATTTCAAAGGTAGGGCTATCAGAATACATTAGAAAATATTTTTTTTATTGTATGTATTTTATTTATGCTATCGAAGTCGTTACAAATATGTGTAAAGACCCTCTATATTAGTTATGCACACTGCAACTTTTTTTCAAACTTCATATTATTTATGGGCACCCAATAATGAGCCATACATATATTTCTTATTTCTCTCCAGATAGCCATGATCCCTCAGAACTTCAAACCGAATTTATTTTCATGTATTTTAAACTACATTTTTCTTAAAATGTCATTTAAAGAACTGGGCCTGATTTAACCCTGTCCCTTTCAATTATGTTTATTGAAATATTTTAATAAAACGAGTCAAGACTTCAGGAATTGTATATGGTATAAATTAAAAAACAATTTCACTAGCATTTCTTTACAATTAATTTATATGAAGTTGAAGATAATTATGTCTAAATATACTTAAATTTTAGGCATAAATTAGTATACAATAATCTTTGCCACCCAAGTATATTTAGCTCAAGCTAGAGCTTTTTTATATTTGGAGAAAAAGTGGCGCCGTCCTCATTCCGGATTCGAGCCAGGGTCCCCGCGGTGTCTTGACCTACTAGACGAGGACGAGAACAAACGCATTTTTCTCCGTATATTAGGGTGTAAGATATTATTACCCTTTACAGGGACAAACACAATTGCCAAATAATGGTCAACACAGAAAAGCCTCTGGGGTGAGATTTTTGTGAGTTTTTCGTGGCGAAATTTATTATACAATAATTTTTGCCACGCACACAATTAGCTCAAGCTACAGCTTTTTTATATTTGGAGAAAAAGAGACACCATCCTCATCCTGGATTCGAACCAGGGTCCCCACATTGAGCTCACGGTGTCTTGACCTACTAGATGAATGAATGATTGTTTGTTTGTTTTGTGGTTTTACGGCTCAAAGACTACAATGGTCATGCTGCGCCGGGACCTACTGTTTTCCGAGGAATCCGAACCTCTTATGGCCTAGGGAACCAAACCCCGGACTACAGTGAGCAGTGCGATCTTTTATGAGATCTCTGAGTAAGCGTTCTTTGTACACTGTTGGGAGTCGAACCCAGATTAACTAGATGAATGAGGATAAGAACAAACACATTTTTCTCCATATATGAGTCCAGGATGAGGACGGCGCCTCTTTTTCTCCAAAATTACACAAGCTCTAGTTTGAACTGTAATTAAAACGTGGGTGGCAAAAATTATTGTATAATAAATTCCCCCACGAAAACTCACAAAAATCTCGCCCCGGAGGCTTTCTTGTGTTGACCATATTTGGCAATTGTGTTATCCCTGTGAAGGGTAATAATATCTTAGATAAATTAGTATATACGTACCAGCAACCATAAAAGGACTGTCTTTAGATTTTCGAGCTAACTTTTGAGTCCTTGTTTCATCGTCATACTGAAAACTAATATTGTTCTGTGAATTATTTTGATTTGTTGAACCCATCTGAGGAAATAATATATATATATATATATATATATATATATATATTATAAATAAAAAGTTATTAAATAATGTATTTTTCTATAATATAGCTTAATTTTCAACAAACATAGTGAAAATATGATATAGACCCTTATTTAATATTTTTAAAAGTACTCACAACTTTGTGAGTACTTTCAAAAATAAAAATTTCATGAACAGTTAATATTAAACAAAAGCTGAGTACTGCCCTAAACCAGTTTCTGTGGGTGGTTTTTAAGCTTTACAGAATTATAAGACACATTTAAATAGAAAAAAAATCATGGAACACTAAAACTGATATTTATATGTAATAAGTCATAAAACTAGCTACAAAACTTTGCATACAGTTATTAAAGTGAAACCTTGAATTACGATTGTCTATGGTGTCTAAAAAATGTACAAATCATGTGGGGAAAAAAGCAGGCTATTATAAAATACAGGCAATAGAGGTTAGTGCAACGTTGATGTAAAGATACAAAGAAATCATATAAGAAATAAATTAATGATCAATACCTATTATGTACTTACAAAGGCAATAAATAAATGTGGCATTATACTGCATATTAAATCAAGTTGGTGATATCTTTACAAATGTGGATTCTTGGTGTGGTCAAGTGTTTCTGGCAACCTTGTGCATATGCTCTTGGGGTGGTGATGCTAATAGACCTTTTGAAAAGGAATTCCCCCTTTCTCTTAAAACGTTTACCCTGCGTTCGTTTGTATGATGCTTAAATTTTTTTTCTTCCACAGGATTGAATTGCATGCAAGAGAATTTATGAATGAATGGGTTGCAGAATAAGATTTGATAGAATCAGAATACGAGTGTCTGAAATAGAAAAACAATTTTGGCAAAAGATATTTCCTACTTTTTTTTCTTAAGCTGTCAACGTCACCTTTTCTCTTGAAACAGTCTCAACAAACAATAATAGGTTCATTTATATAAATCGAACACTACGCAGATTAAATCAAACAACAATATCAGTCAACGTTTATTGGCGTAGTGATACCAGCGCCGATGTTATGGCGTGATTAGATGGTGAAACGTTCGAAAGAAAATGAATATTTTTGCCTTCGGTGGGACCTGAACCCACGACCTTCCACTTGTGGGCAAAGGCTCTACAATCTGAGCAACGACAATATACAATAGGTTGTACACACAATGATAGGTTGTTTGAAAATCTTAATATTTTCGACTTTTTATTATTGCAAGGTTCACGAATTCAACAGATTGCAGTGCCATAATTATCTGAATGTCTTTAGTTTGTTTGGCTTTTTTATGGCGCAAGAGCATCTGGGCTATACTGCGCCAAACATGGTAAAATCAAAGACTGTAGTAAAAACCAGTACTTTTTAAAAATTTTAAAACGTGCGTATGGTCAGCATGGTCATTTAAAATGTCAGACAGTGATGAAGAGTTAAAAGTAAGAGTGCGGGCAAGTCTATAATAGGGGCATTGAGTTAAAATGTGTAAAACACTCATGGGTTCATTGCACACTTGGTAAATTGGTGGCATGTTTTTAGTATGGGGTAGGCAGGCTATGGGAGTGCCCCCATCTCATCAATACGTGCCTCCCTCAGGGCATGCATCGATGTTAGCAAATCTTGCTATTTTCCAGTTTCACTATTGGGTCATTCCATGTCAAGTGAACCAAAATTAAAGCACTTTTGAATCTCACCCTCTTCGATTTTTTTTTTCAAATTTGGCTCATTTGATGTACTACCAGAGGAAGTAAAAAAATAAATAAAAATAAATTAGAATTTTAACTGCAGTATTTTTTTTAAATTATAGGCCTTTGAAATCTGGAAAAAAGCATGGCTGAAAATTATGCTTTTATTTTGCAAAATGAGGTCTAATCCTTTCATTGGAACAATGATCATGCTACAATTTTCCCAATAGCAGTCCACTACAAAGATTCTGATGTTTTAAAAATTAAAAGCATTGTTTGTTTCTCTGAATATCTTAAACATATTATGATTGGCGCACATTTATTTCAAATAAAATTTGGCTCATATCTAAAATCAGAATTAATACCAGACTTGCAAAAAATATTCTACTTCTCAGATGGTTCAACATCCTGTCTCTAACAAATTTGCAAATAGTTCTTTTTTATTTTATCAGCTTTTATTCCTGAAATACGATTTCTTTCTGTTAGTCCATTCAGAATAATATTAATTCGGATCACTCGTAAAATAGAACTTAACATAATAGGTGGTGATAAACAAGATGTGCCTTTCACCACTTGCTTGTGTAATGAGGATCTTGGCCCAGTTAATTTCACATATAGTGAAATTAAAAAATCTCTATAGTCATGTTTAAATTTGACTACATGAAGCTCTTTTATGCCTTTACATGCAGCTTTAGCTCCAAACCCAATATCAATGGATCCAATACTCAATTGATTTCTTTGTTTTTCACATTTACTGCCAAAAGTAATCTTGCATTTTTTGCAGAGATGAGGACCTCCTTCTTAATAAAACAACCAGCAATACTGCGCGCCATAGAATGGAATTCACTAAACATAAATGGAAGTAGAGGATTATTGGATTGAAAAAGAATGAGGTATGGCTCAAATTCCCCCATTGCTGACTGCAAGAAAGATAACTTTGCAGGCAAAAGTTTGTCACTAAGGAAGTCTTTGAGTATATCAAAATTTTTACTCGTGGGTGGTTTTGCTTCCATAAACTTAACATATTTTTTCAGAAAAGGAATTATATTTAGTACCCTTTCTATGACCCTGAAATTTTAGACCCATCTGATGGAACACATCTTCAGAGGGAATGAAGTCGAGCCAGTACAAAACATATAGTCTGCTCTTCTGGAAGGAAAATCTTTAAAAAAGATAATAAAGAGCATGAAGAAAGTTATTTATGTTCCACCCTGAATTAGCAAGTGCAGATTTATAATATAACATCCATGTACGATGTGGAGTGAGCATGTGCCAACATCAATGCGTTCTTTAGTATCAAGGTTACAAATTTCAGTTTTCATCAAATGATCAAAATTCTTTAAAAATTTTAGATTGACATTAGGTCCTGGATAAACTGGATAAGCATGTAGTCAATGAATTTAATAGGTCTTCAGTGGTAAAGCATTGCAGCTGTAAAGCAGCAGTAATAAATAATATGTTGCTATCATGTATAATGTTGAATTCCAATAACGAACTACCATGTTAACTTGTCCTCTTTGTGATATTATATTTAAACTCTAATCTAAAGAGATGGAAAGAAAATCACATGCTTTCAATTTTCGAGCAAGTTTGTCTTGGAAAAAAGGGCCAAGATCAAAAGTGATGATATAGCTGAGTTTGTCCTTCTGCATTTTAAAATTTTGAGCTATTATGATATCAGGAAACATCACTGGAAATAAATCACTTGCTGATGCACAACCCCTTGCAGATGAGTGACACATAGCTTTGTTCATTGCCCATAAGATCTCTACCTTCATAACACTGTCATTAATAACAAATTTGCTCATTGGATGAGATACATGAGGTTGCACATTTGATGATTCCCCTTTTCACTTCCAGTAACTTTGAATTTCATGGTAAAACTTCAGGGTGCAATGATTCAGTTGTAACTATACCATCATTTGTACTATCTAATGGATGCTTCGGAAATACAATAGTTGATTGTTTCCCAGAAAGCAATACAGTATTTAGTTCTTGATGCTTTTTCCCCTTATTATGAGTTTTAACAAA
>QLNU02015360.1:229117520-229131864 GCA_006491805.2 Dysdera silvatica
GCAAATAACAATAAAAAATGAACAAACTTACATATAGCTCATGTGTCAAAAATATTCGTACACTAATTGTTTTTTGGTCAGAAAATTCATTAATAAAATAATAATTCATTCTTAATATTTCGTTGGGTTCCCTTTGGCTTTAATCACAGCTTTCATGCGTTTTGGCAACGAATCCACTAAGTTTTTGGTGACATCCGTTGAAATGGATGCCCATTCCTCGAGAAGCGCAATTTTCAAATCATTTTTATTTGATATGCGTCGTTTTCTCATCCGCGAGTCCAGAATGCTCCATAGATGTTCTATAGCGTTAATGTCAGGTGATTGTGGAGGGGTATTTAGCTGTTTTGGAGTATTGTAAAGGAGCCACAGCTTTGTATTATACGCAGTATGTTTCGGGTCGTTATCTTGCTGAAAGATAAAGTTATTTTGAAGACCCGTTTGAGCAGGACTAGGACCCAAATTTTCCTTCAGAATGTTAATATACATTCTGTGGTCCATGATTCCGTCGATAATGTGCAATTTTCCCACTCCCTCTGCACTCATACAGCCCCAAACTTGCACACCTCCACCTCCGTGTTTGATTGTTGGACACAAGTTCGCCGGTTGAAACTCGGTGTTATTTTTACGCCATACAATTTGCCTGCCATCTGATCCAAATATATTAAATTTGCTCTCATCCGAGAATGTAACTCTATTCCAAAAGTCAGGACCTTTATCAACATGTTTTTTTGCGAATTGCAAAAGCTTCTTTCTGTTTACCTTTCGCACGAAAAACTTTTTACGAGCTACACGTCCATTGTACCCTGCATTTTTGAAAACGCGGCGCACCGTGCTTTCTTAGAGTGATACACCTTGATTCAGCAGCTCTTTTCTTATCTTTGGAGCACTTAATTTTGGATTTTTCTTAATTAATCTAACAATTAAACGTTTGTGCTTTTCAGTCAGTTTTTGTGGACGTCCGCTTCCCGGCATATTTTGAATCGTATTTCTTTGACAATGACGGTCAATTATGGACTGGACTATAGAACGAGGTCTGCCGACGAGCTATGCAATCTCTCGTAAAGATTTACACTGGTTATGGAGCCTCATTACAAGCTTTTGTTCCGCTACACTTGTTTCTTTATTTCTACGACTCATTTTCGCATACTTTCTGCAGAAATGATAGTAAACGGGTTTATTGTTCATTGGCTTTTAAATGAAATCGGTGCAGTCCCGCAGATTGCTTCGGGTGCACAAACAACATTGCAGTTCTATTATTTTAGGACAGACTTTTGCATGTACGAATGCTTTTGACACGTGAACTGTGAATAATTTTGATGCTAATTTATTGTAATTTGCAGTATTATATACATAGTTTTAAGTTTTTTAGTTGAAAATAAATTATATTTTCATGGCAATCATGATGGCGTTTGTCCTGTCTACGTACATCTAATAGTTATTATACAGCAGCTTCTTAAATAGAACACACTGCAGGTGTACGAATACTTATGGCATTCACTGTATGTCAAAAATTCATCTAGTGCAATTTTTAGTGATTTCTAGCGGAAAGTAAGATAAGTGGGTGATGTCTCGTGCAGTGACCCCCATCTAAAGTTTTACCTACCACTTTTCCCAATTGGAAGAATCCCAGTAAGCATGGGGGGGGAGGGGCTGTGGCACTAGTACAGATACCGCCCCATTTCGTTTTTAGTGGGAAGTGTTTCCAGCCCGCATGGCAACTTTGTCCTGCCTTGCCGCCATGTTGCTTACGTCACATTATAAGTTTCGCCCCTTTCACTCCTACTCCCAGCCTTCACCGAAGGCGGTCGGGACAGACGCTAATCCCTCATTTCATTGGTTGCAAAAGTAATCTGTTTTTGATCCTTGTTTTTTTAAACACTACTAGACTAAATTTTAGTGTCAACTACATTTAGAGGAATATTTATTAAAAGAAATGCAAGGTTTATGTTATAATCTTCATTTATGAAAGAATTCATTCACAAAAGAATAAATAACACTTGGGGTTTTATTTTTCAATACAAAACAACAAAGAAAGGGCTTCATTGCTGTCTTTCAGCATATACATATTACTAGTTGTTACATTGCAACCCTATTTTCTTGGTTTTTTTTTATAATTTGGCGACTTTTTTCCGAAATCAGTTGCATATACGTACATATGTTTTCTTTCATTCCATGGATTTGATTGAATAAATACAATACAATCAAATTTTTTTTATATGGTATGGTTGAGCAGTTTTTGTTTATTTATATATATATATACATGATAGTACAGATACCTTCCCAGTTTTAGTGAGAAGTGTTTCTAACCCGCATGGCAACTTTGTCCTGGCTTGCCACCATGTTGCTTATGTCACATTATAGGCTCCACTCTTTTCCCTCCTCCGTCCTACTCCCAGCCTTCACACCTTCCCTCCTCTCCCTCTTATTTACTCTTATCCCTCTAACCTCTCTCTCGTTCACCCCTACCTTCTAACCTCTTCCTTATGTTTTCTCCTCCCCTCTTCCAACCTGTTTTCTTGGCAGTCTACCTACTCCCCCCTAGTCCCTTTCCACTCACAACCTTTCCCCCCTTTTTCTCCACCCCCTGCTACTTTTTCTCAGTGCAGCGAACAAAATAAAAACGGCATACTAACTTTTATTCCTTTTATCTGTCAGATAACTTCACCTCTTCAACTACACAGTCATCCACGTTAGGCCTAGCATACCAGCGCACCTTGCAAACCGGGCCCTTCTACTCCAAACCAAATAAACCTTCTCCCACAAACCAATCCAACAACATTCCTCTTCCCTTTCAACCGCAATTGAACAAAAAAATCCATATTGAAATGTTCCGACATCTTTCCAATCGCTACAACATTTTCATGACACTCAAAAGAATAACGAAGCAGCTTCAAAACGTCTTACCACCGCCACAGAAACACCATTCATTGGATGCCCCACCCTGTGTGACATCATCACGTGTTAAAATCGCTGACATCAAAACCCCACCTACAGCAACTTTCCTTCTCATTTCTAGGGGAAAATTGATCTTGTGGGACGGTATCTGTACTACCACCGGGGCCGTAATGGCGAGTTTTGAAAAAAGTCACCAAGCGTTGCCGCAATCTGTACTAGCGATACTAAAATTTTTGTAGTTCCACAGCTGCCCACTTCGTATCAAGCAACAGATGAAAACGACAGTGAGCCTTTGTAAAACACGAATAAGTTATTCCACTGTAATGTAACAGCGCAGCTAGGTTTATTTCGAATAGTAACTGCAAGACTGGCAGTTAATTTTAAGAACTGTGCCTAGTGTCCACCTATAAGCTAAATATTAAGCATTTCAGCGACGTTGATTCATGTAACGAATTACTAAAAAATTAACTTTTTATTAACGTTGTAAAAGTTTAATTAAGCATTTAATTTATGAAATAAATCAAAAATTCGCCCGTATTTTCTATTAACTTACTAGACAATTTGGCAACAGCGCAATACAATTTTCCTTTTCCACCTTTATCCTTCAAAAAATGTAATTCCGGTGAATTGAAGGGGACCTGCCGATGCCAGATTTCGAAATGAAAGATTATATTAATATCACAGCCAACTAGATTTCTACAGGCCCGCTCATGTGAGCCCAAGGCCATAGAAATCCTGTCCCCAAAGTTTCGTAGCGACAATTTCCTCACCCAGTTTTTCTCCGACAGATGGCGCCTGCTACCTGGGTTAATATTCTCAATTTAACAGACTATAAATGCCAATTAATAGCCCAGTTTCTGATTACATACAGAAATATATTGCTTTTTGCTCAAAAAGTTATCGTATTTTATTTTCCAACGACGTTGATGTTACCGTGATATGACAAACTTTCGTAACAAGTTTTTAAACTAAAATTTAAATCTTACATACCTTTTTCTACTCTTTTATTTACACTGAAGGCGGTTTATTGGATGGAATGATTTCTCCGTATAAAATGATTTCTCAGGCATGATTAATAACTGATAATGAATTGATAGTTTACACTGAAAGCTAAATTGCAAAATGCATATAAAAGCAGACTTTATTTTAATGGTTAATAAAATAGAATTATATAGAATTTAAATCAACTAATTAATAATTTAATTATTTTTATTATAATTAATTATAAAATAAAGAATTAATTAGAAGGCTTGACACCTGTTTGGAAAGACTTTAATGGAATGTTAATGAAATTAACACATGAATTTACAATAAACTGATGATATAACTACACAATGTATAATACATAATTTCTAATAACTTTTGACACAAGTCAGATTTTTAATACACTGCATGATAAAAATAAAGTATCAGGTATTCATGAATAGCAATTCTTTCCAAAATAATTTTACTTGAAAATACAAACTACATAATAAAGCAGCATGTCACCGAAAAACAAAATGCAGAATAAACACTTATATTAATACTCACACCAATACTGCACATATAAATAAGCTAAATTTCATGAAATTGGAGTGAACGAAAAAATATATATTATTTAAAAAAATGTCTTTTATATACATTATATCTTATTTATTTCCATATCTCAATTTACAATAAAAGGAAAACTTTATACAGTAAATAATTACGGCAGTTTACATTCTCTGGAATCTTTATTGATATATCCCTAATAAAATGTAAAGAGGGCACAATAACGCTATTTCAAAAATGTAGAACTGCTCATCAAAATAAAATAATTTTCACTCTAATACATAGTACGTAATAAAACAGCATGTCATACAAAAACATCCAAGTAGAAAAAAACGTGTAGAAGGAAACACTCGCCAAAACGAAATTTTGGCGCCGTACTATATTGTAAAAGAGCGCCATTGTTTTCATTACCTGTTATAACTTAAAAAGATTAAATGTAGATTAATAAGTACTTTTTAAATTACTGACTCAAACAAGAAGGGCTATGTTTGTTAGGATTGGAAACTGCCCATACTTCCAACGGAGGTGTTGATGAAATATTTTGAATTATAAAATAAAGGAAATTTTAAAAATAAATTTGTGCAATTCACAGACGTATCTCGCTCATATGGTGCCCGGTGTGAACCCGAAATTTGACATCCCCTCTAATTTAGCAGACACTGATTAATTATTTGATCAAAAATGAAAGCTGAATGAAGTTCTACAGTAACACAAACTGGGATGGGACTCAAAAATTTTTAAGTATTCAAAATAAATGTTTTTCTCTATTTGCAGTCTTCAAGAATGTTGGCATTACCTTCAAAATTATATTAAAGTCTGTAGATTTTAAAATATATTTTTCTAAAGAACAAAAGCTCAAAGAAAAATTATTTCCTCAATTACGTATAATCAACATATATTTTTCAAATAGATGAAAACATTAAATGTGCATATATAGCTTTGATGTTGGATGAACTTAAAACAATTAATGCACCTTAGCTTAGCTACTACAGAGTAAAATTATGAAGGGGAAACAAATTACCTTTACGTGAGATATTTGTAATCCATTGTATTCGAAGGGTTTCTTCACTTGGAAATTCGTGAAAGGATACATTACTTTTTCCTGACTGCGATTTACAAAATGGAACACAACAATATGCCATTGTTAACACGACAAAAATACCATGTAAAAATTACGGAAAACTCTGAAACGTTTTAAACTTGTTCGGTAAACTGTAAACATACGAAAGTATGTGGCATGTTTACCCATATCACTTGGCGTCCCCTATGAACAACCTTATTAATTACTGCAACAGAAAGTGGGGACACCTTTAAAATTCACGTGAGCGGGCCTGTAGTAATCTAGTTGACTGTGTTAATATTATAGCAGTGGTTTTCACACACCGAACATTTCTCGAAAAATGACTAGTTTTGGAGAAAAATCATAAAATGTTGATATGTTATTGTTAAAGAATAATATCTCTATTAGAAAATTATTTTACGAGTTTTTGATTATTTCGTCTTATTTCTCGATTATCCTTATATAAGAAAATATATTAAAGAATAAAAGTAGTACAGTGTAATTCATGAAACTTTTTTTTTTTTCAAAGATAGTTAATTAATTTCTTTGCTTAATAAGATAGGGCTAATCGAGTGATGGCTGCTTTACTTTGAATAAATATGCTGAACACTGTAGGAGAGTGTATCCCCTCTCTTAACTCCATGATCCCCTGCTATCTCCATTGTGATGAAGTGGTGGCGTACTCTTTGTCGCTTTCTAGCTCCATCTTGGTGATCTATGTTATTTTTCTTCATGTGGCAACCCCTATATAAATATATATACATACCGTCTGGCAGTATTGATTATTTTATTAAGGAAGTTAGGCAATAGTCAGTCGTTTGTAGGAACGTCTGTTAAGATTTCTTTTCCCTTTAATTTATATTTTAACACTTCAAATTCTAACACGATGGTGCAAATGGTTATAATGAACTATTACGTATTTGTCGGCGTTTTTCTTAACGTTGTTAATGTCACTGCATATTCTAATTAGAGGCTTTAAAACAGCTTAAAAGTAAGTCCAAAGTATTCTAGATTTCTTTACTAGATACAGGGCCGACGAGAGGTGGGGAAGCAGGGGCCCTCGTTGGCAAGGACTACTGTGGTTGGCCCTGCCGCCAATATTCTTGCTTTTTTATTTAAAAATGAAAAAAAAAAAAAAATGTGGCTTGAGAATTTTCCCGGCTACGATCTTACGTGCCGATAAATATATGCAGGGATCTTGTAAAATAATTACTTAATACGTAGAAAAAGAAATGCGTTCGTATTTCATATTTTTGGTTCGTTTGGGGGTTCAACCTTCCTCCTCCAAAAAGAAATGAAAAAACATGCACCTCACTGCCCAGGGAAGGGCTCATGGGGGCCTGCCTTCGCTCTCAGCACCCATAACTAGATACATCTGCATGTTAATGTCAGCTTTAGCCATTCAGAGACGGAGAAAGGTGGTCAAGAATGCACGAAACATGTTTTTGTTGACCTATATTATTAATTTAGTTAGATTTTTATGTACATGGTATAAAGTAAAGTGTGCACTTTCTAACATATGTTTTTATTATATGCTGGGGGTACCATTATTTCATGTTTTCGTATGCATCTCCTAGCTGCAAACTGAGTTTTGGGATGTTAGGATAGAATAGGTGGGCCATAACAATCTCACCATTTGGTCACCAGTGGTATCAACTTCATTCCTGCTTTCTGTGATTTCCTATTTGTGACGCCATGATAGATTAGCCCGGAATTTTTAGAAATGTATTTAAAAATTCACCTATGTTTTGAGAAGTTTTCGTAAAACAATGTTTTTTGAACATGTGAAAACACATGGGTACTTTTCCGTTAGTATGATACGACTTACGATTTTCGTTGTTGTCGCTGTATTTAACCAAAAATTTGTGATGGCTTTGTCATCTAAAAACCCTTCTACTAATTCATGTATGTACTAATTCTTAAATAAAAAAAATCAGTTTTTGCTCCTAGTTCTATGTTGCTTTATGATTTATACGATGCAACTTTATATTTGTCTAAAAACCCTTCCACTAATTCACGTATATACTGATTAATTCTTAAATAAAAGAGATATATTTTTGCTCCTATTTAAGCATTGCTTTTTGGCTTATACAATGCTGCTTTGTATTTGTCGTTTAAAAACCCTTCCACTAATTCATGTATGGGTGACACTACAGATGAATCCCCTGTTTTGTCGCCAACTCGTCTCCAAAACTGATGCTATACTCTTAAAACAGAGGGAAAGTTTTAGGAAGCGTTAAAAATGAGCACATGTACATGGTAGTTGTATTGTAGTGTCGTATCGTCGGTTTGTGACGGTGGTGGTTTGTGAGTTGTAGGGATAGGATGAGCGACCATTTAAATGTATTTATTTTTGTAACAGATTGGAATTGATGGTATGTTTGGGATGGAGAGGAGGAAGAGGTTTGAGGAGAAGAGGTATAGAGGGAAAAAGGGGGAGATGAGTGGAATATGGAGTATCGCAATGTCGGCGATGAAAAGCTAAAAGCTGTTGGACTCACAGTTCACAGAAGAAGATATGGGGAGGGGGAAGAAGGGAGGGAGAGGTGGTGTGGAGTATCGCAATGTCCGCGCTGAAAAGCTGTTTGACTCATACTACGCAGAGTATATGTGGAGACGGTGTCACAAAGAGGAAGTGGAGGAAATGATTCCAAAAGCCATAAAAGCTCAGAAGCTTAAAGACAGAAGTTTTTTTTTTTTGTTAAAAAAATCTGAAAAGAGTATAATAAGCAGTAAACAGTATAACAGGTAATTACTCCTTAAAAAAACATGGCGGCCGGGAAGCGAACATGCGTAATGACGTAATCTGGGAAGGAGGTTGTCACAACAGGGGTTGAGGTTGCCACAACCTTGACGACAAATCGCACAGGGGACACACATGTAGTATAGCCCATATACGTACTGATTCTTAAAAAAAAAAATCAATTTTTGCTCTTATTTCTATGTTGCTTTATGGCTTATGCAATGCTACGAGGAGAAGTAAAATGGCTGGAGGCAACTCTATTTGATAACATTTACATGTATAACAGCTCTAGTCAGTGGAAAAAAAAATTAGTTGTTTACTTATATTCCTACGCCAGGGTTCGGAATTAGCTGGTGCATTGTGCACATGAAATTTTATCTGTGCACATGAACTTTTAATTTAGGTGCATGCAGTGCACCTAACTATTCAAAACTATGGCTACTTATGCTTATTTTTCAAAAACAGTGACCTATGGAATAATTTTATATAATTTTCTCAATGTATCTGCATTTGCTTTGATTTTTTTTGTTTTGTTTATTACAAATGAATGTTCAATTATTTTGAAAATTTGCACTTTTTTACCTTACATGTTTTAATGTAATTATTACACTTACATTTTACCCGTTTTTAATGTTGAGGTTTACTTTCTATTCTGTTCGTTACTTGTACACATAACTAGTATTTTATGCACCTAAGTCGTAAGACTTGGGTGCACTTGTGCACCTGATTTAAAAAGTTAATTTTCACTCCTGTCCTATGCTAGGATACATAAAGCTATTGGCAGAACAAAAACGCTATGAGGACAACCTGCTTTATGAGGGTGTGGCCTACAATGATGGCAACATCCGTAATAATCAGTAATTCACCTACTCGGGCATAACTTCATGTCTTCCACCACTTACCTTTATGGTGACACGTTACCCCAAACTCACTCTGTCTCCTTGAAATCGCTGGAAAATGCACTAGATAGGGTTGTCACGTGACACAGTGTGATGTCACGTACGTGTGTATGATTGAGTGGGCAGTGATACGCGACACCATTTTGTGCTGACTTCACATTCTATGTCGTTTTTTTTTTTGTAGAGAAAATGTCTGAGTGTTGTAATCTTGGATTTTTTTATGGGTTAGGAAGGAAAGGAAAATGTGATTGAGTGGGCAATGAAAGAGAGAGGTTAATTGTGTGGGAGTATGAGTATTCAAAGTGCAAGTAGTCAATAAATTTCAGTGGGTGTTTAGAGGAGCTGAAAGAAATTAAAATAAGTATTTCTTTGTTTGTAAGTGGATTTTACTAAGTAAAAGGTAAGTACTCATATTTAAATTTTTTAGAAAGCAGGGAAGGTACTGAAGGAAGAAAAGGATGGAACTTTTTTTGGGAGGGGAGGAAAGAGGAGGATGGGAAGGAAGGGAAAGACGGGGTGGGGAGAAGAGGACTTATTTTTTTAGGGCTGGCGAATAGAGGGGGAAGGGGAGGAGGAAGGGAAGAATTAAAGGAATAGAGACGAGAGGGAGGGAAAGGAGAAGGAAGGGAAGGATTAACGAAAATAGAAAACGCTGTAAACAACAATGGTGGCTAGTCACTGTGTGCTAATTGCCAGGTTTGGAGTTCTTGGAAACATTGTGCTAGATCTAGGGGGTAACATGTTGTGTACTAGCATCCCTTTTACTCATGCAGGAAACAGAAATTTTCTAATAGGTATGCTTCATTAAAAAAATAACTTCTTTCCCTCCTCCACCCAAAATACATTACGTACATAGGGAAATGACGTGCATGCACAATTCATTTAACTGCTCAGGCATAACTTCAAGTCTTCCTCCACTTGCCCTTCACTAATACAGGAAACAGAACTTTTACCAATATTTCGAAAACACACCCCCCCTCCCAAAAACATATTACCTACAAGGCGAAACATGTGCATGCACATTTCTACCACGTCCAAAAATTTCTCTGGTCAGTTTTAAGAGTATAGGAGTTTTGGCGATGTTAGTTGGTGCTTAACAGGGTGAGATTGTTTTGCAGTATCCCTAATACAATGAACCATAAAACATTTTATAGGTTATGTGTTTGCAAAGCTACAAATAAAGTGTTATAAGATATTGGCGTTAATACAGATTACGGCAACAGTTGGCGACTGCTTTTAAAATTCGCCATCACGGACGTTTATGCATACCATGATTCTGTCATTTTGGAAATTTTATTTTTTCGTTAATGGAGGGATGTTTTGAAATTTTTTGTTGTGAATGTTTTTATTTTTACTATTGCAAGCTTTATGAATATAAGAGATTCTGGTGCTGTGATATACTGATGCTTTTAGTAAGTGGAGAACAGAGGCAAACTGGGCCGTTGACAGTGGCCCAATGCAAGAACGATAATTATACAATGTACCATAATGCTCAACATGAAATCTTAACAATGAGCAGTTATTTGATATTTTATTCAGAACAAAATATAATTATTTGCAGGAGCCGACAAATCCAAGGTGCCTAGTCTCCATAGCGCCTGAAAAATTTTACTTGGCACCTGAAATTTTAAATGTAGTTCTAAAAATACTTTTTGTAATGTTCCAGTTTCCTTACAGAAATTTCGTCACTAATGTTGAAACGCCGGATTTACAAATGAAATTATAGCTTGCTTCGTAACATTTACAATTGTTGTCTTAAAACTTACATTTTTTTTTCTGTTTTCAAGTAAAGATATTCACGATTAGAAGGTTCATGGTTGCAGTTTCTTTAGCTTATTTCGATGTTGATAATAGTGCTGAAATTTCATTCTTTTCCAAAATTATACCAAACCACCATTGATTGTCGTACTCATTTTATATATCCTTTCACATCTGTTACTGTGTCTTTTTTAAACTTCCCATATGAGTGGGTTTGGTATTGAGGCAGAGTGTCATTTTTATGCAACGTCACATGATAAAGTTGTATGCAATGGTCTCGGTGGGACTGAAAAGACTTGCAGCAAGGGCAAGTCTACAATGACCTTATGATGAGCAAATTATGACATCATTACAGTTATTTAAATGGTGTCAAGCTAACATTGACGCTATGAAATTCTTTTTTTTTTTTTAATACAAAGCGTGAAGACGAGAAAGTTCTAGAAAAACGATTTCCGGTTGCAAAGCCAATACCTAGCACCTGGAAATTCCACAGTTTCCACAATGTGTCATCTGAAGAGATACTGACAAAAGTATATTCAAAAAATAAACAGTCCTACAAGCGTGGATGCAGAATGTGCCGTATTCTGGCATTCTGACTACCAGACAAAATTGCCTGCCAGCGGACAATTTCCCAAGCTGTTGGGGAAAAAGGAAAAAAAAAGGACAAAAGAAAAAAAAAATTCAGATTTAACAAAATACTATTGTAAAATGGTCATTCATTCATCTGCTTATCCTATTATCAGAGGCATTTTAATGGGGGAATCAATGGAATCTAGGCCCAAATTGGCAAAGTTATATTTTTTTTAATTGCAAGAAATTGGAAATTTACAATTTTGTGATAAAAACAAGCCCGTAGCCAACACAACAGTTTAGGGGGGAAATCCAAGCCTTAGGGGGAGCCAGAATTAAAAAAAGTTGCCATTTTATTAACATTTTTTGGGGCCACAAAATATTTCCGGTGGGGGGGTCCAGGCCCATCCTACTCCCCCTTCCTACACACCTGGATAAAAGGGCGCCCAAAAGTGATTAGGTCCAAGGACTACAAACACGTTAGGACATCGCTGCCTATTATTGTGACATAAAACTCACCAGACAAATTTTGGTACCACTGCCAGACAGTTTGGAACTTTATGCATGTATGCCTACAAGTTCTCTTTGATAGGAGAAATTTTTAAAAAGAAATTAACAGTAACATATGAGTACGACAATAAATGGTTGCTTGGTATAATTTTGGAAAAGAATGAAACGACTGAGATGGTAAATGTGAAACTTCTGCATCCTAAAGGTCCTACTCCATCCTTTACGTACCCACTTCACTTTGAAGATAAACTTAAAGTGCATATTTATCAAATTCTGACTCTGGTAGAAACCAAATGTCCTACTGGCCGCACTTATTACATTTGTAAAGAAGAAATGGACTTGGCAACCACAGCTCTTAAGAGTTACCTTGGGGATCTTTAGCACCACAGCCAACAGTACATAATATAAAAAATGCTTATTTGAGGATATAGTTTTCCTAAGGTACCTTGGCCACATCCATCCCTATTTTTCCATCCACTCCTCGACTGAGTGAATTTGTTCATCTATTTTAGCATGATATGATAGCATTGTTTCTTTTGAAAACAGTTGTTCTTGCCAAAATAATTAATAATCGTGGATTAAAATTAAAAATTTTCATTTATGCAGATGGTTTCTCTTTCGCATATATTTTTTTAAAAAATGCCGAAATATCATCTCATTCTCATCCCAAGATAAAACTTTCCATAAATGATAAGATATGGAAGTTTATGTGTAATTTTTTATTTAAATTTTAAAAATATGGCGTTCTGGAAATTCAAGCCCAAAGAGTTCATGGCATGACTTCGGAATTCCAGACTGCCCAAAACTGGTCATGTTGGATATCTTACGAAAGCTTATAAAATAATCTATGATATGATTTTTATTTCATCCATCTATCTCATTTCTAGTTTGAGTAATAGAACTTTTTGTGATTGCATGTAAGCAGAAAATTGTGCCTTTTTCCTGATTTCAGAGGCCTATAATTTAAAAAATACTGCAGTTCAAAATCTGAAAATTTAGATTTTTCACTATCTCTGGGTGTACATCTAATGAGCCAAGTTTGAAAAAAAATCCAAGGGGTAAAGTTTTTCCATTGGATCACTTGACGTGGAATGATCCGTACGCATACAGGTAGTGTTTCATCTAGAAAAAAATTAGGGCAGGGCGCATGACTTGACAAAACGCCATTTTTTTTCGCTCCAAATATACAGATACTGTGATGAATATCTGGTTAAGTCAGCTTTACCGCTACCACCCTTAAACAACATCTTAATTTATTTCTAGTTCCTACTGTTGCTTCTCAAAACCTCTAGTTTTCGTGTAAACATTTTGTAGCTTTTTTTTTTTAGTTCCGAGTTAAGTATATGTGAAAGGCGAGCGGAAGGTGTGCGTGATTATTGCAATCTAATGTCAATGTTGCCAGATGGCAAGATTAAAAAATCTCAACTTCATACAAAATAATAATTAAATTAATATAACTATAAAATTTAGTTAAACAATATCCTATAATAATTTTATTTATTCAAATATCCTATACTATATGACAAGTAAGCTTCATAAAATAGGGATGTAAAACATGCTTAGTTTAGAGCTTAAAGACAAACAAATTGATTTTAACAAAAATTTGATCTCAAAAATAGGTGGAACCGCTAACGTTTGTCGGAGTAGTCCGTGGTTGAAAGTCTGCAAACCTGGCAACAGTGCTTTGTTTACAAATATTCGCCAGCAATTTCATTTTGCCAAAACCATCAGTGTTATTACAGAAATGAAATAATGAAGTACAAAATTTTTATAAATCAACAAATTTCGTCACGCGTTTTGGATTCTAACGTGAGAATTTGAATTATCATCGGGGACGGATGGTGCGTTATTTTCCGAGGGCTAGATGGGACATATGGGCACAAGTTGAAGGGCAGGGTGCTAATAGGTACGGCAGGATGTTGCACCTTTCTATTTCGCTTTAGATGAATACATACATACATGCATGAATTTTATTTTTCGTTATCAGTTGGGGTTTTTCATTATTCATACGTTTACTACTAGTATATACAAAAAACATATCAAGCTTGTGTTTATAAATGTGCACACTGGGAAAATGCCTTTTTTTATCTGTTATAGAATTCTGACAGTGTGTAAGATGTCCAGACATCTCGATTCGTGTAGAACAGTCCAACTTTGAGCGTATGTCCCACTATCCCCAAGAGATGCATAATTGTTCCATTTTGAAGGGCAGCCTGGCTAGTTAAGCAAGTAACTAATACAGTTGTTCAAGGGGGAGCGAAAAAATTTTCATATGCAAAATTCTTATTTGTAACAATAAATCAGTTACAGAAAAAAAAAAAGCGGCTATGGGTTGTTCCATGTCAACTCAATGTGGCTCACAACCCGACGTCATCAGAT
>QLNU02015360.1:229140516-229167067 GCA_006491805.2 Dysdera silvatica
TTAACGACAAAAGAAAAATAAAACGTGGTGGCTTAAGTTATCCCTCAATATTGAGTCACTAAAGCCAGCAGTAAGAATTCAATATTTGGCTTATGTTTATTGGTGATGGTGTGCTTATCCATATAAAGGGTTAAATAAATGTAGATATACTGCTCAAGATATTTATTAGTAAAAATGAAAGTAAAAAGTAAATTTTTTTACATTTTAGTGTTTCGGATGTTTAATTTACACTAAAAAAGTTCAAGATGTTTAATTTAACATGTGTTGCCAAAATCGGTGTCCAAAATTTACCCAGCATAATGGCTTTATACAATAATTTTCACCACCTATGGATAAATAGCTCAAGGTAGAGCTTTTTTTGTTTCTGGAGAAAAAGAGATGCTTTCCCCATCCTGGATTCGAACCAGGGTCCCTCCGTTTAGCCCGGAGTGTCTTGGACCGCTAGACGAATGAGGACAGGAAACAACGCTCTCTTTCTCCGTATGTAAAGGTGTTAAGGTATTATTACCCTCCGCAGGGATAACACAATTGCCAAATATGGTCAACACACAAAGCCACCAAGGAAAGTTTTTTGTGAGTTTTCGTGGGGGAATTTATTATACAATAATTTTCGACACACATATAAGTAGCTCAAGCTAGAGCTGTTTTGTTTTAGGGGAAAAAGATGCAGTCTTCATCCTAGGTAAGGATGGCAAAAGCCACTCCTGTTCGGTGGCATTTGTTACCCCGTACGGGAAACAACAATGAATTTAAAAATATTGAAAAAAACAAAACAAAATGGAAATATAATCTAGGAAGTATAACAACCGTATGAGTATTGTTTGAGGTTATGTTTAAAAATGATTTTAGTGAATTTAACTTAAAAATGTGATTTTGGCGATTAAAGTTATGGACTGTATAAATTTATGACGAAATTATCCTAAATATAAATAAAGGTTTATAAACTTAATTTTAAAACACACACACTATTAAAATATGTGGCCCAAAGCTTCGTCAAAATATGGAATTGATGGCATGAAAGTTAACAATCAAACTCAAAACAGTGTTGCCAGAATCAGTGTCCTAAATTTACCCAGCATATTGGCTTTAGTTACCCCAGCAGCTTAAGTAATGCTGAGCTGATTTACGGTATGTATATATATATATAGTAAATGCAGATGGTATTAGGTAAGATGAATAGTGTATTCAGGGTGTCCCAGAATGGCCGTACCACCCTTAATAACTCAAGTTCTTCTCAGCAGAAAAGTTCATTTATATCTCATTCTATAGATTTTTGGATGTGCTATATTTCTGTATCATGAAAAATCACTTAGAAATAAGGACAGTGTGTTAAAAAATAAAAAACATACTTTTTCACTCCTATTTCAAATTGCACCTTATATATTTCTTTACATGAAAAAAAACAAGATTCTTTAATTCCGATTTTAGCAAAACGAAATGAATTTTCTGAAGTGAATAGAACTGGGGATATTGTAAGCTTAAATTTTAATATATGCATCAAATTACTTAAGGGTTACTAACAATTGCATTATCAGAACTGTTGCCACTAAAACATTGTGTTTCCTTCAAAAGTCAATAATACAAGAAGAAAAAGGCATCACAATTTCATATTGTGACAGTGACGATACACTGAGGAGAGAGATCATTATGCTATGATTTAGGGCTTCAGTGAGATCAAAACAAATTTTTTGCAAACACAGCTGGACTGATATTAAACTTTGATATTTACGGAAATGTTTAAGCTAAATAATATCACTTTTGTTTTTTGTTTAATTTTTTAATTTGTCTTCTAATTAATAACCTTTCACAGAATTTTTTTTCACCTGAAGAAGTTACACAATGCCTTACATTTGTTAAATTTCAACTTGTAATATCTCCAGTTTTGTTCTCCTTAGAAAATCTGTTTCTTTCTCATTAGAGCCATAAATCATTGTGTGTTGTCCTCGTCTCAGTCCATTCCCACTGTCACAATATGAAATCGTGATGCTATTTTTTTTCTTGTATTATTGATTTCTGAAGGAAACACAGTCGTTTAGTGGCACCAGCCACAATACTTAATGTAACTGTTAGATGTCCTCAAGTGATTTGATGCATATGTTAAATTTCAACTTGTAATACCTCCACTTTTATTCACCTCAGAAAATCCATTTTGGTTTTACAATAATTTTTTTTTTTTTTTTTGATGGAGGGACCCTGGTTCGAATCCGGGATGGGGAAAGCGTCTCCTTTTCTCCAAAAACGAATAAAGCTCTAGTTTGAGCTATAATCTATACGTGGGTGGCAAAACAAAATTTATTGTATAATAAATTCTCCACGAAAAACTTTGGCAATTGTGTTATCCCTGTGAAGGGTAATAATATCATACATCCATTTTGGTCTCTTTAGAAACATAATTAGATAAGCTTTTTTCTTATGTAAAAAAATATATATGGTGCAATTTAAAATAAGACAGAAAATGTGTTTTATATTTAACACACTGTACATATTTTTATTGGATTTTTCATGATATAGAAAGATAGCACACTTAAAAATCTATAAAATGTGATATAAATGAACTTTTTCCATTAAGAAAAACTAGACTTATTAATGATGGTATGGCCATTCAGGGACACTCTGTATATAAAGAAAAAAATGTTTGTGAGAGTTAAATGAATGAGCTTTGATAGAGTTAAAATACGAGAAAATGTTAACATAAATTATAACATTTCAAATTGAAATATCACATATCAATGTAAAAAAAACCCATAATTCAATGTAATAAAAGCATGCAGCCTCCGAATCACTTTCAGGGACCTTTTCCAAGACTGCATGCTTGGCACTTTTTCTGAAGGTATGTTACAAAATACATATAAATCAAATATGCAATATGTATTCGAGATACCCAAGGCCTAAAAGTGCATAAAAGCAGATTATGAATATAGATTATAATTATAATTTATTGCAATATCTATATATATAAAGCTTAATCTCACAAAATATGTTAACACATGTATTTTAAATTCAAAATTTTGCATATTAAAAGAGGTGCCTTATTTTTGGCTTTTTGAATAAGAGAAATTAATATTAAGAGTTTAAAAGTATATTTTTCCTTCAATGTTTCCGCTAGGCCGATACTAGAGTTCCTAAACCACCTAAACCTCCAGATAAACCCTTGATGCCATATATGAGATACAGCAGGAAGGTTAGTAATATTTGATTTTTCATTAAACAAGTTACTTTAATTTGTATATTTTTTAGGTCACTTACAAATTACCTAATTTAAATAAATATGTATTGTAAAAATTATATATATGTAAAGTTTTTTTCTTTTATATGTTATCATATTGTATAGGTGTGGGATCAAGTGAAAGCCCAAAATCCAGATTTGAAACTCTGGGAAATTGGAAAAATAATAGGACAGATGTGGAGAGAATTACCTGATGAATCTAAACAAGAATATATAGATGATTATGAAGCAGAAAAGGTATAATTTGTCAAGTTTTTGTATAGTAGATTCATTGTAAAATAAACTTAATATACCAGAATAGGGTGGGCCAGGGCCCAAAATTTAGTTCATTTAAAGGAGGGAATTCTAGTGGACAGCATGGTATGCAGAAAGGATACTCAATCAGATATAATTAATCTGTTGAAGATATGACTAATGACAATGGCTGGAATATGACATGGGAGTTGATATAAAAAACATTTGTGGGCAAGTTAGGTAAACTTTTCTTTGTATTGTTGACACTTTCGGTTGCAGGTAAATTTGAAAAGCGTACTTGAGTGTCTGTTAAAAAAAATTCTTGATGTTTACAGGTGGCCATTCGTAATCTGGTATTCAGACATTAACTCTAATGATAATCTATGAAACATCTTTGAAGTTACCATTGTTTAGAGGTGGCTGTTAAAGATGGTTTTATTGTATATGCAGAATATTATATTTTTCTTATGTAACAGAAAAAAGAATATGTCTTAGTTTTATCAAACATATTTTATAAAATTGTGCTTTTCTTTAACACTTTTGCTACATTATGAGATATAGGTGACTCGTATCAGAATATCTTAGCAGACAGTTTGGAAAGGTACATCATTCGTGTATAAGTCTTAAACCTAATTGCATATTTTGCAATGAATCATTGCTAGCTTGTGTTGTCTGATAATAACAGTCACTTCATTGTACTGCAGCGAATGTGTTAAAAATGGTAGTACTCTCATTATTTATAGAACAATCAAATAAAATATTAATTCTAATGAAACAAGTAGATAAAAGACAAGTGAATGTAAAGAAGTTATAAGCAAAGTGTCCACAATCTGAGAAGTCAGGGAAATATCAGGGAAGTTGAAAGTGTGGTTAGGTAAAATCAGGTAAATCATAGAAAGACTTTGAAAATCAGGGAAATTTTTATCCAGAAATGGAAATTTAAAATTTTTAGCTGCACAAATGGCAGTGAGTTATTAAAAATTACTGTTTTCAGTTGTATGATGCTGAAAGAAATATCATGAGTAGGTTTGTGATGCAACAGAAGATTACTGAAGTGAGCACTATCTAAAAACTTATGACTCTAGACCTACCACTTATTGTTATCCCCATTCCACTTTACAAAATAAGTGTGAGATATCGTGTTAAGTTCTTGAAGGAGGCTAAATGTTCAGATAAACAGAAATGCAAGTTTAAATTAAATTTTCAAATTCTACTTGTTAACACTGTAGAACAGCTGAATGAAAAAATTATACCAAAATTATATCTTGCACATGGATTAACTTGCCTAGAATAATTCTTCACATCCTAAAGTAGTAATTCTTCAGTCATGCTTATGTTTGAAGAGTTGATATTGTTCTAGAAGAATGGCATGGTATCTAAAGAATATGTGAAAACATATGGTTGTAAGGGCAAAAAAGAAACATTATGCTAAATTGACAAATGAAGCTCAGTCTGATGGAAGAAAATATATTTGCTGATTTCTTATATAATAATAATGACACCATTGAACATGAATCTTTTTATTCACTTATCGGGCATGATAATTTTATTGACTTATGGGTTGTTATAAAATTATGTTTCATTATATCACATAGTAATGCTTTTGTGGAAAGTAGCTTTTCCATTAATAAAAATCTTGTTGAAAACTTAGTAGAGAGAGAAGAATCTGCATATATATATGTGTGTGTGTGGGATTTTTCCTATGCCCACTATTGGTAGTCTAACCATATTGCTGTTATGCCAAAATTTTACTGAAAAAAGCATTATCAGTTGTTTTCCTATGGCATGGTTACTATGATCACCTGATCTTAACTACAACAATCTCCCAATTATCTGCAGAGTGGATTAATTATGCTAGAAAAAGTGTGCTTAAAAGTGCTTTCAGTAATAGACCAAAACAAGTTCGTTTTGTAAAACTGAGGAAGTGCTTCGGATTGTATCATTAAAGTCTTTGTAAAATCAAAGTAATTAAAGTTGAGCAAAAGGGTTATATTTTAAACACAAGCGTATGTAATGGTAATTAAAAAATAATGTTTTAAAATAACACTAATAGCTACTTTTTTCATTTCCAAGATGTTCTTATAATTTATTTCAAGTGTTTTTTAATTAAAATCATGTATATTTGTATTCAAATGATAATTTATTACTAAAATTAATATGCATTTGTGTACCATACCAAAATGTATAGATAGGCAAGTTATAGAGATAGCAAAGGTTAGATAACAGTTTTTTTCTTTTATGTATTTGTCCTAGGTGTAAAACTACAATTCTATAATTTGATTTGAAAATCATTTGTTAGCTTCGAAAAGTGAAGTTTTTGAATCTGGGAAATTAATTTGAAATTTCAGTGGACACTCTGTATAAGGTGTAATTGGATACTTCGTTGCATATGGCAAAAATCAATGTCTTTGAAATTCTGATACTTTGTCATCTCCTGTCCTTGATTTGTGTTCAGTTTCTGTTACCCGCCCATTAAAAATTTACAATTTCTAAAAATATTCCCCCTTCTTTAGTTTTTGAAATTACGGAAATGTGTAATTTTCATAATTTTAAAACAGTATGTCTACAAAAGTTTTTTTCCCCTAATTATATGTGAACCCCTTAGAAAAATTTATAAATCCAAAATTTGTGTTATTTCATTTCTGCATGTATAATAAAATATATTAATGTAAAAATTAATCCTTTACCTATGTCAGTAATAAGGTTAGATTGTATAAAATAAAAATAAATGAATGTTCTAGAAATGAACTTTATAAGTATTCAGTAAAAAGACCTTAAAAACACAGCTCAGTCATTGACCTGGGAACCTCAGAATGGAAATCTTCACTTGACTGCAGTAACAAATAACTAATTTTATTGCAAGAAAAATAAATGGATATCACACAGAAAAAGAGAAAATCGAAAAACCTTTGCTGCTGTCAATGAAAACTTGAATTATAGCAATGAAAAAACATCTCAGCTCAAAAGAATGCCATCTTGCGTGTTTGCATTTTTAAAGTGATATATTTGAACACAACAATAAAAATTATGTAAATATTGAAAGAATATTGCAACAATAAATAAACAGAAGTCAACACAATTTTGCAAGCAAAGGAATTTTAATTGTCCTCTCCCTGTTCATTTTAGGATGTTCAACATTTTTTGAAATCACTATGTTGGACAGTACAGGAAACTTCTTTATGTTCGAAGACAGTTTTAAAATATCTTCCTTGATTTCTGAAGACATTTTTAATGGATAAAGCCTCTGAAAATGACATATTCTTTCCCACTAATGATGTCTTTAATTTAGCCACTCTTGGCATTCCATCTTTCCCAAAATAAAGCTTGAGCACAATACCAAGATGCCAATCAATTTGTTTATTTGAATCATTGCCTATTAACACAGTATCTTCAATTTACAACTTATCATTATTTTTAAGAGCGTGGTGGACCAGGAGTGCTAAACGCTCATTTCTAAATCTCTGTCTTAAATCATCTCACAGTTTTTGTAAATATTTAGATCTTTTCACCAGAAAAGTCCAGTCTATTGTATCTAGGTCTGGAGTTTCACAGTGGATGTTTCCATGAATGAATGTTGCTGATGTCAATATCATTAACTTATTTACTCATTTGGTTCATCAGTCAAATATGTCAATGGCCTCGAGTGTGCGACTGCTTCACAATCACATAGTATAGTTAAGAGCTCATCATAGTTGACAGTAGATCTTCCTAGAATTCATTGCAACAGTTCTCTAAGCATTCTACCCATAACCTTCCCACTGTGCTGCAGTTGATGGTTTGAACTTCCACGAAATTCATTGCATGGTGGAGAAAACAGTAATTTTATTCCAGTTTATTTTGTCAAAGCATTATTAGTGCCCATGAAGTTCGTGCCATTGTCAGAACAGAGAATAGAAACTCTTCGTCTTTGAACAATGAAACATCTTAGATCTTGAATAAATACATCAGTTGTGAGAGATTTAACTAGTCCAAAATGAATAGCATGGTAGACTGCATAATTAAATAAAACCACTCCTGCTTTTTCTTTTGATTGCAAATAGAGTGAACTGTCATAGTCTACTCCAGAAACTTCAAATATACATGTGCTGGATCGACTCTATCTTTCGGTAATGGTGAAAATAATACTTCCAAAGACTTAGCCTTGTATTGTTTGCAAATTACGCATTTAGAGAGTATCTGTTTTGCTAATTTTCTGATTCCAAATATCCAATATTTCTCTCTTAATCTTGCAAGTAATGTGGACAACCCTACGTGAAATGCGTTTTCATATTCTTCAGTAACTAACCTTCAAATGATAGTATGATTGAAAGGCAACAAAAGAGGATTATGAAATTCTTCACTCTCTTTACTTTCAAGAAGTTTTGCTTTCACATGCAAAAAACCATTGTGATCTTTAAAAATCTGCATTTTTCTCAAAAGTTCGTTTCCATGGAAGGTTTCTGATTATATTAATTTAAGAAACGTAACTTCTGCTGCTTTAAATTCATCACAAGCTAATTTGCCTTTTATTTTGTTAACTCCATGAGAAACATTATTGAAAAATCTTATCATCCAGTCAACCATTCTAATTGCTTTCCTATAATTCGAAAACTGGCTATTGATAAAATTACTCATATTTTGAATATTTATCATTGATGACATAATTTCCTTTGGCGTGTTTAAGCTAAGAATGTTGCTACTACATTCCCAACATGTTCCTAAGACATTCATTAGGTTTGAAGATTTACACAAGATTGTCAGTGTACTCCCACCCTCGTAAATCAAATTTTCGTTCAGCCATAATGCCTGTATCCACTTGCCTGAACTCCTGCAATTCTGACTTGTTACTAACACTAGTCAAACAATTATCTACATAAAAACTATTTACAATTTTTTTATCTATATCCACTGTATATTTTGCATTCTCATCTAGTGCCAAACTCACATTTGATTGTAGATGATATTGAATCACAGAACCAAGTATAAAAGGGCTACATGAAATGCCAAACACAGCATGGCAATGTCTACAATATTTCAGTTTATTGTTATCTCCATACGACAAGAATCTTAAGTAAACCTTTTCTTTATGGTAAAGATTTATTTGCAAAAATGCCTTACATATGTCAGTTAAAACTCCAATTTTCCTTATGTGGAAAGGCGTCATCATTGAGGAAATTGATTGATTAAGATTTAATCTTTTTTCAAGACACTTGTTGAGAGTAGGCACTGCCTTCTGTTTCGCCGAGGCATCAAAGGTGGGCCCTGATTCTTGCTGTTTTCCTTTAAAACATGGCAATGCTGTAAATACTGACAGACTCAATCTTACTTTTAGGTATTTCTGTAATAATGCCATCTCATTTCCATTCTTTGAAAACTTCTCCATATTCTTATAGAGGTTTTCTGCATTTATATTTTTGATGGTAGAACCTAATATTTTTAAAGCTAAAGTAAAATTATTTTGTAAAGGAAGGTGATAGTCAAGCCACAGTAAATGAACTAGAAAACGACTATCTCCATCAACCTTAATAGTACTCAACATTTTTCTTTTGCTGTCCCATGTAGTTCTTGCTTAGTATTCTTCTTTGAAAGATCTAAAATCCCTAGTTAATCGAGTGTCTGTAAGTCTGAAATCGATGCATCTTTGGTTCACATCAATGTAGCATGCATGTCATATTTTCATATGCATTTGATATAGGTGACTTGCCCGTAACTATTCAACTTAATTTAGTCTCTATTGCCGCAAGTCTTAAAGAAAGCAATTATTTTTAGCCCCCAGTCATCGGTTTGCCAGCTACGTCCCCTCCAAGAAGAATTTCTATAAGACCATTTCGATTATGAAGATGGATGTCATAGGTCTCAAATTGTTGCATCCATTCTCCTTGTCCTACATATGGTACAGTTTCGCAAATTATTTCTCGATTAAGTGTATTAAAATGGCAGTTGTAACATCTATCCATTTTTGAAAGGTATATAGTAAAAACCTTACGATGCAAAATATCAATGCAATTCTACCAAACAACGAATGTTGAAGTTCTTCACTTCTAGTGTATTCATATTCCAGCCATGAGAATCTTCCTCTTTTTCATAGATTTTTGCTTTTTTTGTTTTGTTCACATTTTCTCCTCTTTTTGTGTTTTTCACAATTTTTCCACTTTTTTAAATCATATTTTTCTCACCATTGAAAAAGTCATGTAGGCCACGTGAGTGTGACCATTTTGAGGAATGTCATCAGGAACATTTTTAGCCAATTGGAGCTAAGTATAAATATGTGCATCCCTGTAGGCACCAATTGTGGGAGGGTGAGAAAGAAGGCCCTGCACATTCTCTCTTTTCATTGTAAGTCTGATTATTCTGATTTTTATTCATAGTTTTACTATGTAATTATAATGGCTAGTGTTCGTATAGATTTCGTTTGTCATTCACTAGAAGAAATAAATATCAAAGAAATCGACAAGAATGCATACCTGTTAACTGCTATGGGTTGTCTGTGGTTTCTACAGATTTTCACCTCTACCTACAGAGCTACAGGTGCTATCATCAATGCTATGGATTTTATGCTAGTTTATGTTCTTGTGAACATAAAAATTATGTAAAATTTTTTTTCTTTGGGGATTAATGGTGTGTGGACATCGTAACTAACTTACCTAACGTGATCAAACATGTTTTGTCTGTATGAATTCTGAGAGCGGTACAGAAAGAAAAGCCGATGTGGTGTATATCAGTGCAATATAAACAACCCTAGACCTTCATTTGGTTCTAGGCATCTGTTTTCTCTCTTGCGAAGTGCAAAAGGATTTAGTTTAGAAATTCGTTTCTGTGGATTTGGTTGCCTGCAACGTAACTAGGTGATCTTGCGTCCCTGGCAGAATCATCTGGATTCTGCCCCCTAGCCAGATGATCTTGTGTTCCCGGCAGAACCATGTGGATTCTGCCTCCTAACCAGATGATCTTGTGTCCCTGGCAGAACCGTCTGGATTCTGCCAATAGCCATGGACATACTTTACCCTGTGAATTATTTCAGCAAATTTTACACTTTTCCTCGCCTGTACCACTGGCATGGTCCTTCCAGAACGCCCCCTAGTTACCGTCCCATTGATTGCATGTATTTTGTCTTGCATAGGTATAATAAATCGATATTTAAAACATTATGTGGAAGACTCGACTCCTACAAAAAAATAAAAGAATTGCCAGAAGTTCAAAAAAGAGTATTCAAGCTTATGGCTGTGCCTTATATCATCGTTAGGAGAGGATTTGCATTTTCAGGGTGTCTAGCCATCAAGAAATCAGGGAAATGTACTTGAATTTTTAACGCCTTGGAGAAAGTTGGGAAATATAGTAAGTTTCGTCCCTGGTAATTAAAAGTGTTAGACACTTGTGAACTTTATGTCGGAAGCACAGACGTGGACATTGCCTTAACTAAGAAGTTACTTTTTTTACACCAGAATCTAGGTGATGACGAACACAGTACAATAACTTTCTTATTGCCTAAATCGGGAATAAAATTATACAAGATCAGAAAACTTATACTTCAAGATCAAATGGCCAGGGCCCAACATTGCAGGGAGAAAGGGACAGATCTCACTGGCTGCTACTACGCTTCTCCTCCAATCCCGTCAAATATATCCCTGTACTAAGATATCTCCCCCTTCCTTCAGGAATTCCTAACCAGGCCTGTTTCATGTTATATTATAATGAGGTGTGCTATCACATAACATTATATATTTTTCTTTCCACCTTCCCCCATTTTTTTTGTTAAAAATAAATCTCTAAATTTTCGGTTGGCGTCAAGCAGAAGCCACCCTGTTCGCAGGACCCATTGGTTAAGAACAGGTTAGTTGCTGCTGGTATATAGGGTGGTGCATCCCTCATTGAATAGTGTGATTAAAACGTTCTTACCTATTAGGTGGCGCAACCCTGTGTGATCAGCGCAATTAAAAAGTTCTTTCTCAGGTTGCATGATCTGGATGGCACGTCCCAGCTGGCTCCTTCTAATGCCAGCCTTCATTTCTTAATCAGTTCTTGTACAGCTCTATAGATGATTCAATTTCTAAGTTTTAAAAAACATACATGATCCACAAATTTCCATTTTGGAAGGGCATTTATCTCATGCTGAAGTATGCAATTAAGTTGCATACTTCAGCGGTTTTTTTGTATCCTTAGAAGGAAATGGTTTGAATGTAAAAACTGATCAGCTGCAGTCAGGATTCTGTGGACAAATAACTGAAATGCCAGTGAGTATAAAAAGGAAAGAGTTGACGCTTTGTAGTTTACCTGATGAAGTAATTAAAGGAGACAGGATGGATCGAAAGTGGGCTATTCTTCGCCAATTGATATCAGCTGATAGCACATTAAAATATATATAGTACAATTTCTAGTGGTATGCTGTGTATTTTAACAATGCCTCAAAGCAATGCAGAATGTGAAAAAATATTCAGCAGTGTAAGAAAAACCAGAACAAAATTTCTGAACTGTTTACTCAATGAAAACTTGGCAGACATTCTGATAACTAAAAATATGCAAAAAGGACATTGCTATGAGTAAAAATTCGGTAAAAAATTTTTTGGCAATGGCTAATTCAGCCACGTATAAACATTTAATGTGTAATAAAGTAGAATAATCATAATAAATCAGTGCTTTTGGTTTTATGTTTGTCTTGGTGTTTACCATAGTTTTTCATTGCTTGAAGTATATGTTGCTTTTTTAATCATTTAATTAAATAATGTATTGTAATTTTAGGAAATTACCTTGGATTTTATTTTCTATTCAGCAGTTTACATTTATCAGTAATCTGTGCATAATAAGGAAAAAATATAGCACCTCTTTCAATTCTGCATGTGTTACATTGCATGTATTTCGTGTGCTGGCTGATGATATGTATGCTGATGACATACATGCGTTTTCAAAAATTGTAAGATTTTCAATATTGTCACATTGACATGTGTGCATGTGCATGCTGATCACATCGTGTGAGCTGCTTTAGTTAAACTTGACTGGGCGATTCAGAAGAATGATATTTTTGTTTCACACATATACACTCAATATGCCTGGCTGAAAATGTGTGTTTATTAAATTATGGTTAGAGAAAAAAGAAGTCCTATATATGGTAATTTTAATTGTTATTTAAAAAATTACATAATCAGCGATAAAATCATGGGAGATTTCTCCTATATCTCCCCCCATCAAAATGTATGTTTCAGGAATGTTTAAAATACTAATATATGGACTACTTAAAAATGTTCTTCATACTCTATAAATACTCCTTAAAAACTCCTTAATTTTTAATTTCAAATTGGAGTATGAGCCCTAAATAGCTTGTAGTTTTAAAATAATCAATTTTGTTGTTTAGAAAACACACGTTGAAATTGTATTTTGATGCTACAATGTCAGTGATATGAGAAGTAATTATTGTTTATTGTATGAGTCTTCATTCAGTAGAACAGATTAGGCAGCATTGGTTTCAGATGTTTAGTGCTGTTTCTTATTTTTCAGACGGAATATAATGAAGCTCTTAAATCTTACCATAACTCACCAGCATATCAAGCATGGGTTGCTGCCAAAGTCAGAGGTAGGAGTTTTCACTTTCATTTTCATTTCTCTTTTTACTGTATTCAATTATGTAATATTTCTTTATGGTAATTTTTCTAGCCCAGCAAGCTGCAGAGGAACGTGAGGCTTTGGAAAGAAGTCCGGCTGCTGTATGTTATTTTTTGTTCTTCTGTATTGTATGTACATGAGTTGTTGCAACAGTATCATTTTATTTACAAGTTTGAGGAGGACTAATGGATTTTTTTTATTAATTGTTAAATTTAAGGGAAAAATTGCTGTGGGGAAAGAGACATTAAAAGTTTAGTTTTTTTACTCATTACTTTGAAACGCATGTCCGTTTAAGAGGGTCTATTGTTTGAGCTTTATACTTAGTTACTATATGGCCAATTCATCTTATTTCAACAACGTACACCGATTAGGAAATTTTTCAATACTTATAGAAATCTGTTATTGAAATAATCAAAATATTGCTCGATTAATGTAATTGTTAATTTACTTTTTTTTTTCCCAGCCAAACCTAGGTTTTCATTTATGCAAGTTTAGATTTATTCCATGCATCAATATTAGGGTGGGCCTTGTATTGCCTCAAAAAAGTTGTTTGCTTCCAATCCATAAATGTGTTCAATCAATCAAAAAATATTTTGCTGATTATTTTATGAATATCGAAATACTTTTAGGGGTCGCTACCACCTTCACAATATGCGAATATGTACAGTATGGACGAGTATATTACGAGTATTTACAGCATGGAGTTAATATATATATTTTGGTTAATAATAGTCTACGCAATTGGCTTATAATACCAAACGACTACATCAGTTATGAACACAAACCTGAAAATTGTACAGAAGTAATGAAATTCGAATAAATGTTCAAAACAACTTACTGCAATGAAGTTTGCTTGTTACAGTTTGGGTACTTTTTTGTAAAATCTTCTACAACTTGGAGCAAGTATTGCTTTTGGTTTTCATCGTTCATAAATAGTTTATTGTACTCAACGATTAGAGCAATTCCTCTTTCAGCTGTATCATTTACAACTCTTATACATAAAACAGTTTCCTACGCTTTGATGTATCTAACATCATCAGCCCATGTCTTGCTTTGTTTTGTAAAAAGTTCTGATGAAATGTCTAAAATTTAAAAAAATATTTTAGTGTTAGAGGAAACAAAACGATGTAGTGCCTTTAAATGCAAAACATCTGGATCGACAACTGCTTTCTTTGGAGGGTATTCTATTTCTTCATTTTCCATAGCTTTGACCATTTTTCTTTAGTTTTGTCAGAAATATTTTCATAAAAAAAAAGGCAATATGTTTTTCGGACAAATAATATAAATGCAGTAAGAAATCTTTTAAGGCAATTTTTAATATGGCTTCATTTAAAGCATTGTATTTGTTAAGATTCATCAATAGCTGGAAAACATTACGAGGAGCACACGTCTGTGATGTAGTTTCAAACCAGACTTTAACATAAATTCGAACTAAAAACACACAAATTTCTGTAATTCCCCTGTTTTTGGCAACTGTTAAACTGGTCCCGAAATGTCCAAATCTTGAATTAGTATATAGTTTTGCCATCCATCTGGCCCAATCTAATCCAGCAGGAGCTTTAAATGATATTTCTTTTGGAGAAATTTCTCCAAAATTATCGAGTTCTAAGAGCTCTTTATAATCGCCTGTTGAAAGATTTTGAGCTGTTTCCTTTTTGCAAGACTTATCACATCAATTGGCTATATCGGTAACAAAATGAAGCACATCTTGGTGTTGCTATTTTATATATTTTTATAGTTCAGAAAGTAAGTGGGGGTCATTACTTTTTAAAAAGTGAAATTCTGGGCTTGAAGATGCCCTGAATGAATGAAGAATAATAAACTCGAGCAATTTTCAAGTGTATGGCAATGACAAGGTGTAACCATAATAAATCGTTTTGGTTTTACTCAAAAGAATGCAAGCCCCAGACTTCACTCTTGTTACTACTGTACCCAAATCGACAAAACTACCCCCTAATGACCATACACACTGGAAAACCAAATTAAAACATCTACTGAGGAAGACCGTATCACTTGTATCAGTATTCACTAGTTTTCACAGGCCACTTACCTTTTTTTTTTTTCGGCCTGCTATCCAGAAGCAATGAAAACGAACATGCTATATAGATATTTGGGAGGCTCTAGACCTATTTATAGTAGTAGTAGTATTACCTGCTGTAGAAATTTTCTGATTCAATGAAATAGCATTGAGGTAAGAGCTTTAGCCCTCCCCCACTCTAGAAAGAAATTAGCCCCCCTAGAAAAAAATTCAGTTTTTTATCTTTTTTAGCCAGGCAAGTTTTTATTGTTTGCGGACCGGATCTGGCCCGCGGGACGCCTACTGGGAATCACTGCTTTAGTTCGTTTTAAGATATTTATTATAAAATGTAAAAATGCGAACACAATAAAATACATAAATTTAATATTCAGAGAGAGCATTGGGCGTTATTTTTGAATGAAACAATTTGCATTTTTTCATGAGCCAGAGGGCTACAAAAATCATGTCAGTGGGCCGCGGGTTGAAGACCCCTGGATTAGGGCAACATGTTTGTGACTTCATTGCCAGCTGATGGGATACTACACTGCCATCGTCGGATGCAACAAAACATTACCATGCAAATTCATGCAATGAGATTACAGTAATGAGTAATATGGTAATATTTTCAACCCCGGTAGTGATCTCTAAATCTAATGTGATTTAAACAAAAAAAATAACTGGTTTATTTTCTCATATGATGGAACATTTTGAAAAGTTGGGAGAAACGAAATTCCAAACTTCAAAGACTAAGGCCTACCCTAATCAATATTCATATAGGGTTGCATAAAATCTGTAACCTATATCTCTCTGTTGACCATATAAAAGCAGTCTTACATTGTAAAATAGATTAACACACATTTATAATACAGGATTTTTTGTATAAAAACAAATGTGTATCTTACAGTGGTGTATAATGTCATGGACATGTTAATAAATATCTAAAATTAAAAGGACATTTCTTACTGCTTTTTAACAGTTGCCATACTTATGGCTTTTGCATTGCATTGCATTGCATTGCATTGCATTAAAACTATACTTATAAATATCAAACCTAATGTGGTAACTACTCTTTAAATATCTGAAAGTTTCATACACACATAAATTTACACATCAGTTCATTTAGAAAAATTCTTTTTCCATGAATGAAATTTAACCATTTTATTTAAAAATTATATCAAAGTTCTTGTAAAATTAATAAATTTCCTTGTTTTTATTCTTTTATGTGAACATCTTAACATAGTGAACAAAATAGCTGTATCATGCTACCTTTCTAACATTTTAGTTTAACTATAAGTTAATCGCAATTGGTGTATTCATATTTTCTTTTTCATATATATTTTGTACACAAATGTAGTGAATATTATTACTGTGCATTATTGTATGAAGATTTGTCAATCAATTTGCTATATTAATAACCGGAGTAATATATTGCAAAATGTTACACTCACACATGTATGTATACACAGGTTAAGTCAAAAGTTTGTAAACACTTCAAATATTCATGAAAAATCGCACTGAATTTATGGTTTGCATGGTAAATTTGTAGTTTGCATGATAAGTATTGCATAGCTGCTAACCCTCCTGTTTTTTTTATCGCATTTATAGATTTTCCGGGCAACTCCGCTAGCCTCCTTTTTTTTTCGAAGTCTGACTGAAAACTAAAAAAATTGTTGGGAATCTTTTTGTAACTAAAAAAAAATTTCTATGTTTCTGCTAGAAAGCATTTGTACACAGTCTGTGACTGCATAATACATAAATTTCCCTTTAAAAAGGATGTGCTTATCCGTGCTGCACAGTAGCTTATGTTTCTACTTTCTCAATGGCCTCATTTTCAAGCATCAGTTTTTTTTATTGAAAAGTTCCCTGTCATGCTGCACAAAACTAAAAATGAAAATAACGATAAGCTATTGCTAAACTCCAGGTAGAATTATGTAAGTTTCTAGTTGAAGTTTTCTCTTCTGAAATTTTAAAAGAACATACTGATAATGTGTAGGCATTGGTTTCAAAAATTCGTGATAGTTTTGGTAAAGAAAAGTACTTATGGTTCTCCTATACTATGCAATAAATTTTGAAAATTCTTCACAATAATACTGAATGTGAACGAGTATTTAGCCAAGTGAGAAAAATCAGAAACTGATTTAGGTCATCTTGTATCAAATGTAGCTCTTGAAAAATTACCAATTATACTAGGTGTCGAAGGAAGAGAAAATGGTATGAAGTGAACTTTGACACATTCCTAAAAAAAGATAAGGCAGCAACCATGTCATACTTCAAAGAAACTTGAGATATACAAGTAGCTTTTTTTTATAAGTACCTTTCTATTGTTTTTCATTGTAAATTCTCAGCTCAATTAATGTTATTAATAAATAATTTCATATATAAATATTTATACTCAGATTTCTTTTAAATCCACAAACGCAACCGTACAATATTGTATTCACGTTTTCGGTTTTTACATGTTGAAAGAGCTTACTTAAATTGTACATTAACTGTCAGATAATGTTGCATGTATATATCATATACATGTAGTGTCAGTGTGCTAAATTTCCCAGTTTTACATAATTCAAAGTTGGCAGCTATGGTATTAGCAGAATTTTTTTTTTTCACAGGGGAAAAAGTTGTAGTTCAAAAATGCACTGATGATAATATGTACCATAAGCATGCACATAAAACTGTTATACAAGTGCTAGGTGCTTGATGGATTTTTTATATGATTCATTAATAAACCTGACCAAGAATAATTTTATGCAAAAATATGGAAGTTTCCAGAGCAAATGTTATTGAAATTGTACATGAATGTAGATTTAGTATCAGGTGCTTTGTGCAAATTCTTATCGATGTAATGATAGGAGGGAAAAGATCTCATCACATGTGCTAGGCTACTTCAGCTTGTCAAATGATTTGATGAAATGGTCAGTTGTGAAGATCATGATTTGAAGGAACTGATTAGTTTGAGGATCATTCACGAGGTGGGAAGTGGGGGGGGGTAGGTAGTACACAATACCATCATTAAAAGAGAGCTGTGCTAGTGCTATGCTACATGGAACATCTACGGGGCTTAGCAGTGCTTGTGAAGTTGCAAGGCAATTGAGAATTTCTGCATTCTCTATACAATGTATCCCTTTGTGGCATCTTGAATTTTTTATCCCTATAAATTGCAATCATTCCACAAGCTGTTATCTTCAGATACTGCACAGAGGGGATACCTGTGCTTTGTGGGTTTCATTAAAAATTGCACAGAAAGTATGGTGGTTATCTCATGTGTTGTGGATAGATGCCTACCTTTCGCTGTATGGAGATATGAATTGACGTAACTGTATAGCATATGGGTGACTTCTAATGCATGTGAGAACACACAACAGTCACATTGTTCGTTAATGAGTTTGGTGTGGTTTTACTGGCACTTATATACTTGGACTTTTTTTAAGGATCTTTTCCCAATAAGCACTAACTGGAAAACCTGCACAGTGAACGCATAGCATTATTTGGCTCTTCTGCATGAGTAAGTCATGCCGTCTTTGTGAGAAAGAGATGTGATACCTACAGTAGTGTATTTGTTCAAGCTGAAGCACCACCATCTTACAATGTATTTATAGTAAAGACATTTCTGGATGACACCTTCAGACCTCTCAGTGGGCACTTCAAGATTTCATATCCTTTTTAGTCTTTAGATTTGACACCAGTCGTTTTCTGGTTTTTGGTGTATTCAAAGTTCCAAGTTTATAAATCAGGCCCTTTAATGTTATCGGAGCTGAAAGATACCATTCAGCATGACATGAATTCCTTACAGTCATGGGCATTACCACTCACTTGAATTGTCATCCCTTGTGGTGGAGTTGAATGAACACTGGCTGGTGTGATACACAAATTGAACACTTTTACTGCCTTTCAAGTGTCTTCTATTGGTGAGTTTTGAACTACATTTCAACCATATGTATAATCTCACCTTGTTTAATGCAGCATGACCTTTGCTTTCCTTGCACCATAAAAATTCAAACAGCCAACTACATTGGTTTTTTCTGTTAATCTCCTCTCCCCCCCCTCCCCTCCAATCCTGGCATCACTAATGCAAACCACACTTTTTTTTTTCTTTCAAGTTTTTATTAACTTTTGGCTAACTGTGAGCGTGTGTATACATTTGATCAGGGTAGCTGAATTCATTCCATATTTCATTAATTGTGAGTATTAATTAAAGTACGTCTAGGGAAATTTAGATGCTGATACGAGTCTGTTGTTATAGTTTGAATTGAAAAGTTTTCTTTTGATTATCCTTGTTGGATTACTTTGCCTGCTGGTAGCTGTGTAATTTGTGCAATTTTTTCAGTCACTGATCACCCCTCAAAAAATGGATGGCAAAATGTGTATTCAAGCAGTGGATGATGAAGATGGTAAATTATTTAAGATATTTGCTTTGTTTTAAATTGAAAAAAAAAACTTAATGTGGCTGTATTTCTACTTTTATAGTTCTTTAGAATGTTAGTTTTATATGAATCTAACAAATGAACAATAAATTAATCGCTTGAATGCAAAAGGAAACATTTTATCCTATTGTGCTTGCTTCTCAAAATGGAGTGCATTAATTTATTTTTTAACCAGTTGTAGTTGTTTAATGGATGATAATGATTTATATAGTGTAATGAAACTTCATTAGACAACCATCTCAGGGCAGAGCTCATTGTTGCCTGCGATAGTCTTGGTCACAGCTATCTGCTGGGTCTGTCCGATCTCTTTAATCCTTCCTTATGCCCCATGCTACACTCTTTGCGGCACAACTTCCTGGTGGGTATTGGCCAGCTATTGTGGGAACACTGGCTGTTCTGCGTGTGTGATTTCGGTTTAGCGCTCAGGGCCGCTCTCCATGCCGATTCTGGTGGCAGCTTGTTTCTGTTTATGTTAAATTACAACTATGCGAGTGGGTATCCTAGTGTGCTGAGCATGGTCGACTTTCTCCCCTTTCCCTCAACATGCCTTTGGCAGTTGATTGTGCTGTTTGGGCATCCTGTCTGGGATTGCAGTGCTGTCTCTGGTGGCCACTCTTCCCAATTCCTTCGTGCACACTTACTTTAAACTTTATTAGTTAATGAAATATTGTTTTTGAGGGTAAAAGGAGGCATTTTTGAGGATTTTCATCCACAATTCTTATAAAAGTAGTGTAACTTAAAAGATTTATAATTGTGTATTAAGATGGAGTCTGCTAATGATGTTTATTCATGTTAAAATTTTCACCTGCTTCAGTATAGTAGAACCCAAAATAAAGGGGGGCAAACCTGATTTCAGATAAAGAAGATTTTGGATAATCCAAAAATTCAGTTTTCAGTGTGAAGATGCAAAGAAACAATATTCATCCAAAAGCACACTGTGTATATGATATCACAAGTTTTCTCTTGTGGGGTGATTTACTTGTCCTTTCCCTTCCCCCTACAAGGACTAGATACCCGGTATTTAACTCTTTCTATAGCAACCATTAAATCTTTTATCACTGTTGTAATGCTTTTAATTTAGCATGAAAATATTTTATTATTAAAGTTGGATTTTTATTAAAAGGAGAAATGGCACGTGATCGTTTTGATTTTTAAATGTTAATTATCGGTATTTCTTTTTTTTAAATACCCAAAATAACCTGGTTCGAATCCACGCAGTAAAAACACAAAAATCATGCTGAATTCAAAATGATTAACATAAAGCAATATTTATTAAATATTTTTAAATTTAAATTTATTATATTTTTATATATATTATATATTTATAATTTATTATTTAAATTTATTTATAATTTTAAATTTAGTTAAAAAAATTAAGTTCATGTTTACCATTACAAAAATACATATATTTCCCTTATTAAGTATATGCTATTACAACTTAATTCTAATTGCATGTTCTCCACTATAATAGACATGCTTGTCATTTCTTTTTATAAATACAATTTCAACATTGTAACACTTTTTTCTTATTAAATTGTACGGAATTCAAAAAAAAAAAATATATATATATAATTAATGGGAAATATCCCCTTCAGCCTTTGCCACAGGGTTTGTTCTAGAGACATAATTACAGGACATAATTATTGCATATGGAGATACCAAGATAGAGAAATGGAAATTTACAAGAAGGAGAAAATTAATAAGACTTACATGTTAGTAAGAGGGAATGGCCACCAGCTCCATCTCTCTCCACACTTTTGGACTTAAACGAGCCCCAATTTAACCTCTTAACAGCTAAGAGGTGCCAAAACGAATGTGTCTCATAGACTTGAAGTTTCTCGCAAAATTCTTGGCATCGTGACAAGCATGATGCCAACACCCATATAGTATCGCCAAATTATTTTAATTTTTTGGTGGTGAACGAGGCTATTTCACTCCCTTCAAGAGGAATGCAGCCAATGTTTGCGAGTACATATGCAGAGTGCACGTGCAAGTGACTTTCCTGCAATTTTAAACTATTTGGTGTTGATAGAAATATCTTCCCCAAGGATTTTTCGCCTGGTTACTTCTGCAGTTTTGTATAGAAGTCTGTCTTCTGGATGATTCGGTGTGGAGAATTTATTATTTGCAGATGATATTGGCCAGGGATAGTGAAGAAAACGGAAATTTTATATGCCATTGGTATAAACATTTGAAACGGGTATGGCGTTTTAAATTATGAGAGAGAGGGTAGAGAAAGGGAAGTAAAATTCCTAATCAGGGCTGTTAATACTAACAAGGGAAGGTCGAAGGGTGGACGATTTTAATGACATTAGGCTCATTTGAAAGCTCTTAAAAAATTATTAGACACGTATTCGGGCATTTTTAGAATGGCCATAAATATAGGTGTTATAGGGACGGAGAGAGCAAAAATGGGACTATTTTCAAAGATTTTAAAATGTCATATTTTCAAAAATATTGAATTTTTGTTTTTGATTTTTGCTGCATTACGTACCTTGCAGAAATTCATCAGATACATGTTTCATGGTTTTTGGGGGAAGTAACTTATTAATAATGTTTTTTAAAGATTATAAAATGCATTCGGAAACGAGCAGTACAGCGCAAGAATTCGCCAACTTGTTGGCTGCTTGGCGAATATAATATGTTGCATTTCTTTTTCCTGTATACTTATGGTATGATAATGACATAAAAATAACAAAAATTGTGATGGTTGAAGGAGTTAAAGTAATAAAGGAAAATCGAGATTTATATCATTAGAAGGAAGGAACATAAATGAAATTGAACTTTCTTCATTTTTATTTAAGAAAGGAGAAATCTATTTATTACAATTTTTATCGAATATTAAGTTTTTCACAATCAATTGTATGAAAATCACAAAGGCATGAAAAACAAATTTTTCCTGCAGTGGCTGGCTGCATCGAATAAAAGGAGAATTTTTACAATTAGGTATTTTATCACAAACATTTCCTGTGAATGTGAAACACATTTAGCGGACATTTAAAAAATCAGGATTTTCGTCTTCTGATAACCCAGATGTAATCCATGCTATTGATCATGGGTTGAAAAATATCGGAACACATTTGGAAGTGTATCAAGGACTGTAATTGGATAATATTATTTCGAATTTTTAATTCAGAACCAACAGCAGATATTTTAAAGTATCGACATATTTCTCGCGCTATGTACTTTATTTCTCTAAAAAAAAGCGATCTAAAAGTTGGCAAATGGGAATTGTCTGTTCAGAAATAATTTTAACTACCCCATCTGGCTTCCCCCAATGCTACACCTCTTTTCAAAAATCTACAGATTTTTATGAACACTACAAGAATCGCACAAAAGGACACAATTTTCAGTCATATTTCTGAAAAAATGCTCGTCCGAAATTTGCTGGAATAGGTTTGTCGTTAATTTTCCTAATGAACTGCAAGTCATAGTTACATTTGTCGCTTTAAACAGAGAAGATTGGACTCTTTTTCCAAATTGGCCTGTGCTTTCCGGTAAACATAAAAATGCATCACCAACAACTTCGCCATCAGCATTTATTAAATATTGAACGGTGTACGAGTGAGTACACTGATTAGTTGGAGATGATGCACAACCCAATGTTATTTTTTCCCCTCGGAAACAAAGCGTTCGACTATCTGTTAATTCGTCATTGAATCCGCATTGATCGGTATTAAATATACAATGGGGAGGATATGTTTTAAATAGTTTTATCACTTCTGTTTAAAATTTTGTTGCAGCGTTTTGGATCATTTCCGGAGAAGTCACTAGTTTTTTCGTTACAAGTTTTGTTACCTTCCTAGACGTTATGCCATGACGTTTACAAAAGTCCTTTACCCATGTGTTTGAGGCAAGAAACTTTAATTTAGGGAAACGTAAAGAAGTTTCAATTGCCCATTTCCGAATATCGAAACCATGTATAACTCGTAGTTTTTTGCCCATAATTTCCATAAATTTCACCAAACTTCCATTTCGATTGCTTTATACATATCGATTAGTGACCCTCTGTCTACTTTATCCTTTTTAAAACGCAGATATGTTTTCTGATTAGGCATTTTTTTACAGCCCTTTTTGATTAAAGTGTCCCATTTCCAGGTTGGATGAGTTTCTTTAATAGCGACCATACGCTCCTTTTCGTCTATACTTATATAACCAGGCTCACATTTTATTTATACCCCATTATCATCATGTATAGAATAATGTTCTGGATCTTTTTCGGAAATCTCGATAACTTTACCATCTTCAAACTGCGATTTTGTTAAATAATTTTCCAACACACTACAAAGTTCCACAGCTATAGCTTTTTCACAATCGGTGATATCACTGGACATATTCAAGAAATTTGAATACGTTGCTTCAGTTATTTTTTGCAAAGAAAGAATAACATTAATTGCATTTATGACCAATAAATCCATTTTAAAGTATAAAGCGAAAATTCGTAAACAGGAAAAAAAAAGTTAATTTGCCAAAAATTAAATTTTCTGTGGTTTTCTGCAGAAGCTAAACTTTAGCTTAATATTAAAAGAACAAGATGTGTCATAAAGATTTAAATTATAAACTAATAAATTTTAAACAAGTATAAAAATATATGTTGAATGCGAAGTCAAATTTTTTTAAATACGAAACTAACAATTTATTATGCGTACGATATATAAGAACAGTTTAAATGAACTGTCATGCAACACTCCCGAATGTAAGCCACTTTCTAATACTACCTTTGAAAATAACTGATTATACTACACCAGCAAATGTGCCAAGCAGCCAATAAGTTGGCGAATTCTTGCCCTTGGCTACTTGTTTCCGCATGCATTTTATAACCTTTAAAAAACATTATTAATAAGTTACGTCTCCAAAAACCGTGAAACGCGTATCCGATGGATTTCTGCAAGGAACATAATGAAGCAAAAAAAAAAATAAATATTCAATACTTTTGAAAATATGATATAAAATCTCTGAAAATAGTCCCATTTTTGCTCTCTCCGGCCCTATAACACCTATATTTATGGCCATTCTGAAAAATGCCCGAATACGTGTCTAATAATTTTTTGAGAGCTTTCAAATGAGCCTAATCAGTGATCCACCCTCCGACTCCCTTGTGAAGTTAGAAGATAGTTTGCAGTGAGGATTAGAAGTTGCTGACATTTTAGAAAACAGAGAAACACGTGTTAGTTTGAAACCATGGGAAAGGAATGTTCAAATGCCAAATGGCTTATATCTGTGTTTTAACTCTATGACTCACACAGTCGAGAGTATAATAATACGAGAGTATAATAATACGATTTCGAATGACTTCACAAAGACTTATACGCTAATAACATTAAATGAAACTTTTGTAAGCATTTGTTTTTAAATTAACTATAATGAATAGGTAAAAATATTAATAAGTAAAGCAGAAATTTTTAAATTGGCAATTATTATCTTTTTCACAAGGCTAAAATTAATAGAACAATGTGATAAAAAAATTAGCAACATTATTACATAATTAATACATAGAAGAAAATTATTCATCACATTTTACAACAAAACAAACATAAAAAAAATTGCTTCATACTGAATTATTAAATGTATCCTCTGAAAACATGAACATTAAAACTATTATTTTTACATTAATGATGACGATTGAGAATACGTATTTTTTTCTTGTATCTGTAGTGCTGGATTTCAACATATTTATTATTTTATTGTTTGCATAAAGAAAAATGTTCAGTCAAATATTAAGTTCCTCGTGGTATTTTTTTTCCAGTTTATGGTAATGTAAAGTTCTTGACAAATAGTAATTTTCTTTAGATAGTAAAGTTTATTGTTAGAGATCACCTAGTGTGTTAGTTTCCGGAAATTTTTAAAATTCTCGTTACTTCTTACTTGTCCTGGTTGTGTTGATGGAAAGTTTTCAATAAAGTTTTTACTTGGGGCAACGGCAGTTTTAAGTCCAGATATGTAGGTACGTAGCTTGTCAGGCAGCATCAGATTGGAGTATGGCAGGTGAACAACAGTGGAGGCATTTGCGACAATTTCAACTTCGTTTTACCAAGTAGGCAAGGCTGCAATAAATAAGAATAAATTGGCAGTATCTGGACTAATAATAAAAGTTAAATTAAAAATATTTACAATGTAGAAGAGAGAATGGGTTTTCTAGTTATATGTACTTTTTAAATTTGAATATGTGATTTAATGCTTTTATGCATATATATATCATCATCATCATATTCAACCATTATCTATCCACTGCTGGATGAAGGTCTCTCCAAATGCTTTCCACACAAGTCTATCCTGGGCCATTCGTTTCCACGTCACCCCAACCTGTTTTCTTATTTCATCCACCCATCTAGTTTGAGGACGTTTTCTAGGTCTTCGGTGGTCTCTTGGAATCCAGTTCAGAATTTCTGTTGTCCATCGTTGATCAGTTCTTCTTGCAATATGCCCAGCCCATCGCCATTTCAGCCCTTTTACTTTAACAATGATGTCCTCTACTCTAGTTTGCTCTCTCACCCAAGTGTTTCTTTTTCGATCTCTCCTAGTTATTCCAAGCATGCACCTCTCCATGCTCCTTTGCGTTGTCTGTAACTTTCGTATTGCTCCAACTGTTAGACTCCATGTCTCTGATCCATAAGAGAGGACTGGCAATACACACTGGTTGAAGACCTTTCTTTTTAGACACAAAGGCAATTTCCCCTTCAGGATAAAACTGTTTCTTCCAAATGCACTCCAGCCAAGTTTAATACGTCTGTTGAGTTCTTTCATAATGTTGCCATCCATTGAAATCAGCTGGCCAAGGTAAATATATGAATCAGCAATTTCTAGCTCAATGTTGTCAACTTGTATTTTTGTTTCCTCTACAAAATTATTGAACATGATCTTAGTTTTTTGTAGGTTCATCTTGAGTCCAACTTCTTCACTTCTAGTTGAGAGCTCTTGTACCATGTCTTGGAGTTCTAATGGGTCCGTTGAAAAAATAACAATGTCATCAGCAAACCGCAGATGATTTAAATATTCACCATTTATTTTTATTCCCTTGTTATTCCAATTTATCAGCTGAAAAATCATCTGTAAAGCAGAAGTAAAAAGTTTTGGAGAAAT
>QLNU02015360.1:229167167-229187580 GCA_006491805.2 Dysdera silvatica
GGGTTTGGTTCCCTAGGCCTTGAGAGATTCAGATTCATCGGAAAATTGTAGGTCCACAGGTTCGGATTCCTCGAAAAAAAAATAGTAGGTCCTGTCACAGTATTACCATTGTAGTCTTTGAGCCGTAAATCCACAAAGAAAACGAAATGACTGTGTGCTTGAGTATTACATAGAAAGATTCGAAGTAATATTGTTTTTCTTCATACTGTGTTACATAACGGAATGACGAGCAGGAAAAGAAGAATATAGAATGTAAATAAAGAGACGAAAGAAATTAACAAAAAATGCAGAATATTAAGAGATATGTTTATGAATCATTCAACTGTGAAAGTAAGTTTTCTTAAATAACGAAATCGCGGGTACTTCCTCTGTAATGGCCCTGCCTTTTTCCAGGTAATCTATAACCACCACACTACGAAAATCGCAGAAAACCATAGCCATGACTTTTTCTGCAGATGGGACCATTTTCGCTTTCTTTGGTGCATTTTCACCTGATCTCATCCACTGTTTGGACTGCTGCTTCATCTCTGGCATGTAATGGTGAATCCTTTTTTCTTCTACTGTTATAGTCTACTACTATACTACTGTCTACTATAAAACGTTGAAGGAATTCCATGGAAGCATGTTTGAATAAGCTATAGGAGTATGTAAATTATACATATTCCTATTTCTAAGTTTATGAATTGTGTATGGTATTTTAATAATTATGCAGTATCATTACTTTATTCATGAAGGCAGGAAGTACATTAGTACTTACATTTGTTTTGGGAAGTTTTATAATCTCCAACTTTTGATTAAATTCTTTAAATATGTTTCTTCTTTCTATCTGCCATAATTAAACTCACGATGGACATAATCTTACGAATGCTTAACAAACAAGGGTGTTTCCAGTCAACTCTTTGTAAGTGGATGAAATTGTGGGAAAGTTTGAAACACAAAATAGCCATGTGATTCACACTCCATGTATGTGAGATATTTCCACCTATGTTGGAATTCTTTGAACAGCGGAGTTCCAATATGGGTGGATATGTGTTACTTCTGGTGTATCAATGCACTACAGAGTTTTTATAGAAACACAGTCATGATTTCTTGGACATTCCTTGTGCACTTACGAGGTTGAAATTTTATAATAAAATACCAGTTTAAATTTAAAAATTACATGTGCATTATTTACATTACATTACTGCAGTAGATTTAGATGATGTTAAAAAGATAGGAAATTTTTTAGGGTTAACATATTTTATGAAGCTCTGTGGTGTGTAGTTATGCAAGTTCAAGTTTACATGTGTATTTGCAAATCTTGTTGGCTTGGTCATAGGTTTCATACTCATTTGTATATTTTTGTCATATTAAATTTTAAAAAATAAATTAAAATTTTATTTTTAAATTTAAATATTAAATTTTGACATCTTTTTTTTATGTTTTCTAAAATTTAATACAAATTGTAATATCTTTTCAGATCTTGACGAATATTCTGTTAAACATGTTGCATCCTCTCGTTACGTGAGGAATCATCGTTTGATAAATGAAATTTTCAGTGACATCGTTGTTCCTGATGTTCGCTCTGTTGTAACAAGTGCTCGAATGAGTGTGCTAAAACGGCAAGTTCAATCATTGTCTATGCATCAGGTATTCTTTTTATTGTCATTGTTTGGTTTTTAATATAATAGAACCTGTATATAATGAGTTTGGGGTCAATGAAAATCCTTTCTGTATATGGTTGCTTGTTATATTCGTTTGAAATTTAAAATTCTGAGCCCTATGGTGGCACAGTGTGGTAACACATTCGCCTAGTGTGCCGTTAATCCGGGTTCAACTCCTAACAGTGCAAATTGTACTGTTGGGAGTTGCTTACTCAGAGATCTCATAAAGATTGCACTGCTCACTGTAGTCTGGGGTTTGGTTCTCTAGGCCTTACGAGATTCGGATTCCTCTGGAAAACAGTAGGTCACAGTGCAGCATCATTATTGTAGACCTTAAGCCATAAAACCACAAGCAAAGCAAAAATTAAAATTCTGAATTTTGAAAATAGTCGTTATAAAAAAAAAGTCATCTAAAGGATAGTTATCGGCATAAACCACTACTTCAAAAAGCATTTATAGTGTGTGTGTGGTCCTTAATTTTTTAGGAAACAATTTTTGGTCCTTAAAAGTCCTTATTTTTGCCCAAAATCTGCTAAAAGTCCTTAACTTCGTTCTTTTATTTCTCAACATTTGTCTGAAGTATGTTTTAGTTAAAATTTTTATTATTTTTCTTCTGGCAGTATGAATCAGGTTAAAGAATGGATATGAAATTCACACCATGCAGTTGTAGTACGCCTTTCTTTTTAAAACAACAATGACCAGTGCATCTCGTATCTCTCTCAAACCCAGATTTAAAGTGACAGGCGCCTTACACACAGCGGTCTTTTGGCACTCCATCCCTCCCCCACACTACGCTCTATATATTATATATATATATATCATAATTAGACCCCTGTTTGGTGCAGAATGACCCTTGCTGTCCTTGCACCATAAAAACACAACCAACCAACCAATCGTAGTTTGATATCCGTTATGAGAAGTTTTACTCTATACTGTGTGCATATAGACAGAGCCATAGCTATACTGAGGCTAGAGGGAGCTCAGCTCCCTCTGAAAATGTTACCAGCCATCCCCCGCCTCCACCCTTGAAAATATTTTTTCTCAAAATTAATCAGTGCAGAACTTTGTATTTAAAATTTTTTTGTTTGTATAAATTTGTACATAACAGTGAAAATTGTTCTGTGATGTTAAAAATGTATTCAAAGCATTGGTAGATTTTGTATATGCCATTTTTTTTTAAGAGGTTTATCCTCATTTATTCCATAGTAAGGAAAATGGGAATTGAAAATTTTAGTATACCTCTGTACGTTTTTAATCCAAAATTTATGTTAAGAAATTTATTCATTATCAAATCTGTTCATTAATGTTAAGTATATTAGCCTGCTTAGATATTTAGTAGTCTTAATTATGTTAATAAAGTACATCGAAAGATCAACCAATTCTAAGGTTCCTGCAGCTTTCTGAGGCCCAATCTGTAAAAAGCATCTAGCTATGGCCCTGTATGTATACAGTGTTCACCCCAGCCATTTTTAGAAGGGCAGACTGCCCTACTTGGTCTTCAAAGTTAAGTTAGCCCCACAAGAAAATATTTTGTGATGGAAAATCATGAAGGAAGGGGAACTGGGGGGAGGCATAATTACCTTATATGCATTATTATAAAATAATGATGTTTTTATGAATGAACTTATTTTATTCGATGATGAAATTTTTTATTTTTCCTCTGTTTGGGGAAGATAGCTTACCCAGAATTTTACATACTTTTAAATTACTGCAAAATGGTAGTAGGGGGAGGCACTTTCACAATGAGGGTAGGTTTATGGAATTCTACATTAAGGTTCTGCATAGATTGACTACGATTTAATAAAAAAATGTAAAAAAAGTCACCTTTTAAAATTTGCACTCCTAAAAAATTTTTGCCCATTTATAATAAATCCAGTCATTCTTTCTCCCTGTCCTAGCACAGGTGGTTGAGATGTCTCGTTTGGTTCAGGGCTGTAATTAGACAATTTTTTATAGGGCTTTGAAAGTTGTAAGCAGCTTAGAATTCAATATAATATAGAATAATATTTGATGTATCTTATTGCTATATTTAGTAATACTATTGGAGCAGGTATGTTTAGCTTTAATGAATAAATTTATTTATTTTTTCCACCAAAGTTTGTAGACATTTAATAGTTTTGATGAAATTTCATTGTTTGATGAAAATAATCCTCAAATATACCATTTGACAAATGGCATGTTTAGACAATGAAAACGGAAAGAAAATGCAAAGAATCCATGCGAGTGGCATTTCTAGAGATCATTTTCTCCATGTTGACCAGGTTTGTCTTTCTGCCAGCAGAAACTAGTTTTTTGCTGTGCATATTGTCAGAAACTGGTTATAACTGGTTTTAACCGGCAGAAAGTGGGAGAAACTGGCAGAAACTAATAAAAGTACTTAAAATAGTGTTGTATTATTTAGTAAATGAAAGATTACAAAATATATGTTTATTACAATAATTTAATATATCGTAAAGCTTTATATTAATTATTTCAATAATTAAAATATTTTAAAATAATTAAAAATACTCAGGGTAAATCAGGAATTTGTTACAAAAATCATCTTTTGAAGGCTATATTATTTAACCTATTAGGCTTATCATATATTTTCTCTACTTCATCAGACCTGTGGCTATAAAATAGAAAGCAACAATATTGACAGACTGGCTTTAAGAAAATGCCTCAGTGGTTTATGACCAATCGGATAAGCTGCATTACAGCTAGTCAACCACATATTCACTTTAAGTCTGTTGTAAAGCATGTGGTACCTGCTTAGAAATCATTACAAATAAGGTGCTTGGCTAAAGGAATACATAAACATTGTAAAGCCAATACCCGGAAACATAAACCTGGAATGGAAAAAGTCAGATCACTTTGAATCAGTAATAAAGAGTTATTCATATTACTTGCAGATCGTGAAAATAATTTGGATGATATATATATATATATATATATCATCATCATCATCATATTCAACCATTATCTATCCACTGCTGGATGAAGGTCTCTCCAAATGCTTTCCACACAAGTCTATCCTGAGCAATTCGCTTCCACGCACCCGATCACTATGTTTCTTATTTCATCCACCCATCTAGTTTGAGGACATTTCTAGGTCTTCAGTGGTCTCTTGGAATCCAGTTAGGAAATTTTGTTGTCCATCGTTGATCAGTTCTTCTTGCGATATGCCCAGCCCATCGCCATTTCAGCCCTTTTACTTTAACAATGATGTCCTCTACTCTAGTTTGCTCTCTCACCCAAGTGTTTCTTTTTCGATCTCTCCTAGTTATTCCAAGCATGCACCTCTCCATGCTCCTTTGCGTTGTCTGTAACTTTATTATTGATCCAACTGTTAGACTCCATATCCCTGATCCATAAGAGAAGACTGGCAATACACACTGGTTGAAGACTTTTCTTTTTAGACATAAAGGCAATTTCCCCTTCAGGATAAAACTGTTTCTTCCAAATGCACTCCAGCCAAGTTTAATACATCTGTTGAGTTCTTTCATAATGTTGCCATCCATTGAAATCAGCTGGCCAAGGTAAATATATGAATCAGCAATTTCTAGCTCAATGTTGTCAACTTGTATTTTTGTTTCCTCTACGAAATTATTGAACATGATCTTAGTTTTTTGTAGGTTCATCTTGAGTCCAACTTCTTTACTTCTAGTTGAGAGCTCCTGTACCATGTCTTGGAGTTCTGATGGGTTCGTTGAAAAAATAACAATGTCATCAGCAAACCGCAAATGATTTAAATATTCACCATTTATTTTTATTCCCTTGTTATTCCAATTTATCTGCTGAAAAATCATCTGTAAAGCTGAAGTAAAAAGTTTTGGAGAAATGGTATCTCCCTGCCTCACACCTTTGCCAAGTTTGATAGTTTTGGTATCTTTATGTAACCGAAATTTTGCACTTGCATTTTTATACACACGTTTCACCATGTCAATGTACACATCCTCAATGTCTGTTGATCTTAAAGAGTTGATGACTGCTGATGTTTTAATAGAGTCAAAGGCCTTCTCATAGTCAATAAATGCAACACACAATGGAAGTTCATATTCATGTGTTCTTTCAATTAATTCTCTTAATACTTGAATATGGTCCACTGTACTGAATCCACTTCGAAATCCAGCTTGTTCTCTTGGTTGAGCTGCATCTAATTTTTTCTGCAGGCGATGTGTTAGCACTTTTGTGAAGATTTTATAAATAGCAGGTAACAAGCTAATTGGTCGGTAATTTTTCAAATCCTCTTTATCACCTTTTTTATGCAAAAGAATTACTGTTGCAGAATCCCATTGGTTTGGTATGTTACCGCTGTTAAGACATTTGGTAAAGAATTTTGCAAGTATGTCTTCTACATATTCTCCAGCTTCTTTTAGGATATCTAATGTAATACCATCATCGCCAGGGGATCTTCCTTTCTTCATACTTTTTATTGCAAATGAAACTTCTTCTTTTAAGATTTTAGGAGCTGTTCCTTCGACTATTTCAGTGTCTTCGTTTAATCCACTGTTACTTTCATATAGTTTTTTGTAGAATTCTTCAACTCTTCTAAGTATTTCTTCCCTATTTCTTGTTACGGTGCCATCCTCTCCTTTTAATGCAATGATGTGTTTCTTCCCAACAGATAAACTTCCTTTAACAACCCTAAGGCTCTTGTTATTTTCAATGGCCTTCCTTACTAACTCACAATTGAATTTTCTTATGTCTTCTTTCATGCTTTTGCGCAGAGTTTTACAAAGTTCTATGTACTCAATCCTGGAACTGGTATTTCGATTGTCCACCTTCATATCTCTTCGCCTTTTCATGAGCTGTTTCGTCTTCTCAGATAATTTGCTATTGTGCTTTTTACAGGTTACACCACCAATTTCCCCAGCAGTTTCAACTATTGTCTTAACAATGTTTTCATTTGCTTCTGAGATATCACTTTCATCAATAAGTCCTTCCAGTGCAGAAAAGCGATTTTTTAATTCCAACTTGAATGCCTCGGTATTTTCTTTTAATTTCTTTAAATCCACCCTCTTACTTACTTGTTTCCTAATGAGCTTCTGTCGTTCTAATTTAGTATTTAAGTGCACTTTACATCTCACCATTCGATGATCACTTCCAGTATTAAATCTGTTCAGTACACTGCAATCTTCAATAATTGATTTCTTGTTTGCCAGGATATAGTCAATTTCACTAGTTCCCCCATTTGGGTGTTTCCATGTCCATTTTCTTTGCGGTTTCTTCTTAAAAAATGAATTCATGATGCTAAGGTTTTCAGCTTCTGCAAATTCGATGAGTTGATCGCTACGTTCACACTCTCTTTCCCATATAAAGAAATCAAAGAGTTACACACCAAAGGGAAACAACATATCAAGCTCATCATGGGGGATTTCAATGCAAGAATTGGACAACAGGAACAAGGAGAGACATCGGTTGGTAAATACGGATATGGGGAAAGGAATGAACGTGGCGATCAACTCATCGAATTTGCAGAAGCTGAAAATCTTAGCATCATGAATTCATTTTTTAGTCAATTTCGCTGGTTCCTCTATTGGGGTGTTTCCATGTCCATATATATATATAAAGGAGTGGTTCAAATCATAATCAGATGATTAATAAAGATGCAAAAAGATTTGTTGTAGCTCTTTAAACCTATTGCTGTTGCCATATATAAGATTAAAAAGTTGACTTTTCTACTGCAGATGTGTATGAAATTTGGTTGATTCTATTGGATGATGATGATCTCATAGAAAGGAATCAAAAAGGGTCAAAAGCAGGTTAAACTAGGCAACAGCTCAACATCATATGCCAGTTTATATGCTTAGTACATGTAATCTAAATTGTCACATGAGCAGGAAGAAAATACTAGGAAATTCCTTAATGTCACTAACCCAAATTTTGTACTTCACATTATAGCTTTTTGAGCAAAATCAGCTCTTTTTTCTGAAACATATTACTTTAATAAAATCTTCAGAAATATCCCAACTTTCATGTGGTGTTTATTTTAAAGAAAAAATTATAAATGAAGATTCTGTAACTCTTGCTTACACAGTCATCACATTGCCTGCAGTGCTGGTGAGCTTAGAAAAATATTTCTCTTAAGCTTTTCATCTATACATAGTAAATTAAGAGATTATTTGAAATGAAATAGCAGGAAAACTGATCTTTTGCTATAGACTGCTTTATCGAAAAGATCAGCCTGAACTTAAATGCTAGTGAATTTGCTATGATGTAACCTTTGAATAAATACTATACACATTGTAACTAAACTTATTTTACTTTAAAATACATTGTATTCTGACAAGTGTCTTGGCATTACAATTAAACGTTTCTCTGAAAAGTGGGAACATATAATAATTGCTATAGAGTACTGGTTACAGTAAAATAATTTAGGAAAAGGTACAAAAATTAAGATGAAAATATGCAGTAACTATATAAATATGTTATAATTACATTATGGCAGTATAATTAGATATTGGGAATAGATATAATAATGCCAGACGACCTGCCAGGGCAGCAGTGGGAAAAGACTGTGAAAATACATTCCCTTTTGCAATTTAGGGCATTTTGATAAGTTTTTAATACATGAAATAATTATTTTCTGGGTTTCTGCCGGTTATTGCCACTTTTGTGGCAAACTAGTTTATGCCATGTCGGTTGTAATCAGTTATAACCAGTGGTTTTAACCACCTTGACAAAAACTGGCCAACCCTGCTGTATATTAATAATAATATGAAAAGGTGTGGTGTGATCAACTTGCTCTTACTGAATTTGACTTTTTACCAATTACTGTCACTTACCTATTACTGGATTTTTTCCTTTATCATATGTCACACAACATATTTTAATATCTAGTTTACTCTAAATTTAAATCAACCAGATGACATTCACAGCTTATTCGTAATGAGTTATATTATGTTAATGATTTATTGTCATTAGTCATTGATATTCTTTATCTTTTATCATCTGTTGCGCTATATATTCATATTTTCTGTTTGTTCAAAACCTTAATTAACCGGTTAATATCCGCAACTCACATTTTTGCTAATTTGCTAATATCTATCTAATTCACTTGACAAAGTTTATATGGATGAGAAAATATTACTTCATATCAATGCTCAGAGTTCAACGAATACAACCCCATTGATTGAAAACCTCTTAACTGAAATTGGTCATTTGGCCGCCATGGTATGTATAACTGAGACTTGGTGGCCTGACCATTATTGTTTGTCATTGTTAGACTATCAGCAAGTTTCCATGAGCAGGAATGCCAACAAAAGTGGAGGGGTTGTTATCTATGTTACTTCTTCATTAAAATTTATTCCTATGCCTATCTGGACTGGAGTTTACCAGGCCATTGAGATGGTGATAGTCTCCATTGGCAACAACATCATTTTGACTGTATATCATCCATCCAATAGTAATATTGGTGATTTTGTTGACTATCTGGGTGATCTTCTGGCCTTCATATCAAGCAACGGATTTAAATTGACTAACACTCATAATTCTTATTCTAAATTATTCATACACATGAATTACTCTTATGGTTCTGAAAATTACATAAAAGCCCAACCATAATAACTCGTAACACTCAAACATTAAATGATCATTGTGTTACTAATATAACCAACTCACATTGTGGTGTTCTGTTGCACCATGTTAGTGATCATTTACCAATTTTCTCTCTCATTAATACTTCTAGTTTAATTAGAAAACTATTGAATCGCATAAAATACTGTAAGATATTATTACCTTTCACAGGGATAACACAATTGCCAAATAATGGTCAACACAGAAAAGCCTCTGGGGTGAGTGTGTTATCCCTGTGAAGGGTAATAATATCTTATATCCTAATATACGGAGAAAAATGCATTTGTTCTTGTCCTCATTCGTCTAGTAGGTCAAGACACCGCGGGCTCAACGCGGGGACCCTGGTTCGAATCCAGGATGAGGACGGCGCCTCTTTTTCTCCAAATATAAAAAAAGCTCTAGTTTGAGCTAAATATACGTGGGTGGCAAAAATTATTGTATAATAAATTCCCCCACGAAAAACTCACAAAAATCTCGCCCCGGAGGCTTTTCTGTGTTGACCATTATTTGGCAATTGTGTTATCCCTGTGAAGGGTAATAATATCTTACATCCTCATATCCGGAGAAAAATGCGTTTGTTCTTGCCCTAGTTTGTCTAGTAGGTCAAGACAGCACGGGGGACTCTGATTTGAGTCCAAGATGAGGACAGCGCCTCCTTTTCTCCAAAAACAAAAAAGCTATAGCTTGAGCTAAATATACGTGGGTGGCAAACATTATTGTATAACGTAAAATACTCTCATAATTTCTCTGATAACAATTGGTTACTGTTTAGAACTAAACTCATTAATTTAAATTTAGGTGATGTATTAACACCAAATAATGTCATTCAACCATATAACTCACTCTATTCCATTTTTAAATATCACTATGACTTCTGTTTTCCCATAAAAATGACATCCTGTAATATATACATAAGAAAACCATGGATAAACAATTCTCTAAAAGAAATAAAATTAAAAAACAAGCTCTTTTTCAACTTCATTAAAAATAAAACTACTCTTAACTTTTCTATACTTAAGACCATTCATAATAAACTTAATAAAAAAATTAAACTTTCCAAACAATCTTACTTTCACAAACTTTGCAGTTTACCCAATGAAAAAAAAGAGGGAAAAAAAAAGAATGGTCCAAGATCAATGAACTATTGTGGAAAAACGTCCACCTTCACACAATTGATGAACTAACATTGAACCATAAAACCATTACTAACACTGATCAAATTTGTGAAGCCTGCAATAATTATTTCATTAACTACTCCTTTACTCTATCATCCTATTGCAATAATATTGACAATATTTCTCTCAACTGTCATGGTTATAACATCTCCAGTTCATTTTACTTAAATGAAGTTATCCCCGACAAGATTCTGAGGCTAGTTAATAAGCTTCACAAGAATGAAGGTCTTGGTCACGATGATATTCATCCCATTGTAATAAAATCTTCGATTAATGAAATACTTTCACCAATAACTCACATTTATAGTCTCATATTTGATACTGGTATTGTCCCACCTGATTTTAAACTAGCCGAAGTCATCCCTGTTTCTAGAAAGAGCTCCAAATATGAGATTGGAAATTGTTGTCCCATAGCAATACTCTGTTTTTATAAAATTTTTGAAAAATTACTTTATAATAGACCCTTAGATTTTTTTTAACATCACAAAATACTTAACGACAACCAATTTGGGTTTAGGAAAAATAGGTCTACCGAACAAGCTTTATTATCTGCCACTGATTTTATTTACTTCACTATTAACAAGAAAGATTATATACTGGGCATATTTTTAGATTTGTGAAGAGCATTCGACACTATCAACCATGACAGACTTCTTTATAAAATCAACTTGCTGGTATTCGTGGTCAACTGAATAAACTTTCTCTGAACTATTTAACAAATAGATCTCAATATATGTGCAGATTAATGGTCATTATTCGCATTCCATGACTACTCTTTGTGGTGTGCCTCAAGAATTGACAATTGGTCCCTTATTATTTATTTTTTATATCTTTTTTTTTTTACCAACCCACTCTAAGATCGTTTCACTGACGATACAAGTATTTTCTTTAAATGTTTTTGATGCTCTCTTCTCAACTACTTCCTCTGACATTAAGTCTTTCATTGAATTTTTCAACAATAACTATCTTAAACTCAATACTAGTAAAACTAAATACTTTCTTTACTGTGTATTTTGAAAAAGATGAGAGTTCTCAGAAATTATTTGGTTGCAAATGCTAGAAAGTTTGCTTCATCATATTCACCTCAGTTAAAAAGATACCTCGATCGTTAATTTTCTTTATGTATTTATTTTTTAGAATTTTTTCAGTTTTTTTTTTAAATGTTGCAGTTTTTTATTTGTTGAATTTGGGGTTTGCGTAAATCTTGTTCACTCAAAATGATTAAACTGTATTGCCCTTAATCATTAAGCTAAAATCTATATTTTCCATGCTAAATCCAGAAACTTGCTAAATGCCAGCCTGTAAGTAGCTCCTGCTTTATATTTATCGTAAATAACTTATGTGAATTACAGTAGAAGCTCTTTAATCTGGTATTCTTTTGTTCAGCACATTCTATAATCCAGCACCGATCGAGCTGCTCATGTTCGGTTTTTTCCTCGTTGGATTCGGGCATTTATTGACCTTGTTCGCCAGGTCGAATAAAGGAGACATGGCAAATGAAGCTAAATTCTAGTGGAAACAAGCTTCTTACGCATTAAATACATTTCTAAAATTTGATGACTTCAACAAAAGATATAACTCTGCAGAAATAATAAATTTGTGTATAATCTGTAACATTTTTTAAAGAAAAGATCTGAATCAGGGAAGCAACATAATATTAGAGACATTTTTAAATGGTAATGCTCATGCGTATTTTTTCTTGCCATAAAGCAGCTTATTACAACTTGTTTTAAATATCACTGACTGTATTAGTTTTTCTTTGGTATTGACGTTCAATAATCCGGCAAAATTGCTAATCTGACACGGCCATGGTCCTGAACATGCCGGATTAAAGAGCTCCTATTGTACCATCGAATTTATTGCATTTCATTTATTTATAAATCAGCAAATTTTTTTCCCTGCATAGAAAAAGTTAGAAGCAGAACTGCAACAAATTGAAGACAAATTTGATGCAAAAAAGAGAAAATTCATTGAAGCCAGTGATATATTTCAAGAAGAATTAAAGAAAGTATGGCATACTTTTAGTATATGTGTTCAACTTATCTACATTCTTTAATTTAGTAGAGAACAGCTATGATATGCAATGATATTTCTATGGTTTAGACCGTTTTGTATATTTTTTTCCTATTAAAAATTATTTTATGTACAATTATATGTATTCATATTTGCACATGTATGACTGTGTATGAAAGTCAAGTTACAGTTGATTCTAAAAATTTATTTTATCTGAACACAGCTTGTTATTCACACCCCTGTGATTGAATTGTCAAACAAAAAACATCATTAGATTCAGAATTATGTCTACTATAAATTAATGTCCATCTTAGTTGCACAAGGGACAGTTTTAATAATAAAAATTGTACAACTCAATTTTTTCAAGGCCAACACCCATTTTTGATTACAGATTCTGATTCTCTGGATCAAATTAACTGACATCTATATAAAATTTATTTATTTTGTTTAAACTAATGATAAATTATGAATAGGTTAAATACGAAACTCCTAATTCTAAATAGGTGTTTTAATATTTTTTTATTGCTTTCAAAATAATGATCCAGTCTAAGTAATTCTTATGTTAAATTAAACTATTAAATAACCTAAATAAAAATTTTTCTATTTTCCATTATCAAAGCCGGGACTTTGACACTTATGTCTCAACCCATCTGTACAAAAAATGGCAGTTGGAGTGGGATGAGCAAGTTTTTAACAAACTTCACCATATTTAACCACATATTGAGCTGTGGCAGTCTAGTTACAGGAGTGACCATTGCAAAGAAGTTGCTCTGGCTAGACTTTATATCGGGTGCACACTATTCTCTTATCAACGTCTTTTAAAGGGAGAAGATGCCCCGATGTGTGCCACATGTGGTGATCCATTGAACATTTTACACATTTTAACCACTTGCATAAATTTTAACCAGCAACGTTCATTAGCTTTTAACCAAAATAATTTTACCCTTCATGACATTTTATGTGACTCTTTTAATCATGAAATCATTTTTAATTTTTTATTTAATATTGGCTCTTTAAATCTCATCTGATTTTACTACATCGTTTCGTCTCATGTTATTTGTGATATAATTTTGCCATTTTAATTTATCTCTACATTAAAATCATATGTACGGTCTCACCTTGCTTGGCGCAGAATCACCATTGTTGTCCTTGCGCCATAAAAATGCAACTAACCAACCATTATCAAAGAAATATTTCATAATTATTCATACTTAAAAAAATTATGAATAGAAATGTACATAAAATTTAACTGCAATTGATTTAGCAATTAGCAATGCCTAAATTGTGAGTATGCAAAATTAGTTTGTTCCTTTCAATAGTTATTGAAATGTAGACCTTTATTCAAAACTACGTCATTTTGACTTTTATTGGGGGCTGTCTTAAAATCTCCGTTTGAATGCTATGTCATTTATTAATAATTGAGATATCTCAATCTAAACATTTTCTGAAACGTCATTTGTTTTATCGCTTGTCATAAAACTAGGATCCAAAATGAAAAAACCGAGGATTTAAGAAGGGATTAGGAATATATGGTAAATTATTCTATCCATAAACTTCAATTTGTAGTCTTAAATATTGAGACAACCCCTCTAATAGTTTTCTTTTACTTCTGTTGATTATTGTCAAAATCGCACAAAAAAGTGATATTTAGCATAATTACGATAGCTAGTAAAATTTGACACTGGTCGGAATATACGAAATACAAATGAAGAAGGTAAAAGACATTTACCATCTGCCAAAATATTCGCAACGTTTCGAGAACTACTGTTCCCTTCATCAAGCGAAAGTGTCAAGGAAGTGTAGGTGTTCGGTATTTATACCCCAACTTTGGTTTTCCCCAAAGCTATCCCGCAGTCCAGTCCCCCCCTTGTCTGAAACTGGTTTTCCCCCATCTCCTAGCAAAAATGCGGTAAGGTTCAGGCATCGATTTTGCGATGTTCATCGCCTTACTTCGCATTCGAAAAGTCTCCCAGGACGCCAGAAAAAGTCTACAGTAGCGAGAAATTACATTTTTATGAAGAACTTTTGTACTTTTCCAATCAGGAACATGACCTTTCTCCCAGGCATGTTCTGCCAGAAGATTAGTCATCTCACCTTTCTCCACAGCACGATGATGTTCTTTTTTACGAGTACAAACAGTTCTTCCCGTCTCGCCAGTGTACACTTTTTCGCAGTCTTTGCAGGGTATCTGGTAAATTGTTCCAGTCAATTCATCCATTGGAACTCGATCTTTCACTCTCACCAACAGGTCACGCAAAGTCGATGCAGGTTTGTAGTCTTGATGTCAGCTTTTAACAGGATGCTCACAATTTCCTCAGAAGTCCTCTCCACATATGGCAAAACAACCGTCCCTCTAGTCTGTCTCTCCTCAACAGGTTCTCTATGTCCATTATTAGATCTTCGAGCGATAAACTTGCTCGGGTAGCCATTGTCTGCAGGTACTCTCTTTATCTTTCATACCTCAGCATCTTTCAACTCAACATTGTTGTTGTGTTTGAGGGCCCGACGTGTCAGAGACCCCACAACAGAAGCTTTGTGGCAAGTTGGATGATACGAGCGGAAATCCAAGTACCGGTCCGCATGAGTTGGCTTTCGATATACAGAGGTTGACAAGCTTTCGTCGTCGTTTCTGGGGACCTTCATGTCCGAAAACGGCAAAAATCCCCATATTCTACCTCTAAGGTAAATTGAATATGGGGGTTTAAGTCCTTAAAGAAACGGTGAAAGCTGTCCACCTCTGTCTTCGAAAGAACGACAAAAGTATCATCAACATACCTTCTCCAGATCTTAACACTAAACTCGTCGCAGTCCAAAATATCCATCTCCAATGACTCCATACACAGGTTAGATACAACATTAGAATCGGAGGAACCCATTGCGGTCCCCTGTCTCTGCTTGTAGAAGGTCCCATTGAAGCTAAAATACGTCTTGCCCAAACAGAATTTCAAAAGAATGCAAATATCTTCAGCTGTCAATTTGGTACGTGCAGCGAGAGAGTCGTCGTTCTTCAGTTTTTCTAGAGCTGTTGAAATCGCAGGGGAAGTTGGTATATGAATGAAAAGTGAAACTACATCAAATGATACCATAACATCTTCCGTACCGATTTGTAAGTCACTAACAAAAGAAATAAATTCTTCAGTAGTGGATATAGCAGCTGCTGTTAGTCCAATGAAAGGCAACAGAAGTCCAGCTAGATATGTAGATAATTGCGAAAGTTTGAGAACTGCAAAAACTCACAATAGGATGAAGAGGTACACCATCTTTATAAATCTTAGGAAGACCATAAAAGTGGGATATTCCCCCCAAACTATAACAAAGTCGCAAGTACAAGCACTCATCAATTTTCGACTCCTATAATTATGATATGACAAATATTTCAATCGCATAAAATGAATGCTGCCATTTGAAATTCTAGAAATATTAAAATAAATATGAAGACTACCCCTTATGTAACTGAGGTGGATATTAATTTGTAGTAAACATGATTCTGAATTTAATGGTACTGCACCAAGGCATCCATTGCTAGTTGACTACAGCGGCATTTGTTAGGTTGCCATTTGTTGTATTGGAGATTAGATAGGACTGATTGTGGGCAATTTCTCACAAAGTTGCTTAAGATGAACTCTTTTAAGAGACTAAGTTGATTTAACTTAAAAATTTGAGTTGACAACTAAAGCATTTATTTGGCCTTAAGTAAGTCACATTCCAGGAAATGAGCATAGGCATTTGCATTTGTATAGGCATCACTTGTTGCCAGAAGAGGGTGCGCACATCTTGCATTCGTATGATTTGGAAATTAAATTAACGTATGTTACATGGCCATACCTGCCAACTTGCATGGTTTGGCTGTACAATGTACAGATTTTGGATGAATTGTAAGATCGTATGGATGATCGGTAAGATTGTACAATTTTTTTTTTTTTCGAAGAACGAAAAAAAAAAAAAGTAGTTCCCAAATTTGTGATTCATGCATTTTTATGGCAGGAGGGAAAATGATATAAGAGATTTTGCTGTGGAGGAGAAACAACAACAGCACTAATGCTTCCCTTCACATACCTGCCAACTTGTATGGTTTAGCCGTATAGTGTACGGATTTTGGGTGAATTGTAAGATAGCTAAATATACGTGGATGGCAAAAATTATTGTATAATAAATTCCCCCACGAAAACTCACAAAAATCTCGCCCCGGAGGCTTTTCTGTGTTGACCATTATTTGGCAATTGTGTTATCCCTGTGAAGGGTAATAATATCTTACATCCTTATATATGGAGAGAAATGCATTTGTTCTTGTCCTCGTTTGTCTAATAAGTCAAGATATCGCAGGCTCAACGCAGGGACCATGGTTGGAATCCAGGGTAAAGACGGCGCGTCGTCTCCAAAAACAAAAGATCTAGTTTGAGCTACTTAAACGTGGGTGGCAGAAATTATTGTATAATAGTATAGGTGATTGGTAAAATTATATGATTTTGTCCAAAATTTTATTTTTATTTGTTTATTTATTATTTTTTGTTAAAATGAGTCTCTAAATTTTCGGATGGCATCAGGCAGGGACTACCTGGAAGGCCCCACAAAGTTTTCAGGACCCATTAGTTCAGTGCATTTTAATTGCTGCTATTATATAGAATGGTGCAACCCTGTGTGATTAGCACAATTAAAACGTTCTTACCCACTGGATGACACAACTCTGTATGATTAGCATGATTAAAACTTCTTATTGACTTAGTTCATGCTATCTGACATGGGAACTACTCCAGGTTTCTCCCCGGATTATCATATGATTTCTGATACTTTGACATTATGCCATCGCCATCTACAGGGTTTTAGAAGAACCAATTGGAGAATTAAGGCCAGCATCAGAGGGAGCCAGCTGGGAGGTGCCACTCACAAGGGAACTACTCCAGGTGTCTCCCCAGGATCGGTTTAATATTTGGTCAGTAGATAACAAGTATGATGATAAAACATATAAAAAGTCAAATCTGCCCTAATCGACCCCCCAAGCAGAGGTAAAAGCCATCAAAAATTGGCGAAATATTAGATTTTTCGCCACATTTGACAATTTTTCATGAAATTTGATAAAATATCTATTGTTTCAATGAAATCATCAATACTTGTGGTTGTAAAAACACTATATCTAATAAATTAATCTATTAGAGTGCTATTGAAAAATACATACTTATCAGGTTTGCAGAAAAAGCATTCCAGTGTCAAAAATAAAGGTAAGAAAATTTTATAAAAATTTGAATTATGTCAGTTATAATTTCATATCACCTAATAGCATACATAATAGTTCTGATAACCATGCACAATATGATGATGAACTATATGAAATATAAGAATGAACTATGTACAATGATGTATTAACTTGTGATGACTTTGAGCTACAAATTACTCACACATACACATGATAAAAAATGTACAAGAAGTTAACCCAAAGTTGTGTATTAGCAATAAATAAAGTTTGAATACCTTTTTGTATAAAACATAATGTGAGATTTTTGATTTATAAAAAAGTATAAGCTTACTTTGCTTTACTGCGAAAAACTAAAAATGGGAGTGAAAATCAATAAAGAAATGAGAAAAACATGAAGTTTGAGCAATGACTACAACATATAAATGCACTGTTTATGCTTTTACCATGTTTGGCACAGTATAGCCCAGATGCTCTTGCGCCATAAAAATCCAAACAAACTATTTATGCAATTTTCTGTGTAACATGATTGATTTTGTTGAAAAGTGAAGCAAATTTAACATTTTTAAATGCTTTTGGTTTCTGAAGAGTTTAAGTTGATTTTCGCCAGGAATATTTATCATGTTATTAAAAGCAAAAGCAGACAATTTGTTGTAAATAAAACGGTGTAATTTTGTGATATTATTTTGTTCATGGGTGTTAATTTCATTTATGTATTGAAGTATAATAAAATTTCTTTTTGTCCCTTCAAAATATTTCCATTGTCCGAAAAAATAAACATCACATTGTTGAATTAAAGAAGTTGTGCTTGGTGGAATATGCAGGAACTGGCATGAGTGTACCCCAAAGAAAACGTTTCCTCAGTATGATCACCTTTTTGACCACTCCAACAGACCAATAATACCAACACTTTGTCACTTATTGTTAAAGTGGGCTTGAGGACGTTGTCTAAGAAATGAAAAAAAATTGTGTATATATTTTAACAATTTCCCACTTTTTGTGTTTGTAATAATGATATTTGGAGAGTTAAACAAAGTAGTACATACACGAAAACCAAAAGTACTTTTTGGCTCTTGATGTATGAGAAAAAAATTTTAACAACCGTGTCCCATCCGTAGAAATAACTGGTTGTATTGTGAATGAATGAGAAACTGCATTTGCCGATTGAATGATCCCCTGAACATGTTTGTCTGTTTTGGAAGAAAGGTTTTGCATTGATGTCATCTCTTTGCTGAAAATGCTTTGATTTGTATTTACAACGTGACTCAGTAAATAGCATGTCATTATATTAGATGCATGGAGAACAAACTCAGTAGCTTAGTTTTCCAAATATTCTGAATTTTGTACTTTGCTTTTTGTAATAAATTTTATTTTTCTACCAGAAATGCCACATGATTCCTTGAAACGAGCTATAAAAGTGGGAGGTGCTTTGAAATTTTCATCATTAATTTCTGTACTATATTTGTGTACCCAAGTTTAAAGATAAATAGCATGCATAGGGGAAAATAATTCTGTCTCGCAATTTTGAAATTTTCAAAACTATGCTTCTTTATTGAATACAATTTTTCAATCTTATTTCCGATATTAGTGACGTATTTTTTCATCTTATAAATTTGTCTATATTTAAGACTGGGGTTACGAAAACAATGTTGAATTGTATGTTCCTGTTTCCGTTTACCTGATGCTGTCCATGAAAAATCAATGATTTGTTTCATGTAGGCAAGCAAGTAGGATGATAAATCATGTTGCATACTACTATCAGGCAAAATTCATTTAACTTGTCTTCACAAACATCTTCAGTAATTTCTACATTTCTTTTACTGTCAGTATCATGAGTAAATTCCCTACTAATATCAAAATTTGGGCTTTGCACCAATGTTTCAGCAATGGAAATTATTTCATTCCCAATATGAATTTCTGATTCATTCATAAAGCTATTGGCTTTGCCATATTTCTTTTGTATTACGTCAAAAAAGTATTTAGCAATATTTGATATTCTGACCATTGCTTTTTCTTCCAACAAAAAAGCATGTCCAATAAAAAAAAAAGGTGAACACTAAAAATAAATGAAATGAAATTCTTTCTCCCTTTTTTTATTATTTGTTACATACAGTGTTTTCAGAACTGCAAGTATTGATGATTTCATCGAAACAGTCGATATTTCATCAAATTTCGTGACAAATTGCTGAATGTGGCAAAAAATCAAATATCTCGCCAAATTTCAATGGCTTCTTTCTCTGTTTGGGGGTCAATTGGGGCAGATTCTTTTTGTGTGTTTTACCACCGTACTAGCTATCTACTGACCAAATATCAAACTAACCCGGGGGTGACACCTGGAGTAGTTCCCTTGTAAGTGGTGCCTCCCAGCTGGCTCCCTCTGATGCTGGCCTTAATTCTCCAATCGGTTCTTCTAAAACTTTGTAGATGACATAATATCAAAGTATCAAAAAGCATATGATACACAAATTTCCAATTCGGGATGACGTTTATCTCATGCTGAAGTATGCAATTAAGTTGCATACTTCAGCAATTTTTTCTGTTCTTGAAAGGAAATGATTTTAATGTAGAAACTAATCAGCTGCAGTCAGAATTCTGTAAACTTCAAATAACTAAAGTACCAATGAGTATAAAAAAGAAAGAGTTGACACTTTATAGTTTGCCTGAAGTAATTAAAGGAGACAGGATGGATCGAAAGTGGGCTATTCTTCGCCAATTGATATCAGCTGATGGTGCATTAAAATATTGCAGAATTTCTGTTTACATGCTGTGTATTTTTAACAATACCTCACAGCAATGCAGAATGTGAAAAAATATTCAGCAGTGTACAAAAAAAAAAA
>QLNU02015360.1:229201773-229213386 GCA_006491805.2 Dysdera silvatica
CAGTTTTATATAGCTAAATAAAGCCATTTTGCATATTTTTTTAAAAATAAAATTGATTAAATCTAACTATAATTAATTACGTTTAATTTTGGCCAACACGGCATTTTCGGCCAATGCGCTCATTTCCTATCTTAGAAGTCCATGCCATCAAATTTCAAATATTTTTATTGTACTAAGCATCAGGTTTGGAAGGAAAAAATTTCGTCATATCTTTGGTACTCCCCTTGTAAGTGATTGTAAAGGACTGGGGGTTGCTTTTTCTAAGGCCTGCCGCTTACTGGAAATTTTTTGCCCATGGACAGTTTGGTCTTAAGATCAAGGGCTATTAGGTCTGTGGGAGTCCACCAAAGGATAACCATCAGTATGTGTACATTGAGAACAAAATTGTCTACTACTAATGCTGCTAGGTGTTGCATATTTTTCTTAATTTCTTATTTGATATACTTTATTTATATTTAATACTTTAAAAAATAATTTAATTACTGAAATAAGTAATTGATTGCTAAATTAATTTGATTATTAAAGTAAATAGATTACTGAATTGAATAATTAAAATCTATACTTTTATTACTGAATTATTACTTAATTTGTGTTAGTTCCTAAATTCATTATCTTAAATTATCTTAACTCTTAAACTGCAGTAGAATCCATATACAGCAAGGAGCTTGGGACCAACGAAAATGCTGACTATATCCAGTTGCTCATCAAATCCATTTTGAAATTTAAAATTCTGAATTTTGAAAAAAAAGTCTGTCTGTATATGTAACACCTAACGTGCATACAACAATATTTAGTTTTATATTTGCTTAAACTTTAATGACCATTGTATAATGTCGCTAGAATTTCAGTAAAATAAGCTAAAATGGCATGAGGTATAAAGTAACTAGTTGATAATTATAAACACCAAAATGAGCTTTGTTTGGAGATGCTCAAAAAACACTGTCTAGTGTTGTTGTTTTTTTCCAATGTTCATTAAGTTTTATTGTAAAGTATTTAGTGCAGTAGTTCTCAAACTTTTTACCCCTGTGCTGCCCCCCCCCCCTACACATATATGTGGATATTGCATGTTCCTTTGCATCTACATGCTACATTTCACCCCTCCCTCCCTTCTTCTGCTTGTATATGAATAAAATATTACACTTGTCTAGTGTACATATTTTTGCATCTATAGTAGAAGCTCTTTGATCCGGCATTCTTTGGTTTGGCATATTCTATAATCCGGCACTGATCGAGCTGCTCACACTCGGTTTTTCGGGCATTTGTTGAACTTGACCACTAAGTCGGATGGAGACATGACAGATGAAGCTAAAAGTTTCTCTTGGAAACAGCCTTCTGATGTATTAAATACATTGATCAAATTTGCCGAATCCAACAATCAATTATCAATTTTTTTGCATCTTCTGAACGAATCATTCTTCAATACATGTCCCTTATTAGCAACAGTATTGTATCAGTTAACAAAATTGTTCTGTACTTTTTAAAAATCTTGTAATTTAATGAATTGGATTTTATTTTTTATTTTGAATTATAAATAGTTGCATTATAAATATTTAGGTTCTATTTTGACCAAAACCAACACAGATTATTATATTTTTGCGTACTTCTTGCTTGTTAGACCTACATTTTTTCAGGTGGGGGTGTATATACATAAATTATCTCTATGTGAAAAAAAGAGTATGAACCATGTGCAATATGAGTCTTTTACAACATTGTGAAATAGCACATGTGAGCAGCCGTGAAAAATGTCTTATTCTTCTGTAGAATATATGGCATCCTTGTTTAAGAGCACTCTAACACCAGTTGAAATCAATTTACTTGAATCTGAGTTCGCATAATCTCAGTTTGAAAGTCTAGATGAGTGTTCAGGAATGAATGTTACATGGGGTGAATTTTCTGAGATTTTTCTGGAGTAAAGAAATACAGAGCTTTATCAAAATTAATATTGTGTATTTGCTGATCCCACATAGCAATGCCACTACAGAAAGAATATTTAGTGTCATTCGATAGGATCAAACGAATTGTAGACCAAGCCGTAGTACAAAAACTTATAAGTTTATTCCTTATTAAAAAAACAAAACACTACTTAAAATCCCAAGTGTGTTAAAAAAAAATTTCACTTAAAGCAGTTGATTTCTGCCAAACAAGCAACAAGATTTTAACTTATGGGAGACTAGCCAGTAGAGTGCCTGCTGCTTAATAAAATCAAGTTTTTTTTATCATAATGCATATTTGATTTCATAAAAAGCCTAAATTTAGAATTGTCACTATAACTCTTTCATGTCAGTCTAAACATAACTTTGCTAAAACATATATACTATAACCTATTACAGAAGTACAATAAATTGTTTTAATTTTAATGAACACTAAATTTTATGACGATCTCCTTGCACACGCTGAATGATTACTGAAAGCCACCTCAGAATGTTGGCAGCTATGCAATAAGGTAAAGTAAGGACCATATAACTCTCCACTTTTCATATATTTGTTAAAAACTATTTGCACCTCTCTCTCATATACCCAAAATTCATAGAATAAAGCATGTAACATTCAAATTAAGGAGATAGCAGTGCCAAACTTTTCCCTAGTAGCAGAATTTTTTTTTGGTAAATTGAAACTGCATACCTAAGGCAGTATGTATACTAATTTTGATTGAGATTTGTTTACTAGTTATTTGTACAGAAAGCACTGAACACCATCTCTTTTACTGTGATAACCTTGTACATGATATGTAATAAATGAGGTTTAGTATTTTAAAGTGATTAGTGATATTGTTTTTCATGTAATTATATTTGAGATAATTCTGACATTTTTTTCCGTCTACAAAAAGTGGTCATGGTTTAGTTTTCATTACCTTGGGGTAATAAAATTCAGTTTAAATTGTGTGCTTATTATGCAAAGAAATTGGGTAGCTCCATTAACCTCAACATTTGATTGTGTTTCTACATATCCAGATATCTTAAAAATTTATAGATGCATCATATACCTTATAAGAAAGGCTTTTTTTATTTATTTTTCTTAATGTTTATTTGCTGTCTGTGTGTCATAAAAAAAGTTTATTTAAATTAATCAACTGGGTAGGGTAAGAAGCGGTCTATTAACAAAAATTCACTGTTTAACATTAAAAAAATTGTACTTTTGAAAAGTTCTGGTATTGTAATATGAGTATAAACCATAATCTTTAGTACGCTTATTAGATGATTTTCCATTAATAAAAAAGGTTTATACTTGTACATTTACATGAAAAGTTTTGCTTTTTTTTATGCCTATGGAGATTGTATTTTTGTGCCAAACTTTTTTTTTTTATTTAGGATTACATTACGAGCACTATTTTTGGGGATATACAGGTACAGAACATACTGCATGTTCAGTGTTTGTGTACTTTCGTATATTCCAAGCTTTAAAAATTCTGTCTCTTAGCTTTCAGCTCAGACAGTAATGTATGATATGTGCATGAATATTGTTTTTTGTTTTATTTTTTAAATTCATGCATGCTTCTAAAAATTACTATTTATAGTTGGACCTCAATATATTGGAAGTTTTGAGGAGTCACCGTGCTCCTTGGATAGAAAAACTGTTTCTATATATATATAGAACAAATTCCTGTATACAGTTGAACCCACATAAGTACACATAGCATAGCTGCACAAATCAAATAAATGCATAAAATATTAAGCTTAAAAAAATTCTCACCTTTCTAATTTTATCTGAACATGCTTAACCAGATACCTGTAACTGTACAAATTACAAAATTGCACATATTTTTTTTAAGTCAAACTGGTATTTTACCATGAAATTTCAACCTAATAAGTATGCAAAATGTCTAAGTAACCATGCTTGCATTTCCATGTGAGTGTCACGCTGCATTGATATTGGAATTTTGCATGTTGTATGGAGTGTAAATTCGTGTGACTCTTCTGTGTCTTATAGTTTCCCAGGATTTCGTTCATTTGTTGACCAAGAAACATCCTTGCTTATTAATCGTTTTAAGTTTACACCTATGAGGGGGGCCTGTGCCTTTGTTTTCAGTGCACCCTGGCATGTCTTGTCTTCTATTCCTGTGTCTCTGTGATGCAGAAACAAATGCTCCCACTACAAAGAAAGAAAAAAGGACCATCTTGTGGTGCAGTTTTTCATGTGTTCATCTAGCATTCCATTATCCTGGGTTCAACTCCAATAGTGCCTGAAAAAGAATGCTTTTTAACTATTTACTGTAAGTCCCAGTTCAGCATGACCCTTGCTGTTCTTGCACTGTAAACTCAAAAAAATTTATGACCTTATGTATGATCTTACCTTGATTGGCATAGAATGACCATTGTTGCCCTTGCACCATAAAACTACAACCTACCAACCAACAAAACTTTATGTCCCTAACAAGTTACTTATCACAGATTACTTACAGCATTTAATTATGGCAGTTATATAAAAAACGAAAACTTGTTTGAAGAGTTTAAAATAAAACTTAAGTATTACTGTGGTTTTTATCTTTATATATTAAGTACTGTATAATTATTAAAATAAATGCTATACATAATTTATTAATTTCAAGATAGAGATATGGAATTCAATAACAAAGTACTGCAGTAAAATTTCTCAGTAGCAAACACTCACCGGGAAAAAAAAATTTCGTAAAAGAGGAGGATGCTATTGTTAAGGAGAGGGAGAGAGTGTCTGCTGGGGAATTTGTGTCTAATTGTTAAAGTTGGTGTGACCATTAAGAGGGGTTTTATTGTGTAAAAATTTAGTGGAAAAGTAATTTACACATAGCATTTTAAAAAAGTCAGCTTATGTGCACAAACACCTTAACTGCATTGAATTTTGTTGCTGTGTCAATGTGCACTCAAGCAATTTTCACTGTATTGAATTTTTTCAAGACAAATTAGGAATTTACCCTGTAATGCCGATTATTTCATGGACTTTATAAATGTGAACATTTTAATGAGGAATCATTATCAAAATTTGTTACATAGCCAACACACAACTTTTCTGTACACAAATATATATGAATACTACATAAATGTTTTTAAAGATGCATTCAGGGTATGTTTTCCTTGTTAATTCTTGTTTCTAATTATAACAACAATTAAATAGAAGATAATCGATTGAACATAATTCTACATAATGTGATTCTTTTTAACATATTTTATACGGAAGAGTGTATTTTTGTTAAAGTGTGTTTACTTGGAAGAGTGAAATTTCTTTCTAAATATAGTAGTCTCCCATTAATGAACCTCAAGGGACTTGAGAAAAAATTCGTTAATCAGAAATGTTTGTTAATTGGAATTGTGCAATAAGATTATGTAAGGACCGAATTTAATATTTTAGTTGATTTCCTTTCACCATCGCAGGTTTAGGAATGTCAATACATTTGATAAATGTGTTGGAATGTTTAAAAATCATTATTATTTGAATTACACATTACAGTTTAATAAAGTTATATACAGTATGATAATACAGTACATTATACTAATAAAATATAGATTTTTTTTATTTATTTAGAAAAAACAATCCAAAATTGTCAATTGCGTTGATTTTGGTCACGTTTATAGAATATTTCCTTCAATTTTTTCAAGAAGTTAAAAAAAATTCTATGTCAGATTAGATGATATACCTACAAAAGGTGTTTTAAACATCACTAGCTTCTTCGAAGCTTGGAGATTGTTGGGGGTGTAGAGGTAGTTTGGCCACTGTTTTATAATCTAATATATCTTCGTGTGTGTAAATCAACCAGTTTTCCATATACTGACTCATCATAAGTTCAATTTCTTAATTTTGTTACTAAAGCATCTTGGTGAGAAAAGAAGAACAAGCCTAAACGTCGGTACAAAAAAAAGTAGGGTTAATCAGAAATATATAAGCATTATGAAGTATTTACTAGGACCTCAAAATATGGCCGTTAAACAGAAAGCTTCATTGATTAGAAAGGATGTTATTAAGAGAAATCGATTACATTATTTTCTGTGGAACATTTGCCAGAACCTCAAAACACAACCATTGAACGGAAAGATCCATTTATTAGGATGTTATTAAGATAGGTTACTGGATGCAATATATTGCATAATACAGATATAAAAAAAAAAAAAATAGTGTGTGAGTGAAACCATTGGCTTTGATATATGGAGATCTAACTGTAAATCCCATATTTAGTTGTCTTTTAGTTTTCTGAAAAAAATTTTTTTGGCTATTTTGAATTTTCTTTATCATTGAAATTATAAATTCCATATAACTTATTTTAAAATCCGACTGATTATTTATAGTCAGTTTTCTATTTTGAGAAACATCAAGTTCTATGCTTGCAATACTGCTCTTCTCTGTAGATCAATTAATTATATACCCATCACATATTTGTAAATTAATTTTTACATATTTCTTAATTACTGAGCGATTGTGGTAGAATATTTTTTAGATAGGTCTCAAAAATGGTTTCATGTTATTTAATTCTTATTGTTTTAAGCAGTAATATTCTTATTTTTAAGTTTTATTCTTGTGCAAATTGCAGGTATTCCTAGGGCAGAGGATGGGCAGAATGAAAATCCACATAGACCATATTGAATTTTAAGATTAAAATTGTAATTTTGGATAGATAACATGGTCCCTCATCGTGCATTAAGATTTTAATTTGTATTTTTTCTCTCCAAATTTTAATAAATTAGCATGGATAATCGTGTCCTGTGTCACTTTGTATTCGTCAAACATTTTACAATAAGTAGGCAAATTTTAAGACCTAGTGCTATTTTTAAAGGTTTCAATGATAAAGGCAAATGAAACAGCTTGTGACTATATACATCATAGAGCTTTGCGGGTTATTCCGCAACGTCTGTTTATTAAAAACACTTAACGTTTCACTCCGTGCTATGCGGAGCATCCTCAGAAATAATACCGACCAAGTTTCCCTCTGTAAAATGCAAGACTTGCTTGTGACTAGTTGCATAACTGGAAATTTAGTAGAAAGTTGATACATATGCATATTTCTCAATAATGAACACAGGGGTCAAGTATAGTAGAACTGAAATGAATAAAAGCAGTGATTATATATGTGCAAGTTAATAGTGTACACCATTGTTACTTGCAATTGATTTCATAATGGTACTATAGATGGTGGAATGACTAGTAGCAGACATTTGGATGACTTTAATTGGGGTCGAGTAATTGGGAAGCTTGAGGAAAATAAGTGGGATTGAGGATTTAAGTGTTGCCCATAGTATTATATTACATGCATGTGCAGTTGTTCAAAGCACCGATTGTGATCAACAAAAAGAAAGGCCCAATGATAACTACTATGTAGACCTATAGACCATGAAGGATAGACACCAGACAATGGAAGACATTACAAATCAACTATACAGGATGTTAGATATTGCAATTTAGTGTGGCTAGATAATTAAAGATGGTGGACTGTTTGACCGATTGCCAGTATAGGCCTTGCCCTGTAAACACAACTCATTGAGACATCATTTATGGTGATGCACTAAACTGATGGTGGTGCCTAAGGATTGGACAGTAGAAGAGTAGGATATGATGTTCTCGACTAATGACAGCAGATTCAGTCTCAGCAGCTACTGTAGATGTCAGCTAACCTTGCAAGATGTTTGAATATGGTATCGCTCAGGATACATCATTGAAGGGTATCAATGTATACTAGATTGAGGTACAGTAACTGGTAAGTTCTACTATAACAAGGTAATCCTTTTGCATGTAAATCTGTCTCAAGTTTCCTTGGCCATGAGTTTGTTAATAGTAACACTAGAACCTTACGATATTATAAATGTGGTATTTGTGATTATTTTTTTACTACAAAAACTATTTCCAATGAATGTATAGTTCTTTACATTCTAAGTTCCTATTTTCCCATGTAATTACTGTAAATGAATAATAAGTTAAAGTTTTCTTCATTTTAATTTCAAAATAGGTTTCTTTAAAATTTTAAGCTTTTTGATGATGGAAATACGTTAAATAGTAAAATCAATCCATATTATATATTATTATTAACATCTAGAATTAACAGCCATTTTTATCCCAAAAGTCCATTCTATAAATGAGAAAATGATGCAACTCTTTCATTTAAATTGCACTGTTTATGATAAATTTAGCAACTTGAGTAAAAAGTAAAAAATTAAATGCAAAAGGTTTAGACACCCGTGATATGTGAAATCCCTTATTACAATCGTCTATAATAATTGGAGCCTGAATTATATGCAAATACATATGTGCATGTTCAACTGTATATTTTAGCCCTTTTTAGCATCAATGCATAAAAAGGTGAATCTCCATAATAAATGCATATTTTATAGGTTTTAGTAAATTTAGGCATTTTATTATTTCCATTATTGGGGAAAAAAATTCTGACAGCACTGAAGTTAAATTTCCCTCTTACTCCTTGTCTGAGCATAAAGACAAAGTAATTTGTAAACGTACACGTTTAATTGTACCCTAGGGTGCCAAAAATGTAGTCATAGCTGAATTATAGCCACTGTCCTGATTAGAGAAACCAAAGGTTTGGTTCTGTTCTGCTAGATTGACAGTTGTCTCAAGATCAGATTAAACACACAGTGTTATAATAGGGTTTGTTCCTTAAAAGTCCTTAATTTTTTAGGAAATGATTTTTCACCCAAAATCTGCAAAAAGTAATTTTGTTCTCCTATTTCTCAATATTTCTCTGAAGTATGTATATTCCAATTTTTTTTACTGCCATTCTTCTCACAATATGAATCAACATAAAAAGCGAACATGAAATTCACACCATGTAGATTGTCATATATGCTTCTTGCTAACAGTATGAACACCCATGGAGGAGAACTCCCCCTAGAAACTTGCTTGAGCATTTCTTCAGAACTAGAATGACCAGTGCATCACACCCCTCTCCAAAACACAGATTTAAAATGTTGTGAGGCGCGCCTTAGACACAGCAGCAATGTTTTGTTGCCCTACCCCTTGCTACACTATATATTTTGTAATTAGATATTTCTGTTATGAGAAGTTTTACTTCGTACTGTGTATGCATACAGTGTTCACCCCAGCGTGTTTTAGATAGGCAAATTGTCGTACTTACCTGGTCTTCAAAGTTAAGTTAGCTGTCCAAGAAAACATTTCTTGATAGAAAATCATGAAGGAATAGGAGTGGGGGGATCATTCATGATGACCTTATATGCCTTATTATAAAATGACGATATTTTCTGAATGAATTTATTCCATTTGATGAATTTTTTAATTTTTCCGCTGTTTGGGAACGGTAGCTGTTTTTCATAATTTTACGTTAAGGCAAAGTAGGGGGTGCTTTCCCTAGGAGAGCAGATTAACCGAAATCTACAGTAGAGATTGACTGGGATTTAAAAAAGAGTTCACCCCTTTATAATAAATCTGCGCCCTTCTCCAAATCCTAGTGTGACTGGCGGAGATATTCTATTTGGTTCAGGGCTATAGTTAGACGTTTTTATGAGGGGCTTACATTCTATTAGTGTTTATTGTACACTGAAGTGCCAGAAAAACTGGTACACCTACCTAATATCGTGTAGCCTCCTCGTCCACGCACGCAGAAGTGTCGCAACACGACGTGGCATGGACTCGACTAATGTCTGAAGGTATCCTGGAGACAATTCACACCAGGAATCCTGCAGGGCAGTCCACAAATCCATAGGAGTGCGAGGTGTTGGAGATCTCTTCTGAACAGCACGTTGCAAGGCATCCCAGATATGCTCGATAATGTTCATGTCTGGCGATTTAGGTGGCCAATGGAAGTGTCTAAAGTCAGAAGAGTGTTCCTGGAGCCACTCGGTAGCAACTCTCGATGTGTGGGGTGTCGCATTATCATGCTGAAATTGTCCAAGTCCGTCGGAATGCACAATGGACATGAATGGGTGTAGGTGATCGGACATGATGCTTACGTATGTGTCACCTGTCAGAGTTGTCTCTAGACGTATCAGGGGTCCCATATCACGCCAACTGCACACGCCCCATACCATCACAGAAGCTCCACCAGCTTGAACAGTCCCCTGTTGACATGTAGGGTCCATGGATTCATGAGGTTGTCTCCATACCCGTACACGTCCATCCGCCTGATGCAATTGGAAACGAGACTCGTCAGACCAGGCAACGTGTTTCCAGTCATCAACAGTCTAATGGCGGTGTTGGTGGGGCCCAAACGAGGCGTAAAGCTTTGTGCCGTGCAGTCAACAATGGTACACGAGTGGGCCTTCGGCTCCGAAAGCCCATATCAATGATGGTTCGTTGAACAGTTCGCACGCTGACACTTGTTGATGCCCCAGCATTGAAATCCGCGGCAATTTGAGGAAGTGTTGCACGTCTATCTCGTTTAACGATTCTCGTCAGTCGTCGAAGGTCCCGTTCTTTCAAGGTCTTTTTCCGGCCACACCGCTGTCGGAGATTTGATGTTTTACCGGATTCCTGATATTCACGGTATACCCGTGAAATGGTCGTACGCGAAAATCCAAATTTTGTCGCTATCTCGGAGATGCTATGTCCCATCTCTCTTGTGCCGACTATAACGCCACGTTCAAAATCACTTAAATCTTGATAACCTGCCATTGTAGCGGCAAGAACCGATCTAACAGCTTTGCCAGACATCTCTTGTCTTATATAGGCGCTGCCGACCGCATCGCGTTACGCTGATTGGTTGCAAAGCTCCGTTATTTGCATACGCACGCCTGTACCGGTTTTTCTGGCACTTCAGTGTAGTTTATTAATATATTTAATAATACTAACTATTTATGTAGACTACAAATTTAGTGTTAATGAGCAAATTTCTTAAATTTTGCATTCAGTCAGCAATGGGCCCTGCTGTGGTGCAGTGGCAACGTGTTTCCCTAGCGTGCCGTTATCCTCAGTTTTACTCCCAACGGTACCTCCCCCCACACACAACCCCCAAAAAAATTAGTAGGAGGTTTGGGATCATCGGGAAACTGTAGATCCTGGTGCAGCATGACCTTTATTGTCCTTATGTTGTTAAAACTCAAGCAAGTATGAGGCAACAATTGATGTGGTGGTTCACTAGAGAAGAAAGGCAGAATTCTTGAAAAGAAGGAAAGTAAAAAAGATGATAGCATTCCTTCGTGACATTTTTTTTAAAGTTAGCCTATTTCTTGAAATTCTGGAACTGGGGCCCACACCTTTTGTGTCAGCGATCTGTTCTGCCGATCAAGAGAGGTATTCAATTTGGTGACAGTGCTGTCCTAAAGGCATTTTTTGGAACTTTTTGTTTTTACGTAATTTCGTGACGAAGATGCCATATTTTTGACCTACATCATTATCTCTAATAGGAGGAATGAAAAAAGCATACACAGTACCCCATTATAGAAGAATTTCATCAAATTGTTTTGAGAACTGGACCATCTCAAAATCTACAGCTAGGATTGTGCTGTCTTCGACATTCAATTCTGTCGATCGAAGGAAATTTTTATTACATATAAATATTATATATTTAATTAGAATCTATTATACATATGAAACCCATTAGCTTTTAATTATCGACCTTATTTCGATTTATATTGTCTTGTTTAAAGCTAACTACTTAATCACTTTTAAGGAATTGCTTTTCATTCTTCACAACCCTTATTTTATAATTGTTAATTTTGAGATTATGTTTAACTATATATGATACAG
>QLNU02015360.1:229213486-229227582 GCA_006491805.2 Dysdera silvatica
GCTACCAATTGGCTTGCGGAGGATGTCGTATTTTAAGCTCATATATCGGATGCAAAATCTTTAAAAATTCATATCTCTGGAAATTAGCCGCATTGGCACGAATGCCGAGACACGTATTTCCTTATTTCGGCTATACTTTCATCCAAAAAAAAAAAATTCATGAAAATCAGCCGCACATTCACCGTGGGTTCCCCTTGTGAGTTAAAAAATATGTAAGTCCATAATTATTCCTTTTAGGTATGTTTATTCATTTGAAGTGCATATACATGTACATTTTGTTAGTTTTTAGTGCATATAATCCAGGCCTTTAATAATAACACATTCTTAACAGATTTTGGTTTGAAAATCATATTATAGGTTCACATTATATTCTTACTCATTAGGGTCCTGTGATGATGCTGTGAGAACATGTTCACCTAGTGTGCCATTTATTTGGGTTCGATTCTCGATGGTACCTAAAAAAAGGAAGCTTACAGGCTAACTGCTTTCTATAGTCCAAGGTTGATTGCCTAGGCCTTAAGAGGTTTGAAATCCTTAGGAAACTACAGGTCCCTGCACAACATGACCTTTGCTGTTCTTCTGTTACAAAACAGAAACGGTACTTTTATTCATTACATATTTTACTTGTACAATATATATACACTCTATAACAAAAAAATCGATGCACCAAGAAGGAGTTGTCCGATTGTAATGAAATTTCGTATGCAAAGACATTTTGACCGAACATGCAAATGATTAAAATTTGGTGTCCAATGAATGAATAGCGGGAACTCCAGCGCATCGGAACTGCGCATTCAGCAGGTGTATATAAGGAGCGATTCTCAATATGTGGTCAAAATTTCTGTTGCATTTTGACTGCGGATATCTTACGTCGACTGTAACAATGCCTCGCCGAAAGATTCGTGCTCATTACGAGCATATGTCAGAGTTTGAAAGAGGTCGTGCTATCGGATTGAAAGAGGCTGGTTGGACGAATCGAAGAATCGCTGGACATGTGGGTCGAAGCGATGCGGCGATTGGACGGTGCTGGCAAGAGTGGGTCAACAACGGCAGATGTCAGCGTCGGGACGGCAGCGGTCGACCTAGGGCCACAACAGAACGGGAAGACAGAGCGATTGTCAGAGCAGCTGTCACAGCACCGGATTCGTCGTTATCAGCTATCCACTGTGTGGCCCGCACACATGTGTCCAACATGACCCTCTGTAGACGACTGAGAGAGCGGAATTTACGCCACTTACTTCTCACGCCTTTACACCGTCAAGTCCGATTACAGTGGTGCCGGGCTCGATCAACTTGGAACTGCGCTGACTGGGGACGTATAGTCTTTAGTGACGAGTCCCGTTTCCAACTGTGTCCTGACGACAACCGCAGACGTGTCTGGAGACGTCCAGGGCAGCGTGGGGATCCTGCCCTTACTATTGCACGCCACACATGCCCACAACAGGGCGTTATGGTCTGGGGTGCCATCTCCTTTGATAGCCGGACCCCTTTGGTGGTCATTTCTGGCACACTTACAGCACAGCGGTACGTAGACGACATTCTACGACCGGTTGTGTTACCGTTCCTTTTGCGACACCCTGGACTTACGTTTCAACAAGACAATGCCCGGCCGCACACGGCACGTGTTGCTATGAATTGTCTTCAAGCTTGCCCAACACTTCCTTGGCAAGCTAGGTCTCCTGATCTCTCTCCCATAGAGCACATTTGGGACGCTATGGGAAGGCGATTGCAACCATCCCGGAATGTTGACGATTTAGCCCGACAGTTGGAGACAATTTGGCAAGAAATTCCGCAGGACACCATCCGGGATCTTTATCAGTCTATGCCACGCCGGGTGACAGCTTGCATCCAGGCCAGAGGTGGACCAACGCCTTATTGACTTCCTCCCTTTGTAACGGTCAAACTCTGCAATAAATCATTCAATTGTTCTGAAATTTTAATCGTTTCTTTTTCTATGTATGTTCTTCACATCCACCAATTTTTATCGCAATCGGACAACTCCTTCTTGGTGCGTCGATTTTTTTTTGTTATAGGGTGTATATTAGGGTGGTCCTGATTTATATATAAAAAAAAATTTTTGGAAATCAAATTGCAGGATCCCTTAGATTTTTTTCAACACATTAACAAATAATGTGTGCAAAATTTGAACTCCTTTTGGACATCAAGAGCATGTGTCTCATCCACGTGGGATATTAAAAGTTTTTAAAATTTCCAAATTCTTGAATATTTACTTTATGTGGAATTTCTTTTTATCCAAAGCTTATCAAAATAATTTTACAATTAAGCAAAACTGAAAATTGAAGGCTTATTAAAGCTTTTATATTATTTAAAAGCTCTGCAAGTTATAAACAATAACGCAATAGAACCAATAAAACAATATCATAATTGTATGGATCCTTAATGTCTTCTAATTATGCATCGGATATTTCTTGCAATAGTCTTGCGCTGTCTGTAAAATAAATTGTTTTTGAGAATCGCCTTTGGTAAACTTACTGTTAAATTCTTCAATTAACTTTACTCCACTTTCAGCTGTATCATTAACAACTTTTGTTAATTTTGCAATTTCCCTCTCTTTTTGGTAAGCTACCTGTTATTTTAAAAAATGAATATCATTCATAGGAGTCTCAATCCATTGCATTTGTAGCCGAAAACCATGCTTTTGTATAACTTTTTATTATAAAACAACAAATATATTTTACAGACTTTCCCTCCAGTTAATTTAAATTGCTCCCTAACTAAATAAATTTTCAAGCAATAGATTGCTTTGACCATCCACCTTGCTAATACATATGTTCCAGGTTGACGAAAACATCTTACTCTAGAAATAAAATACAGAGTACCAGGGAGGAAATTACATAAACAGGTTAAACACTGGTAAAATAGCAATGAAAAAGATCACTCAAGCTTTCGGACGCATCAGCAGCAGTCCTTCATCAGGTTTTTAAAAACGGGAGGCCTCCAATAGGCCTCCATCATTACTCCTGATGAAGGACTGCTGCTGACGAGTTCGAAAGCTTGGGTGATCTTTTTCATTGCTATTTTACCAGTGTTTAACCTTTTGTATGTAACATCTTTCTCCCCAAAAGAATATTATAATCAATTCTAAGAATTCTCTACAGTCCTCACGGCGCACATCTTTTTTTTTTATGCAGATAATAAAATCCCATATATGTCATCCTTCAGAGTTTCTCTAGTATCTCCATTTGACTGCCATGTTAAAAATTTTGTCTGATCAATGGCCTTCCACTGTCTTTTGGATCTTTTAAATAAGGGTATATCCAATCCACTGCTCTGTGAAAGCTTTGTTCTAACTAAGTCTGTCTGCTTTGTTCTAACAAATGGCATGCATCATTCAAAAGACCTATATAGCTGGCTGTTGTATCAAAGTATCAAATTCTACACCTTAAATAGCATCCAATAATGACCAATCATCTAAGAGGTCATATACAGCTGAAGCAGTTTCAACTCCAGTTCCTTCAGAAAGTTCAGGAAATCCTAATAGAGCTGTTCAGAGCTATAGCTATCACAGGAAGTTTGTCAGTATTCGTTTTTCCAGTAATATCTGGGAGCAGTTTTGAATCCCAGTGGATAATTACAAAGTTTAAATGTAAAAAATTTAACCTTACCTCTCCTGCTTTTTTTCCCACAGGATCTTTCTCCAGCTCTCTTAAGGGATGTGTGACTGATTACAAAATCATTTGGATTTAAACTTACTGCTCCTACACGGGCTGTTAATAAATGGCAGCATCTCTGTCGCTAATCTGACATTTGTTTAACGCTGTTGTGAGGCGAGCGGACATCTCTTTTCCAGCTCTTTTGCATTCTGCAAGCTTAGATGTAGAAGGGAAGTTTTATGAATCACTAGAAAAATGCATTAACAACAGAGGGTAAGGTCACTCTGGGATTAGCTCACGGCAGCCTGTATGTAATAATTTTTCTGGTATTTTGGAGCCATGTGGTGCACATGTTTTTCACCATTTAGTTTAAAATTTTGCATGAATCATATAAAGGCACCAACTGAGAGTGTCTTGCATAAAATACCTTCAACTTGTAAAATAAGGATCACCCTAATATATATAATTCGTGTGTGTGTGTGTAAGATGAGGTGCAAAGTAAAGTCCTTATTCATCCAAATAACTTTTGAATGACGATCTTAGAACTATAAAAGTTAGGTATAGTAAAGTGGCTGTGCCTGATCAGGTGAGGTCAACAACAGCACCCTCTGTGGTGAAACATGGGAATTATTGTACCAACTTTGAACAGGGTTCCCATGCAACCTGAAATTGCCAGGAAATTTGAAATTGTCTTTTAAAGTCAGGGTGGTGGGGAAGATATTTTTTGATCAGGCCTGGAAAGGTCAGGGAAAACCGGTTCTGAATAGCTAAATTTCACATGAAACATGGGGCTATTTTCCCCAAAACTGAAGTCCAATTCAAAGTTGTGTTTGTGATCAATCAGGGACTTTTGTCCGAAATGTCAGGGGAAAAATCGGAAAAACCTGGAAAAGTCAGAGAATTTTTTTCTCTATGATGAATGGGAACCCTGTTTGAAACTAAAAAATGCAAATAAATAAATTATAAAGTTGTTAAGCATCAGCTAATTAGTAGGAAATGACATATTATGTATGCTGATAGGATAAATTGTAGACCATACATACATTTGGTGGAAACAATCTCATCACTATTACATTCTAAACAATAATAATAAAATTAATGTCACTGTAGATTAAATTTGTACTTATGCAGTAGAATTATAAATATTGTGCAATATAATAGTATGCAATTAAATTTCACCATTCAGCCTTAAACGTTGGGAATGGACGTATAATCTAAATGTATATATTCATAATAGCACCGTGAAATCGTTCTTTTCCTTGCAAGCAAGAAAAAAAAATACAGCCTGTTGGCTCTGTGTGCTGACCATTTGGTAATTGTGCTAGCCTTGTGAAGGGTAATAATATCTTATATATAAAAAGCAATTTATCATTTAAGAATACGTATTACTTTTGCCATTATTTGACATTGGACGGCAAAATTTAATTGCACGTTATTATTGTATACTATTCATAATTCTACTATTAAAGTATAAATTTTATCTATGATGGCATAAAGTTTGTTATTTAAGATGTATTAGTGATGAAAATCTGATTCTATATGTAATATGTACAGTCTTCAATTTATCCTCTCAGTGTACATAGTCATTTCCTACTAATTCGTTGATGCTTAATGGCTTTGTAATTTAAATTTTTTTCTGTATCTCTTAGTTCCTGAGTTAGGTGTAATAATTCTTACATTTTGTTACAAAGGGCGATGCGATTGATCCCAATTGATCAGGCGTGAACACTTTACTATACCCATAAGGGCATTATCTCAGTAGATCAAGCACGTAGGTAAGGGGGGGTTCAGTGGGTTCAAACCCTCCCATTAGTTAATATAATGGCCAAAGTTAAGAAAGTCAAGTACATAAAATGAAAATCAAATTGCTATAAAAATAACAAAAATTGAAAAAATTAGAAAATTTGAATTTCCCGCATAATCAACAGAATAATTTGGAATGGGACAGAACATGGTGCCTGAACCTGCTGTGGGTGTTTTGAAAGCTTATGACGAATGCAGTGAGTTTTTCTTCCCTAATATTAAAAAATTGATTGGAATTTTGACTGTTATCCCAGTAACAACTGCAAAGCCTAAATGTACTTTTTCATCTTTAAAATGAATCAAAACATGCCTAAGGAACAGAACCGGCCAATCCTAGCTCTGATGGCAGGTCATAGAAACATTATTTCTTCTCCAACGGAGATAATTGATACATTCGTTTCTCGCCGGAAAAGGCTCAATTTGATTTTATAGTTTTTTTAATAAATTTATTTTAAAATTTTTATTTTCGAACCCCATCCTACCACTACATAGCTATGTCTTAATTGTGTATATTAGAAAAGCATTTTAATTTTATTTTACCTATACCAGGGTGAGGGGGAATAAGATACCGAAACAAATCAGTTGCAGCTCTAAACCCACCCCATAAGAAATCTATACCTACATGCTTGTAGTAGATTAGTTTATATGATGCTCTGGTTCGACACCAACCTGGGCCAATATACCTTTTTTTACAGCCCACCAAACCTTATGATGATGGGTTATGTACGGTTGTGGTTTGAATAGAGATGTGGGTGGGAAAATTTTCTGGTCTTAAAATTTTAAAAATGCATTTTTCTATTTAAAAAAAAAGTCCTTATTTCTCCCTTTCTTTCCCTCTGTGTTGGAACATTGGAAGATAAAAAAAATTAAATACATATTAAAAAAATTATCATCAGTCACTCATAACATAATCATAATTCCTCCCGCTCCTGATTTATATAAAACGGAATCCTTTGCGAACATTGTCTTCTTTTCTCATCCTATTAAAATATATTTTAAATTTCATCAAATATTTAAAGTTACCAAACATTTTCTGCAGAAACATCCCCTTTTTGAGAAGATATTGCAGGGGCTCACATCTTCTTACTACTTCGAAATGACGTTGGCAGATAGGTGTATGAATCTGAAAAAAAGCTGATTTTTACATGCAAAAATATTATGTACAAAATATTTCTAAATAGCCTACATGTAAATAAAACTTGAAGTATGAAAAAAATGAACCTATTGCAGAAAAAAAAAACTGATTCATTACATCGCATTATGATTTATTTTTTCACTAATAATTTTAGGAATTTATACTTTTTAGTTTTGAATTTTATTTATGTATTTAGTACAATATGATATTTACGTATTCGCTAAATATTTTCAAAATGGTCAAATATAAGTTATCGGTATCATATAAACTATCAACACCTGACCCTCTGACCAAACTATTATGTATTGGGTGTAAAAGTTTGTGCCTGATTTAAAAATGAAATTCAATATGTTAAATTTTAAAGACTACAGTTTTATTAATCAGTTATATAGTCAACATTGTTCTCTTCAATTATTTTCCAGCGATCTACGATCTTGTAGATTCCATTTTTGAAGAAAGAGCTTGGTTTTCCTTGAAAAAAGTTTGTGAGCTAGTTTTCGACAGCTTCCTCAGAATTAAGATTTTTGCTATTCAAGCTGTTTTGCAAATACCGAAACAGATGAAAATCTGAAGAAGCAATATCTGGAGAATATGATGGGTGCTGCAGAATTTCCCATTGTAATTCTTACATTTTTCGCAGCACTTCTTTGACAACGTATGGCCCAGCACTGTCATGGTGGAAGATAATGCCTTTGTGATTAGCAAAAATTGGACCTTTTTTCTTTCGAATAGCCACATTGAGTCTAATATGTTTCTCACAGTACTTGTCTGCCATGGTTGTTTTGCCATGTTGAAGTAGTTGGAAATAATTCCCCTGCAATCCCACCAAACACACACCACCTTCATTGGATGCAGGCCAGCTTTTGCAATGGGTTCTGCACCTTTTCATGTTTTTCTCCAGGTCCTCTTCCGCTGTACGTTGTTGTACAGAACCCACTTTCCATCACCTGTTATCATTCGAACCAATGAAGGCTCTTTTTCATTATGTGCAAGGTGAGGAATGGCAGCATTCATTTGGTTCAGTTTATTTCTTTCAGTCAATGCTGCACCTATGCTTCGAGCTTGGAAATATATCCAAGCTTTTTAAATGTTGAAATGCAGTCAAATTATCCATATTCATCACCTCAGTTGTAATTCTTGGGTTTTTCTACCAAGGCACACACCATATTATTAATGCTGGGAGGCAGTCTACAGTGGGGTTTATCTTCTGAGTTGGAATCACCACTTCAGAACCTGCCGAACCACTTTTTAACTATCCAGATGTGGGAGCATAGTCCAAGTAAACATTCTGAATGGTTTTTTATGCAGTCCCTACACCCATGTCTTTCTGAAACTGTATAGAATTATATGACTCAAATGTACCTTTTCGTTTTCCATTTTGAAAAAGTTCTCTCAAGTACAAATTGACTTACTGAATGATGTCTGATGCTGAACTGACACATAACACTATCGTCTAACCAGTACATACAGCATAACCAATCAAAAACGCCGTAGCTATGCCTTACGGTACAGATTACACCATGTATGAAAATCTAGCACAAACTTTTGCAATCGCCCAATAGTAACAGGTTAAAGTAGCAGTTATTATGAATATTTTGAGAATTGGTGAAATAATGGTTAATGGATATATATCCAGATATCAACAGGAGCATGGTTGTTTCCTAATATCTGGAAAATCAAATTGCTTGTTACTGCTGAAGTTATACTGAAAAAATGCTTCAATTGATACTTTGTGCAATGAATTTTTCTGTAAAAAATAAAAATATTGTTATAATTTTGTGTGACAAATTTTTCTGTAAAAAATAAAAGTATTGTTATATTTTTGTGACAAATTTTTCTTTAAGAAAATAAAAGTATTGTTATAACTTCGTGTGAACAATGACTTATAACGAAATTAAAGACATAAATTTACTAAGGACAAACAATACCGGACTAATTTTTGTTTTGAAATTCCAAAATTCTTAGATAAACTTTTGTTCTGTTGCCAATTAAACTTATAATATGACAAAAAAAAACTTTTCGTTTATTTTCCTCAGTCCACTTGCATCATTTTATGGCCTAAGAAATTTATATCTTTTTGGAAAATGTGTTTTTCTTCAAGTTTATATGCAGTCCATCCTGCTTGCACATTTCGAAGAATTTCTTTTAATCTTTACAAATATGTACTCTGGGCCTGTAGTAATACCAGCATCATCCATAAATACTTTTAACATCTTCCAATTCTTGGAATACCCTGTTGGTTGGTTGGTTGCTTTTTGGTTTTACGGCTCAAAGACTACAGTGGTCATGCTGCGCCGGGACCTACTGTTTTCCGAGGAATCCGAACCTCTTAAGGCCTAGGGAACCAAACCCCGGACTACAGTGAGCAGTGCGATCTTTATGAGATCTCTGAGTAAGCGTTCTTTTTGCACTGTTGGGAGTCGAACCCGGATTAGCGGCACACTAGGAGAACGCGTTACCACACTGCGCCACCGCAGGGCTGGAATACCCTGTCCATGTATTTCTGCCAAATTGCGGGTGCAGCATTTATGTCATACATCAAGCGCTCATATAAAAAAAAAGTCCCTTATGTGTGTTTATTGTTAAGAGTTTCTGACTCTCTGGATGTACCTTCATTTGCAGATATGCTTTGCTTAAATATATTTTTGAAATTTTTTTTCCACCATTTAGACAGGAAAATCTCTCTTCTAGTCTTGGCAAGGAATGTTGACAAACCTTTAGGTTTTTATTAAGAGTTGCTAAATAATCTACACAGAGCCTGATACCTACCGTCTTTTTTTTACTGCATGCACTATTGGTGTGGCCCATTCTGAGAATTCATCCTCAAATATTTCCTTGTACTCTTCTAATAGTTTAGACAGGCTAGAGTCTCAAATAGCCAATATCTCGATTCCCTTTAGCATCTTAATCGAGGCCCAATCAATTCTAAATTTGAACAGGCATTCCCATCCAAACAACATATCTGCATCTTCTTTCACTATATACAAGTTAAAGGAATGTTTCTGCCCACCATATTCAACTTTTACCATGGCGTAACCTATAGGTATCATTATTTCTCCCTTATATATTTTGAATATTAACTTCGTGAGGAGGATTTTTTTCTGAAAATTTTCTGAAATTATCAAACCTCATTGTAGAAACTGCAGCACTAATATCTAATTCTATTTTCATGGGGTTATCAATTTTCATTTCTAACATAATTGGGGATAAGCTTCGTTTTTTGCCACAGGATTTTGTATTTCTATTTTCTGTACTTGCGTTATATAACGGTACTGTCTCAGAGTCCTCTATTTCTTCCTCCTGCAATTGGTGTAACTGGTAGTAATTTCCATTCCCTTTACCTTTCTTCACTTGAAAGCAAACTGCGCTTAGGTGTCCTTTATTTTTGCAATGATTGCACATCGCATTTTTATGTCTGCTGTACTCACATTATGGTTGTCCTTACCACACCTCATGCTGCACTTTTTAGCAGATTTTCTGGCCAACTACTTCTCTTTGGATTGGCATTTTCCTATTTATTCGCGGTCTTTAATGTATATATTTCGATTTTTTCCTTTCTCCAAACCTTCCTCGCGCCTATTGCAGCCTTTTCCAGGGCCAGAAGCGGACTGAGTCCCTGGGCCTGTACAAGCGCACCCTGTAACTAAAAGCCAACCAAGTCAGTATAGAATGCGTTGTGATGTCACGGGAGTGGACCAGTCAAAGAGTGGATCAACATGCATAGTTTCTCGAAGAGAAGTCGATTTGCTTGTACAGTAAGACTCTCTGTCAGAACTGTTATATTATTGCTTAATCTGTTTTGAATGATTAAAATAAAAGTATAAAAGAGCGAAATTGTTATCAAGATATTGCATGTGGAAATTATAATGAAAGCACACGTGTATTTGAAGGTTGGATTCCCACATACTTTTGCGTTGTGAAGAAAATGGATTCACCACGTGAAAAGAAAAGGTTTCGTAGCAACAGCGAGTTCAAAGGTATGTTCTCTTATATTGTATTCTTCACTACTGTTATTGATGCAGTTAAATGATTGATTGATTGTTTGGCTTTTTTATGGCGCAAGAGCCATGTCATTAAAAAGAATATTGGATTAAAAAATGTATTAATATTACAGGCGATCTATTAATGCATACAGATCTGTATTGCTATAGTTTTGCAGCTTTACACAAATAAATATTAATAATTTTTTCGAATATAGTTAATGAATAAAATAAAGTACTCCTTAAGTAATACTAAATGTACCTTTTAGTAATACTAAATGTCTTGTTCAAAAGTGAATTTAAAATTTTTCATGTTGCGCTATAAAATATAATCGTTTTTGGGCATCATAACCTAATTATTATTAGGGCATTAAATCTTAGCTAACCAACTATTTACTTTCCTATAATAATTGTTGAATATATGAGTTGTAGCTCTGTAATCCCGCCCCCCCTTATGAACTTTCTGCCTACGCCTATGCATATCACTGCAATTATTTTGTTAATTATGTTGAAACTTCGAAATAAGATTGTAACAATGGCTACTATAAACATTATAAATGCAAGTTTTACATATGTACGAGTTTTTTACGCAGAGCCCATACGTTTTAAGGGAGTTAAATATGTTATTTTTTTTATATTTTAAAATAGCAGGGCTTTTTATGTTCTTTAAACAAGCTAGGCATTTTAGAAATTATTTAACGATTGTTTAAATTTGTATTTTACCGTATCCCAATTTTAACATAATCTGAAAACAGTACTTTTTCCCTATTCGTTTGCTAGACTTCGCTGACAGCTGGAATTCGACAGTCATAAAGGGTCTGTTGTTAGTGTGTCATATATACAAATCTAAAATGAGCATATTCTACTATTCTCCAAAGCTGTACACCGTATATGTCATCGACATGAAATACCTGAATTTTGCCAGATTCTGAGAGACAACGTTCAGTTATGCAGTATTTGAAGAGAGCTATACGAGAGCGAGCTTGACATCTATAGAAGAGTACACCTTTTATGCAGAATTTAAAGCTATTGATGAACTTCGGGAAAAGTTACAATTATAAAGCTTATCTTCAAAATGGACAGTGATATTTAAAGACTATAAATTGTTAACATTAAACCTAAACTTGTGACCAGTTCCACGATAACAAATTCTACTATAATAGATTCAGTTTTGAATCTTGGTACTATTTTGCTGACACTGAACTGAAACTTGATTTTTATAGCCAAAAAGTAAATAAATTTAATAAATAATGCAGCAACATGGATAGCATTAGCGATACAAGTTCTAGATCTGTTACCAATTGTGTAAGTACTATTTATATATTACATTGTTAGACAGCCTAATTATAAAAATGCTTGAAAAAATGCATGCCCTCTTTTTTAATAGAACAGGTGGTAAAATTAGAAGAAGAAAAAAAGTGTGCATATCTAATGTTTAGACATTTAGCAGTTTACTCTTTTCGATTTCTCCACATGCATGTAAGTTTTTTAGCAGTTTTGAATACCCAATTTCTCCTTATCCTAGCACTATTAAAAGGCTATGTTCTTCATTTTAAATTAACCCCATAGATGAATGTGAACAAAAAAAATTTCTTAAACTATATATGCACTAAATTTAAGCATTTATCGTTGATTTCTTAAAATCCAAGTCCCCTAATTGGCTACTCTCTCTTAAATGAGTGGGAAAGGACATAGCGTTGTAGATGGGCTTGTGACATTAGTACCTCCTTTTTGTAATGACGTAAACAACATGGCGGCAGGTCAGTGTCACAATTGCCATTCATTTGGAAACACTTCCAAAGAAATCCACTAGGGAATGGCTTGTGCAGTAGCACCCAGTTATCTTCCTTTGAACATTTTGCCATTTTACTAGTGGATGAAATGCATTTAAAATCCCAATTTAAATATAATGATGGAAGTATAGTTGGGGAAATGAGTAGATTTTGAAACAGCTGCTATAATAGTGGACATGTTTTTATGGTGCAAAATTTGTTGTCGCCACATAAAAATGTTATTCATATTTTGCCAATTCGTACATTAACTGCCCAAGAACTTCGTGATTTTTGCAAAAAAATTATTTTGAAATTAGAAACTATCGGTTTTAAATTTATTTATGTCTGCTCAGACGATTATGCAATAAATTAGAAAACCATGTATTTATTCAACATCTCACAAAAGTCAAGTATTTTGTACAGAAATCAAATTGATCAGTCCAAACCAGAGGTTGGCAACATACGGTGGCATGTGAAGTGATTTGAAAAACATTAGAGTGTGATTGTTTCGCTTCAGAAAAAACTATTTTATTTGTCTTTACATAAAATACATTTTCACATCTCTTAAAGAGAAATGTTGTTAGATGTTTGTGAAGGAAGTGTGCAAAACCATAAATTTGAGATCAGACAGATTTCTTGCACCTTGAATGGTTCTTAATTCTATTCCCATCCAAAATTTTCTTTTCTTCGTGTCTCAACCTCTCCACTGTCACTCACATTTGCTCTTCATAAGAGTAGTGTTTTGAGTAATTAATTTTGCCGAAACGTCTACTATAAAATAGCAAAAGATTTGCATTTGTTTAATTCAAAACCTTTGAACTAGAGAATACGGTTTCATACAGCAAAAGGATTGCACTGTTTCTAATTGTTTGTTGTTAATTATATGTCAAATATACAAGATCATTTTTAATAAAATTCCTTTTTTGGCGCAGAATGCCCCTTGCTGTCTTTGCACCATATATCCAACCAACCTTTTATAAGAAAAGTAATTCTTTTACTGAACTAGGAATATATCAAAAGATCTACCTAAATTGTATTAATAAGTGGAAGGTAACACAGTCATAATATAATGGATAGTAAGCAGCATAATTTGATTAGTGATTCCACTAGCATGCAGAATGATTCTACGGTATTGCTTTGGTACAATATCCCAAAAATATTACCGATCCCTGGTCTAGACCATTGTTTCATGTTATCGATTCTGTACATTTACTTAAATGCGTTTGTAATAATCGGTTGAATCAAAAACTTGTAACCAAACTTTGTATTAACTTAATTTCGATAGAACTCCCTTGAGCAAAACTGCCCAATTTTTTAATTTGAAAAAATTACATGAAACAGAAATTGAGGATCTTGTAAAATATAAACATGGGCTCACCCTAAGAGCTTTGCACACAACCAACTTTGAATGTCAAAATGTAAAATTTGTTTTTAACCCAGCATTTTGCAGGTTTGAGAGAGGTTGGTCAAAACATGCATTATCTAATTTTGAAGGAACTGCACATTTTACAGAAACCATCAATAGATGATGGAAAATTGTGTGAAAACTATCTTTAAAGGTAAACATAAATGCGATAATTATGTAAAGCCACTTGCGAACATTTCGGATGATGGGCGATTGGTCTTTCTTAATAAGTTTTTGGTATTGTTAAAGGCTTAGAAAAAGTTAAAATATGATTCAGGCTCTGTGTGGCCTTTATGCAAACTACTTATACAATAATTCAATCGACTAGCTATCGCGTAACTGAGGAAAATTTTATATATTTAACTAACTGGTAAATTCCAAACGTAC
>QLNU02015360.1:229255965-229276616 GCA_006491805.2 Dysdera silvatica
GCATTCGGGATGATAGACAAATACGAAGATTGGCTTCAAATGAAAGCCTGTCTGCAAATCAAATAAAAAACACGTTAGCAATGCGAGTGTCAAGAGAAACCATACGTAGAAGGATTGTAGAATGCAGGCATTTGAGATATGCAAAAATGCGCCGCAAGCCCTGCTTGCAATTACATCATAAACAAGCACGACTACAATGTGCAAGGCAGGACATGTCAAAAAGTGACGAATGGCTCCTGGTGTTATTTAGTGACAAAAAAAGTGGAACTTAGATGGTCCCGATGGTCTTTGGCACTACTGGCACGATCTTCGAAAACGCCCCTTAAGTCGGTTCAGCAGACGTCAAGGAGGAGGTTCAGTCATGGTTTGGGGAGCCTTTAGCTTCAATGGACAGACTTCTTTGGCGTTTTTGAATGGAAAACAAGATTCCAAGGCATACCAGGCAACTCTTGAAAGTCACCTATTACCTTTTGGCGAACTTTTATGTGGACGAAACTGGGTTTTCCAACAAGATAATGCGTCCATCCACATATCCAGGTCAACTAAGAAATGGATGAGGGCTAAAATATTACAGTTCTCGTTTGACCTGCTCTTAGTCCTGACTGTAATCCCATCGAAAATGTATGGGGCATACTAACGAATGTTGTGTATGCCAATTGAAAGCAATATCCGTCCATTTTAGAACTTAAAAAGGCTATAGAAGAAGCGTGGTTTAATTTTGAACCAGAAATCTTCAAAAAATCTTGTGCTTCAATGAAGGACCGCATTTAATCTAATATCACGAAGTAAATGGTGGCCACATTGATTATTAAAATTGTTCACTTTTACGCAAGTGCTAAAATTTTATGTTTTGTGCCTTAAACTTTTGTGCCACATATTTTACTCTATTTTAAGTTATACATTGCAGAAAGTTCGCTACCGATGATTTCTGTTCAATTTTAATTTGCATATTGCTACGTTTATACTCGTAATATTAAAGTTCCTACTTCTTCAGTTTTAATAGTATTTTGTTATACTCAAATTTGTGTTGTGTCTAAACTTTTGTGCAGGCCTGTATATTGTCCAGCTGATAGGGCACCTGAACCACAGATTTGTGAATTTCGCCTCTCCCCTTTCTCATTTAACCCTCATTTTAAGTGCCACAAAGAAGAAACCAGGACGTTTCCCCTAACGTTCCTTATATTGAATCCAATTTGCAACTGACTACAGTGTTGAGCTCTCAAACTTGCTGTGAAGCTGGAGGGTCCGTCTGTAGCTATATCTGTACAACGGGCAGGCAGAAATTTCAAATTTTTCCTCTCCCGTTATAAAATGCTAAATGCTTTCAATGTCTGTTATCCTGGATTTTTTGTTTATTTAACAGTAAATGCTATCTTTAAATATTTATGCTCTAAAACCTCTCTAAGGTGGCCACCGTTGGTTCCACGATAAAGCGTCGCTCAGCCAGGTGGTATCTGAATGGTGGTAAATTTAGCATTGGGTCTAAGTTGGTGGGTGGGGAGGGAGAAAATCCGTTTCCAGAAAAAATGGTTGTTAGAGGTGGTCGTTAAGGTAGGTTTACTGTATATATACACGTATATATAATCTTCAACGCTTTTGTGTAGTTCGAGGAGGAGGAGGATTGTGCAAGGGTTTCATTGGGAAGGGTGGCCGCCGGAGGCGGCGCTGTAATCCCAGTTGTGTAGTTCGAAAAATTTTGTACTTCTCCTCCCACCCCCAATGGAGGTAGTCTGGAGCCACCTCTGGTCATGGTACAAGCAAAAGATGTGTCTAAGTTGCTGGAGTTACGGGTATTGTAGGTGGAAGTGGTTTGCAAAGGCTGATAAATTTTTCTGTTCAAGCCAAATTTAATATAGTAGAATATAAATATGCCAATTTAAAATTTCAACGATTTATTTATAGGAAAAATATTTAATTGGACCAATCAAGTAGAATTTATATTAGATCTTCTAAACAAAAGTCTAGTACATCTTTTTTGGATTGAAGAAAGGCGATTTAAATTAATGTTAGAGAGATTGTTCCAAGTTAGAAAACAGGAATACGAGGGGCCACTACTGAAGATTTTAGAAAATAATATACAAAATATTTCTATATGGAAAAAATTGTTTTATCGCTTTGCAAGATATTCGCCTTTATCGTTAATGCCCTTTTTCATTTGAATAAACCTATTTTCAAAATAATTATGCCATTCAGAGTTTAGTATAACAGGAATATATGATTTTTTAGCTTCAACTGCTCCTTCCTTCTGGGCTGTTAAATCGTTGATCAGGCATTTTATTTTTGATTGTTGAGAACAAAAGGAATCATTGTATGCTAAGTCAAGCGATTAAGGGCAATGACTCATGAATCAATGTTTTCATGCTTCAAATAATTGACAGTTTGAAATGTAGTATGTGAGTTTTCATTGTCATAAAGATAAAGAACGATGCAACATTTCGAGTTATTTTCTCTGATTTCAACAGCCATTTTTTGGTAAACAAATTACCGTATATCAATCAGCATTTACTGTTTTACAATCCTCTGATGCAACGGTTGCAACATGGCTGGATTTACCAAAAAAGGAAGCAATCATTTTCTTTGAAGCACTTCGTGCACAAACAACTTCTGTAGGATTCGGTTCATTTTGGAACACCCAAACAGTGGATTCTTGTTTTGTTTTGGGTTCGTAGGAATAAATCCAGGTTTCGTCACGTATTACAATGCCAAAGATACGTTTTGAGGCACCACAGTTTTATCTTTTCAAATTTTCCCTTCATCATTTGACACGAGCATCCTTTTGAGTTTGATTTAAATTGTATGGTAACCGACGCGCACATATCTTTTTGTTATTGAAATGATCATATAAAATTAAATGCACTCGTGTCCCTGAACTGTTCAAAGATGCCTCAATTTCACCAGATGCGACATGACGATCTAAAGTGATTAGTTGTCGCACAGCATCAATGTTTTGTGGTGTCACAGCAGTTTCTGGTCGACCTTCACGAAACTCACCATTGAGACTCCTACGTCCAAAATGGAATTATTTAAAGTGGTTGTAAATTGTTGCTTTAGATGGTGCTTCATTACCAAAAGTCGAATTCATACGATCGACAAACATTGCTGTGTCAAACCTTGTCGAAATTCATACAAAACCATGGCTCGAAAATCCCTTCCACTTAAATACATGTTTTTGACTACCTCATTAACTTCAAAACAACGCCGTAAAATGAATTTTAGAGCAATTCTGGTCCTGTAATACCCAATGTTCACATGAAAGTTGAAATTCATCAAAAAATCATCAACAATGAAAGCTGTGGTCTTTTGTGTTGCCAGATTCTAAAAACTTAAGTATCGGCCAACGTATATATGAGAGGTGATAAGAGCATTGTAGAGTACGTAAAATATTATTACCCTTCAAATTATTGTATATTGTAGAGTACCTTAAGCATCCCAACAGTCAAGGAATAGGGAAGTCTAAAAATCAGAGCCAGGTTTCTATTTATTTTCCCACAAATGACATTAATATGATCATTGCAATTTAAACTACTACAAATTGTAACGCCCAGAAATTCGATGCTATCCTGAAATGGACAGGATTTACTGCCAATATTAATGTATGGCAAGGGTGAGAGTAATATTTTCCTATTATGATGGAATAGAAATGCAGAGGTTTGGGAGAAATTAACTATTAATTTGTTCCTGTGAAACCATTCAAAGTACTTCACAACATCCAAATTAATCTTCTAAATGATTCCAGGAAGATTAGACCCATTGTAAAATAGCGAGATATGGTCTGCATAGGCAATAACAAAAGTTGATTTATTTATCTGAAATATATCATTTAAAAATATGTTAAACAGTAAACGCCCTAAGACACTACTCTGCACAAAACCCGTAGAAATATTGCCTATTGTAGAGATCTCATCTCCGATTTGAGTAAACTGCCCCCGTGAATTGAGATAAGATCTAATTACGTCAAGAATATGACCGCGAATACCAAGTAAATTAAATTTGGTCAGTAGAATATCATGATTATGTCAAATGCTTTAGATAGGTCCAATTGAACAGAAATACAAAATCTGCCAGCGTCAAGACTAGATCGCACAAATGATAGCGCTCGTGGAATGGAGAACCGTTTCTATAGATTTATATCTCCTGAAACCAAACTGATTTGGGGAAATCAATTGACAATTGTCCAAAATGTTAACGATTTTCTTAGACATTAATTTTTCGAATACTAAGACAAGCGCAGGCAAAACAGCAATTAGACGGTAATTTGACACACACTGTCTATTACTTGACTTAAAAATGGGAGAAATTCTGGCGATTTTAAAGACGGATGGAAAAATACCTTCGAAGATGGCCCTATTGAATATAGAAGAGCCAAGGGCCCTGAAATTTCATGTGCAACATATTTTAATAGCCTGCGACTTAATCCATCTGGGCCCACAACTTTATTAACCTTCAAAGATAGAAGAGATTTAAGCGTGTCGGACGTTGTTAAGGAATAAAAAAAATAGACTATTGATATAGCAAGATCATGCTCCTAAACTCGCTATCAGAGTGAGGCAGATGAATTAGATATGTTTGAGGAATCGATAGGAAATAATCATTAAAAGCTTGATCAATATCCCCATTATTAATCAGAACGGAGCCATTGTGACTTAATGAGGAGATATCACGACTGGATTGGTTGCCGATAAGGGTTTTTATTCTTTTCAATATTCTATTTATTTCTGAGGATTCAAAAGAGTTTTGGAAAAAGTTGCCCATATCCTGCGAATGAGAGAATTAACCTGATTTCTCACAGCCTTAAAAGCCAACAAGTCAACACGGTTTTTGTCTTGATAAAGTGAGCGTAAAGTTTATTCTCAGTATCTTGCTGGTCATCAGGGTTCGTACGGTCCCTAAAAGTTCTTAATTTTTTAGGAAATGCGCGCGATTTTTGGTCCATAAAGGTCCTTAATTTCAACCAAAATCTGAAAAACGTCCTTAATTTTGTTCTCTTATTTCTCAACATTCTGTGAAGTATGTTTTAGTGGTGTAGTCCTAAACAAAAAAGTACCCTAGCGCTTTTTTTAAATCAGGGGGTGAATCCAAGAGGGGAATCAGGGACCCCCAACCAGTCAATAGCCAATTAATCTGATAGGGGCAGAAATTATCATTATGTATGGGTTTTTGAGATGGTATTGCAAGACCCCTAAATGCCCCTCTGGATCCGCCACTGTCTACAGCCTATAGCTTAGAAGCATATAAGCGTAAAATAATAGTGTGATACAAACACAAGTGGACAAGCCTAAGTAAACCTGGAATGCACTTTTGAAATGAGCTAATAAAATAGAGAAAACAATTGAAAAAAAAAACCAACCAAAAAAACAGTAGATATTGTACTAAAATAAAAATTTGTCAAAGTCTCAGCGTGGCTATTCTGTCCGCGGACGGTAGTTTCCAGATCGCCAATTTCATTTATTTATAGGCACTATAATTTATTATAACACAAATTCAGGAATTTTAACGTGACCTTATTATGGTCATGTCAAAATTTAAAAACAAGGTTTAGGAAATTTCACAAAACGATAGTTATGAAATATTTTCATTGCTATATATTAGTTTCATAGACGAAATTGCACTATAATTTAATTAACTGTGCAAAACATTTGAAGATGTATAAATATATAAATTTTATTAAAAGATACCACGTTAGAAATTACAAAACATTTCTTTCAAATTTTCATGCTAATAGAAAGCCAACTGACCCTGCTGAATCGTCCTAAATCATAATATTTTTATTTTAATCAGATTAAGAATTTTAATTGATTGGAGAATAGTTTTAAAATTTAAAATTAGTAATCATGCAATTCAATCTTACTTAAAATAATGACCATAGCTCCCTTCTCCCCCATTTTCTGGAATCTCAGTTTCGAGTTCACGTGCCTTGATTTCGCCTCATTTGCAGAATTGTAATAACTACGTTTTATGATAGGGGTGAGGATTCCAATCCTTTAAAGGTGGTCTGTTTAAGCAAATAAACATGAGTGAAAAAACGCTTGATATTACAAGTCTGTTTCTTGCTGGCAGTAGGTCATTGGTACAGGTGCCCAGAAACCTCATTTACATTCCACAGAACTACACGGTAAAATGTTCACGGTTTTTAATAAACATTGCAAATTTGGGGTGTTCTTCGCCTGCCGTTGTCATTCACTTAATACACAATTCACCTAAAATGCTCATTTCATTTGATAACTTAAATTTTCGACATATTCTTAAATTTGATTCTTGACCAAATGCAACATCAATATTTCCTGGCTAATTATCTAGATTTAAAATATTAATATCATCAAGGAATTGTCCATATTGGTTTTTTTTTCTTTTCGTCGATTTCCGATTTACTAACGTGGGATGATTGAAACGTAAAACATCTCTGTTCCAAACAATTTCCTATACTTGTCAAAAACTGCGTTCTGTTAATTTCCGTCAATTTGGAATTCAAGCTAATAGAAATAATTTTAAATTCATCACTCTTAATAGCTGACTTGACTTCCTTATACTTTTCTTCCAACTTTTCCCTCATGGCTTTAATGATGTGAATTGTCCATCTTATTAAATTAGCAACTGGTGATAAATTATATTCCCTCTCCTGTAATCAGGGCATCCGAGAGGGGGTCAGCGGAGCCATTTGGCCCGGGCCTCGCTTTATCGGAGGGCCCCAAATTTTGCCTTAAAAAAAAATATATATATATAACTCTTGCATTGGATTTTTTTGGACCTTCCAGTGTCAGTGGCTTCAGGTAAAAGAACATTTCATGTACTCAAACGTGTTAAAAAATTTCCCCGCTAAATGATGAGTAAAAATAGATTGAACGGACTGGCTATGCTCAACATAAATTATGATGTACTACGAAATCTCAACTTTTCTTCAATTATCAATGCATTTGTAGAAAAAAAAAGCTAGTAAAGATTTTAATATTATTTAATAAGACCGGAAATGCAGTATTTCAATAAACGACTGAAAATGGTTGGTAGAATTTTGTTCTTTCATTGCGTCGTGAACAAAGAGTTCTAAAGTTAAAACAATGCCAACCCAAAATATGCGGATATTGGTTTTGAAGCAATTTTCCAACTTCCGCTCTTGCTTCCAACACAAAGCTTGCTCCGTCGCATGCGAAACATATAATTTTTTCCCTTCTTTTTTTGCAATAATGATCACCAAGTCCATACGATTTTAAACAAACCAGTAGTGCTTTGTAAACTGTTATTGCTTTTTGGTCCTCAAGTTCAAAGAGATCTAAGAATATAGTTGTATCTACAGAATTCAGCATTGTACGAATGTAGACTATTAAAACGATTCGATTACGATTACTAAGGGAAGTAAACTCGTCGATAAGAACTGAAAATTTTATTTCGTTTTTCTTTAAAGTCTTTCTTAATTTTTTTTAATTCATTTGCAATGTGTGATTTATTATCTCAGTTGAACTGACTCTCGAATGTAGAGTTACGCCCAAATTTATTCCACTTTTTGCTTGTAATTCAATCAAATTTGAATGATTGCTGTAAGGGCAATTAGATTTTGTTATATAATAAGCAGTATTATATATTTTAGATTATTCGACCACATAGTAACCGTCAAGCATGCACAAATATTTACAACCAGTTCATGAAAAGCGCCAGATAAAACTCAGGTCAGCTGCTCAAGTGCATAGATGATTAGGACATCGCATTTTGCGCTTCTCATGCACTGGTTGTCACTATTTGTGCATGCTGGACGGTTTTAGAACTGGCGCTGTGAGTGGTTTGCGACCCTAGGTTCTATGACAAATATTGTTCGTCTAGGTGTACCCTACCACTCCTTGATGTTTGCAACCCTGGTGTTGGGACACCCTGTATATTGTGATATTTCGCTACTTTTTTGTAATTAACGTTTTTGTGTTGTATCTTGATTTTCTATGTTATTGTATATTGTTCACGGACAAATTGTGAGATTTTAATTTACTGCCTGTAATTATTTTTAAATTATACTTCCTATTATTATAGATTATAAAATGATAAGAGGATGAGGGCTTGTCAAGCAGTCACATTTGCTTCCCCCCCCGTTCACCTACAGAGTTTTATCCCCCGTGAATTAATTAATTAATAACATGAAGTAAATACAATTTTTGATACGTAATTTAAGTGATTCACCTAATAATACAGCAGAGACAAAGAAATCCGGAATTCTGTTTTCTGATTTTGATCTGTGTTACTGTGTAGTGAAAATAAGCCTAAAAATGGCTTTCTTAACACACTGGAAAAGAGTTGGCAATTGCCAAGTATGTGTAACAGGTGAAAAATATAAAAACAACCATGTTTTGTTCAGTGAATTTTTTTACAAAAATTAGCGTTCGGGCACTACAATGAATTTAGTGTTTGCATCCACTACGTTCAAGGTTTCCACGAATGGCTACAATGCGCCATTTCAAGAATTTTTAAAATTATTTAATATCAACGGACCTCGGGCTCTCTATTTGGCGACTTTCTAAAATCAGTTAAATTCACCGGAATTCTATGTGTAGAATTCATTCAATCGCAACTGAAGCGGCGAATTCTAGGGTGGTCCTGACTCTACCAACAACATGAGCGGGGTGATGGTATGTACACGTCAAGGCAAACGATTTTCATAATTTTCACATCTGCTATTTAGTCAGTCAGAAAAAATAATACACCAACATTCACATGTCAATACTTGTTTAACAGATAAATGAAAGTAATTTACCAATTTGTGAGTCAATTTCAGGAGTCAAAGTAGCTGCTTAAAGTGGTGTTCTAGGGTGTTGTTACACAGCTGACATCGTCGACTCGCAGATTCCCAGTGTGTCATTAATCTTCGCTACAACAACAATGATTATCGCGACTAGATCTTCAATGCAGTATACTGGCGTGTTGCACATTAATATTTTGAAGTGGCCCCAGAAGAAAATTTCTAGTGGATTAAGGTCAGGAGAACGTGGAAGCCAAGCCACAGGTCCATCACGCCCAATCCACTGTCCGGGATAAAACGCATTTAGAATTTTTGCAATTCAGTGGCAAAATGTGCAGGTGCCCCATCATGCATGAACCACATAACCTTCCGCATGGCAAGAGGAACAACATCACACAGCAGATCAGGAAGCACTTGCTCCAGAAAGACACGGTATGCTTGCCCGGTTAGACGATCTGGCAATCCTACCACAGAATTACCAATAATATCTACCCACATATAGACAGAAAATCTCCTATGCTATTTATGAGGGTCAGTGACGTGTGGATTTCCAAGAGCCCAAACATGTTCCCTGCGCATGTTGAAAATACTTTCCCGGGAAAACGACGCCTCATCAGCAAATAGCATTAATGCGTTAAATTCTGCATTAACAATGTTCATTTGGAGCACCCACCCACCTTACAAATTTCAGCCTATGTGGATAATCAGCTTCATGCAAACCTTGGACCTGCTACACATGATAGGGATGCATTTCTACCTCATGCAAAACTCTCAACACAGAAGTTTTACTAGCACCCAATTGGGATGCTATCCCTCGTAAACTTACGGATGGAGATTCTGCAACAGACTGTAAAACACATTCTTCCATTTCCAGTGTTCGTGTACTTCACGAACATCCAGTATCCTTCATTGAGTTTGTCAAGGAGCCATTTACACGCAGTCTTCTATCAACACTAGTGAGCGTCGAATGGTGAGGAATACGACGATGTGGAAATCTCTCACAGTACAATCTTTGTCCTGCACGTCCATTACCATCTGCTTTTCCATAAATCAGATGCATACCCACTAATTCTTCGTTTGTGTCCGTCAACATTCTCTTAACGAATACGTAAGTTGTGCTCTGATGCTACTCCGCAAATAACGAAAAACCGCTTCGCTAGCTATTTTAAATGCTTACTCGTTATCGGCCTCGCCTTTTTATGTGATTTGCATTTTCCCCTTCTTATTCCGTGGCTGTCACTTACTTTAGCAGGCTACGCGTTTTTCGATTTTACTATTTTTTTCTGACTGACTGAATAGTAGATTCGAAAATTATGAAAATTGTTTGCCTTGACGTATACATACTATCACCCCTCTTATTTTGTCGGTCGGTAGAGTTCAGAACCACCCTATATTCCGCCGCTTCAGTTGCGACCATGGATTCTACACATACAATTCCGGTGAATATAACTGATTTTAGAAAGTCGCCTGAGAGAGCCCGACGTCCGTTGACATTAAATAATTTTGAAAATTCGTGAAACGGCGAATTGTAGCTATTTGTGAAAATCTTGAATGTGGTGGATGCAAACACTGAATTCATTGTAATGCCCGAATGGCTAATTTTTGGAAAAAATTCACTGAACAAAAAATTTCTTATTTTGATGTTCTTCACCTGTTATACATACTTGGCAGTTCCCAATTCTTTTCCAGTGTGTTAAAAAAAAGGCATTTTTAGGCTTATTTTCACTAAACAGTAACACAGATCAAAATCAGAAAACGGAATTCCAGATTTCTTTATTTCTGCTGTATTATTAGCTCATTCACTTAAATTATGCATCAAAAATTGCATTTAATTCATGTAATTGGCTACGTAGCAAAGACACGGACGTAAGCAGTGGTTACGCTCTACAACCTGTCTCCTTTGCGGACACGGGGATATGGGCAAGTATGCCTTTTTTGGCGTCCCCAACACCCCCTCTTATTTTGTCGGTAGAGTTCAGGACCACCCTGTATATAATATGTAGTACAACCGAACCTCGTTAAGACAAACATCACGGAAAACAGAAAATATGTTTGTATTAACAGTGATTCGCATTATCCGGAAAGCATGGGGATCGTACAAGATATTTATTTCATCTCAGGTTACCATATACACATTTTGCTATTACATACGTGCGTGAGTGTATGTGTGTATTACACGACTCGGAAAATCTTTGTTTTACTGTATGTACAAATAATTATGATTTAGTAAAGATTTATTTGTTCCGAATTACACACTATGCCAAGAATATTTTAAATTACAGTTATACACTTGTGTAAGATTCGGTTCTCTGATTTGCCTCACCAGCAGTATTTCAACTTCTTGAGTTTTGACAATTCTTTTTAGAGCAGGTTCAAACTGATTAACTGCATAAGCAGCAGCAATTTTTTCACGGTGTTTTAAAATCATCGATGCAGTGCTTTTTGAAATCCCAACTTTTTAAAACAATTTCTGTTTTATGTAATTTTGCATAATCCACATCATTTAGGATTTCTAGCTTTCTTTCTACTTGCTACTCACAACAACTTCTTCGCTTTGCAACTCATTTTTACATTTAACAGTTCAAGGAATCACAAACATCGAACAAATATCACAAAACAACCACCTGTCGATTGTCTTATGAGTTTAGCCCTCTACAGGGCCGGCGCAAACAAATCTGCAGCCCTAGGCAAACGACCGGTTCACCCCCACCCCCATAAGGAAATCGGTACCCCTAATACATCTTCCAACAATCGGAAAGTTAAAAAATACGCCGCATTCCGCCTTTTCACTATAGTTCAGGATAAAGCGAAGTATAATAATCACAGTTGATCTCATAACATACAAATAAATGCTGATGATTTTGCTGTTGAAGAACAAAAATGTGATTCTCAGTTCCTTGTAATAATGCACAAAGATGTCAAAAAGAAAAAAACTTCCTCCGAGCCTCAAATGTGGCAGCGGTACTGCTTGCGACACTGAAAGATGTAGCTGTAATGAGAAAATATTATGCAGCGTTACATAAATTGGGTAGAGGAAAATTTGTTAATGTAAGGAAGCAAGAAGTAGAGGGTGGGGAAAAGTTTACACGAAAGATATAGATATACTATATGTGATATATAAGATAAGGAGGAGAAAATATTGGTGGAGGCATTTAAGAGAAAATAATCTAATCAGTTCTATTTATTTATTGCCAAGTTTATCCCAGTCATCTTACAGTATTAAGTACCTATCTTAAAAAAATTGTTGTGGTGCCGTCCTAGGCGTCCGCTTAGTTTTCTTATATGGTCGCGCCGGGTCTGGCCCTCTAATGCACTCAACCGCCTCAAGACGGACTTCATTTGAAAAGCATTTAGAATGATAGAAAATATTTTTCTGTTCTTATCGCATGTAAACGACAACAGAAATTGTTTGTTACGCAATTGTATATAAAAGTCGCCACTTCTGCATGTTTAGTCTGGTAACTACAGAGTCAGTTAAAGTTTTTACTGTGTAGCTCTGATCCTATAAAGCGCGTTTTGTTCGCATTAAGTGGAGGACATTTTCCAAGGGCCATTGATTATCAGTTCGTAGTAAAAGGTATTTCGTCTTAACCATGTTTGTGTTAAAGGAAAAAATAACATAGGATGTAAAATTGACGGGACTTCGCAAAACTGTTTGTATTAAAAGCAATTTGTTTTACGCGTGTTCGTTTCAACGAGATTCGACTGTATCACATATATACCTTCCAATAGTATCTTTTTTTACTTTTATTTACCTTATAGCTAGTGATACGGCGTAAAAGCAAGTGATTAGTAATAAATACAATAATAATATAAGTAAAAATGTAAAAAAATTAGAATATTATTATACAATTTATTTTTGTCTGGAATACTAAATTTCGCGATATTATTATTAAAAAATTGAATAAATTAAAGTATCTGGCTTTTTTTATCACCTTAATTTGTTTCGTATTAATGTTGATTAGTTTTTAAGTAAACATAAATAATAATTATAGTAATTCATTATTTCACCATAATTTTTAGCTCAATTTGTACTAGGTGTTATTATTATTTCTTATTTATTCAACGTTCTCGACATGTTCCAAACGTTTTCTCTATAACGTATTATCATTTAAAGCCTGTCTGTCGATTCCCCATGTACATACGTTTTCAAATTAAAAACATATATATCTTTTCATTAAAGCAAATAAAATTAGAAAACGTGTCTTATTTTTTTAATAAAATATAATGATAACTGATAATTTTTGACACCCACGCTTAAACACGATCTGGAGTTTTTAAAAAGAGGAAAACACACACGGTCTTGGCCCGAGTCGAACCGGAGTGCCTTAACCTACTGAGCGACAAGACACAGGAATGATGCTCTTTTCTTTGCATTTAAGATTTGTAAAACCCCCTTCAGGTAATATAAAATATAATGATCATATTAACAATGACAAATCGTTGGTGGCTTACCAATTGGTGAAACTAGGCAAGAATAAGCCCTTCCTAGAACAATTTATGCTCCTCCCCTAGAAAAACGAAAATTGCAAATAAATGCCACGTGCGGAACGTTGAGGTGAATGGCTTTGCCCTCCCAAGAACAAATTTAGCCCCCTCTAGACTAGTGTTTCTCAACCTTTGTGAGGCCGCGGCCTGATTATGTTTTTTTTTTTATAAGACGAGAACACATTCTTAAAAAATTTACTTATAAAAAAACTTTCCAAAATATTTTGAAGTTCATATATTATACTAACGTAAGTATTAATAACTAATTATGACAAAATTTTAAAGAGTATTAGTAGACTACATTTACCTTAGTATTTTTCTGCACATTTACAAAGATTATTCTCAAAATATTGCCATTACATATTCATTCCATTATACTCCTTTATGAAACATGCTTCGAAAGCTAAAATCTAAAATATCAAATTCCAGAAGAACCCCACACGGCCTCGTATAATTGATGCCAGGGTCGGGTACTGGGCCTCGGCTCGGCGGTAGAGAAACACTGTCTAGACCACGAGGCTAATTACGTCAATGCCCTTACCAGTCAATCATATTTAGTGCCGTTTAAATAATCTGGCATGATCGGCTTTCTTTTTCCTCGACCTTTTTGTTTTCCCTCAAGATTTGGATTATCTTTGCTACGTCACTGAGTATGAGTTTTTGAAATAACTGACATATTGTATTAATATATTTGCTTGTCTTGATATAATTACTTTATGTTCATTTCTGAATTTGTTTAATTTTTATAATTAATGTATATTTTTATATAACAAAATGTGAATTCACAAAAATTTAATTGGCTCATTCGATTTCCATGCTTGTGGCAATCTAAGTAAATATATATTTTAAAATAATTATTTTTCATCATATAAATTTATAATAATTACAACTTTTAAATAAATCAAACTAGAAATTGGTCAAAGTTGTAATTAAAAATTAGCCAAAAGTAGTTGAAAAGCAATCACAATCTTAATTAAAAGAAAAGAGTGAACGATATTTTATGAAAGTGACAATTTAAATAAGCTGAACCTTTATTTTATATTTTGTAGATTTCACATATTGTCTTCTTATTCCTTCTTTTTTGGCTTTTTTTCCTTTTTATTTTTGCTGAAACGGTTTTGACGTCTATACAGTTGGCATATGCAGCACACTGAAAGAAAATCAGATTTTATTATGAAATTTTAAACACAGTCACGAAATTAAGAAATAAACTCATATTCAATCTTAGTTCTTGTATATATTAAATATTCTGTATGATATTTTTTTTTCAATTTCCTCACCAATTCAACAAATTCTCCAATACTTGTGAGAATACAAAAATAGAAACACAAAACTTTCCAACATAATCTGAACTCACAAAATGACATTTGGGCTCTTTAGGTTTTTTTAATCCGCAAAATAACTGTTTTGCTTTTCTGAAACACTTATCAATTAAACATATTCCAAAACGTGCGTCATAAAGAATCGATGGCATTTGCGTTTTTTCCCTAAAGAAAACTTGTGATAGCTGCTGGATGGAATCTCTACGTCTCCTATTCCTCCTTAAGCTATTCTGTATTTTGGATCTAAGTCCTATTATGTTTTTAATCTATAATCTCTTCTACAATTGTATAATTTTATATGTAACTCTTAACAATACAACCAGCTTGCTAACTAACATTTGTTGTACTAAGGTTTTAACATTTTTTGAATCAAAATTTCAGATAAGATATGTTGACTCTCAGATATCCTTCTACCTAGAACTTTGATAAACAGATAGAACTTTGATAAACAGATAATTTCACAAATTTTATCCAGGTGTGTATCGCAATTTTCTCAAATGAGGCCCATCAAAAATCCTAAATAATAACAATACAATACAAACCTAAATAATAACAATGTCATCAATTCGTAAAAACGACGCTCAGTCAGTTCTTAAGTTATTACAAGGTTTCCACATCCCTCTACTAAAGATATAAAACAACGGAACTTTTTAAAACAAGTATAATTTTGAATCATAAAAATCTAACTTTTTTTCTTGTCAACATCACCGCATTCTGGAAGAGAATCTCGTAACAAGCTTCGGCTTTATATTCTCTTCCATTTCTAACCCAAAGCCTAAAAATAATTTAATATAGATCTTCTCTTACATTTCTATAATTTTTATACTGCTCAAGCTATGTATCACTGAATGTTGCATATCGAGTTAAATGAAATTAGTATTAAATACATAATCCCAAATATTGTATACATTTGTCATTCCATATTATCATTTAATATTGTTTCTTTAATGATAAAAATGTTTTGAGTTGTTTCATAGCTGGACGGAATGCTTAACATAAATTTCGAACGACGATCATGTTTTCGTTTCGGAAATTAAGCCAAAAACTACAAGGCAAGGGAATAATTAATCTTATGTATACATGCATACATATACATAAGTATTGGGTTGTCCGGAAAGTTCGTGCCGATTTTTGGTAGGTGGCGTAAGGACAGGTCTGAATATATCAGAACGATTAAAAACAAATGGCATGCGTAAACATCGTAAAAGAAGGTACTTCAGGCATATTTGGCAAAAAAATTGTTTACGATACGTTAATTTTTGTCATATTTATATACCTCCTTTGAATATGGGAGAAAACAAAGTGCATTTTAGGCATTTAATGCTTTTCTTTTCGGCAAAAATGCCACACAAGCGGCAAACAAGATATGCGCTGTTTTTGGCGAAGGTGCTGTAGCTGAAAGAACTGGGCAGAAGTGGTTTGCTAGGTTTAAAGCTGGTGATTTCAACCTTAAAGATCAAGATCGCCCGGGTAGGCCCTCCACCCCAAATGAAGATAAGATTAAAACACTGATCGAGAATAATCCACGCTATACGACACGTAAATTAGCAAAAATGTTAAATATTTCAAAATCCACCATGTATACTAAACTTTCAATCTTCTGCATTTCAAATTTTCTTCAAAATCGGCAAGAACTTTCCGGACAACCCAATACATTCATTCAAGTGAAATATCAACTAATTTAAAAAAATACATAATCAACATTTGGACTTCTTTATTACCCAAAAATTTTTAACTGATAAACGAACTCATATTTTGAAAGGAATATATAGTATATACTATATATATTATATATACACAAGGACAAGTATGCTTGAGAAACTTAGCTGTTTTGTCAAAAAAGAAAAATATTCTTTTAACTATGAAAATAGTATTTTGAAGAAACTTTTTATGAAAATGTAATACTTAAATTCACAAAAAAGGAAAGAAGGAGCTCATGTGCAAATAATGTATTTAAAGTCGAAGTGTTAAAATTCTAATCCTCAAATAATTTTTTTTTAAAAAACAGCATGGGGGAAGGGGTGGGGAGATAGCCAAGGTATTGTACTGACAACTACATAAGTATATATATATATATAATTAGCATTCACACATTACTTATTTAATTTTCATTTATTGCCTATTTTCATATATATATATATATATATATATATATATATATATATATATATATATATGTGTACATAGCAAAACCTACAAATACCTAGGGATAATGCAAAAACGGCAGCAGGAGCACAAGAAAGTCAAGGTCCAGCTCACGCAAGCATTCCAAGAAAGACTTAGAAGCATTGTGAAGACGAAACTGAGCGGGAAGAACACCACGCAAGCCATTAACGCATATGCGGTACCAGTGCTCACCTACTCCTTCGGGATCATCAAATGGTCCAACACTGAACTAGAACAACTCCAGCGGAAAATGAGAACCATCCAGAGAAGAGCCGGACAACTACACCCTGCAACGGCAATTGAACGGCAAACACTACCCCGGGAAGAAGGAGGACGCGGACAAGCGGACCTCAAAGACTTACATGACAAGCAGATCCAGAGCATGAGGCAATACTTCCAGTTGAAGAGTCCCCGATCGCCACTCATCCAAGCCATAATACAAGCAGATGCAAATTACACGCCACTAAACCTGTGTAGTACCGAAGAGCGTGTCCTCGAAACAGCCAACGAACAGAAACTGAGAACTTGGGCCGGAAAACCATTACATGGCAGGCACTACAATGACCTGCAACAACCACACGTTGACAAAAAGGCATCAAATTCTTGGCTGGCCAAAGGCACTCTCCAGCCAGAGACAGAAGGATTCATGCTAGCCATCCAAGACCAAGTGATCGCAACAAGGAACAATCAGAAATTCATCCAGAGAAAAGACATAGAAAGCGACAAATGCAGACACTGTCATGCGGCATCGGAGACAATCCAACACGTGATGGCAGGATGCAAGATCCTTGCGCAGTCAGACTACAAACATAGACACGATCAAGTAGCGAAAATAGTCCACCAGAAATTGGCAGCGAATGCTGGCTTTCTGACAGAAAAATGCCCGTACTACAAATATGAGCCAGAGACCGTGCATGAGAACGAAACACACAAGCTTTACTGGGATAGAGCAATCATAACAGACAAGACAGTCCCACATAACCGTCCTGACATAACCCTCGTCGATAAATCGAATAAGACCACGTACTTAATCGACATAGCAGTACCCAACACCAATAACATACAGACAACCTACACAACGAAAATCACCAAGTACCAAGATCTCAGACATGAAGTACGAGATATATGGGGTATGGAAAAGATCCTCATCATCCCGTTAGTCATCTCAGCAACAGGGATAGTACCAAAAACGCTTGCGACGAATTTGGAGATACTCAACATTGACCCAAACACCTACATTGAAATACAAAAAGCCACAATCCTAAACACGTGTCACATTGTCAGGAAGTTTCTAGACATGGCACATTAAGAAGTGATGTAAAAAGAGGCTTGGGAACATGGCGCTCTGCCCGTCCCAAAGAACAGGCTGGGAAAATTTTTATATATATATCATCATCATCATCATATTCAACCATTATCTATCCACTGCTGGATGAAGGTCTCTCCAAATGCTTTCCACACAAGTCTATCCTGAGCAATTCGCTTCCACGTCACCCCAACCTGTTTTCTTATTTCATCCACCCATCTAGTTTGAGGACGTTTTCTAGGTCTTCGGTGGTCTCTTGGAATCCAGTTCAGAATTTCTGTTGTCCATCGTTGATCAGTTCTTCTTGCAATATGCCCAGCCCATCGCCATTTCAGCCCTTTTACTTTAACAATGATGTCCTCTACTCTAGTTTGCTCTCTCACCCAAGTGTTCCTTTTTCGATCTCTCCTAGTTATTCCAAGCATGCACCTCTCCATGCTCCTTTGCGTTGTCTGTAACTTTCGTATTGCTCCAACTGTTAGACTCCATGTCTCTGATCCATAAGAGAGGACTGGCAATACACACTGGTTGAAGACCTTTCTTTTTAGACACAAAGGCAATTTCCCCTTCAGGATAAAACTGTTTCTTCCAAATGCACTCCAGCCAAGTTTAATACGTCTGTTGAGTTCTTTCATAATGTTGCCATCCATTGAAATCAGCTGGCCAAGGTAAATATATGAATCAGCAATTTCTAGCTCAATGTTGTCAACTTGTATTTTTGTTTCCTCTACGAAATTATTGAACATGATCTTAGTTTTTTGTAGGTTCATCTTGAGTCCAACTTCTTTACTTCTAGTTGAGAGCTCCTGTACCATGTCTTGGAGTTCTGATGGGTTCGTTGAAAAAATAACAATGTCATCAGCAAACCGCAAATGATTTAAATATTCACCATTTATTTTTATTCCCCTGTTATTCCAATTTATCTGCTGAAAAATCATCTGTAAAGCTGAAGTAAAAAGTTTTGGAGAAATGGTATCTCCCTGCCTCACACCTTTACCAATTTTGATAGCTTCGGTATCTTTATGTAACCGAAATTTTGCACTTGCATTTTTATACACACGTTTCACCATGTCAATGTACACATCCTCGATGTCTGCTGATCTTAAAGAGTTGATGACTGCTGATGTTTTAATAGAGTCAAAGGCCTTCTCATAGTCAATAAATGCCACACACAATGGAAGTTCATATTCATGTGTTCTTTCAATTAATTCTCTTAATACTTGAATATGGTCCACTGTACTGAATCCACTTCGAAATCCAGCTTGTTCTCTTGGTTGAGCTGCATCTAATTTTTTCTGCAGGCGATGTGTTAGCACTTTTGTGAAGATTTTATAAATAGCAGGTAACAAGCTAATTGGTCGGTAATTTTTCAAATCCTCTTTATCACCTTTTTTATGCAAAAGAATTACTGTTGCAGAATCCCATTGGTTTGGTATGTTACCGCTGTTAAGACATTTGGTAAAGAATTTTGCAAGTATGTCTTCTACATATTCTCCAGCTTCTTTTAGGATATCTAATGTAATACCATCATCACCAGGGGCTCTTCCTTTCTTCATATTTTTTATTGCAAATGAAACTTCTTCTTTTAAGATTTTAGGAGCTGTTCCTTCGACTATTTCAGTGTCTTCGTTTAATCCACTGTTACTTTCATATAGTTTTTTGTAGAATTCTTCAACTCTTCTAAGTATTTCTTCCCTATTTCTTGTTACGGTGCCATCCTCTCCTTTTAATGCAATGATGTGTTTCTTCCCAACAGATAAACTTCCTTTAACAACCCTAAGGCTCTTGTTATTTTCAATGGCTTTCCTTACTAGCTCACAGTTGAATTTTCTTATGTCTTCTTTCATGCTTTTGCGCAGAGTTTTACAAAGTTCTATGTACTCAATCCTGGAACTGGTATTTCGATTGTCCACCTTCATATCTCTTCGCCTTTTCATGAGCTGTTTCGTCTTCTCAGATAATTTGCTATTGTGCTTTTTACAGGTTACACCACCAATTTCCCCAGCAGTTTCAACTATTGTCTTAACAATGTTTTCATTTGCTTCTGAGATATCACTTTCATCAATAAGTCCTTCCAGTGCAGAAAAGCGATTTTTTAATTCCAACTTGAATGCCTCGGTATTTACTTTCAGTTTCATTAGATCCACCCTCTTACTTACTTGTTTCCTAATGAGCTTCTGTCGTTCTAATTTAGTATTTAAGTGCACTTTACATCTCACCATTCGATGATCACTTCCAGTATTAAATCTGTTCAGTACACTGCAATCTTCAATAATTGATTTCTTGTTTGCCAGGATATAGTCAATTTCACTAGTTCCCCCATTTGGGTGTTTCCATGTCCATTTTCTTTGCGGTTTCTTCTTAAAAAATGAATTCATGATGCTAAGGTTTTCAGCTTCTGCAAATTCGATGAGTTGATCGCCACGTTCATTCCTTTCCCCATATCCGTATTTACCAACCGATGTCTCTCCTTGTTCCTGTTGTCCAATTCTTGCATTGAAATCCCCCATGATGAGCTTGATATGTTGTTTCCCTTTGGTGTGTAACTCTTTGATTTCTTCATAAAATTCTTCAACCTCTTCGTCGGTATGGCTTGATGTTGGTGCATATACCTGTACTATTTGAAGTTGGTATCGCTGGGTTAGTTGAACAACAA
>QLNU02015360.1:229276716-229289501 GCA_006491805.2 Dysdera silvatica
GGAAGTTCAACTATATATATATATGCATACACACTCACATATACATACATATACAGTGAAGTCTGTATGATGATACTTTAGGTACTGGAAAAAGGTACCGTTGTAGACAATTTATGGTTATAAATAAACATGAATCAGATATATTCTTTAATGGAAGTTATTCAATCCAGATGTAATATTTTTAATATGATTTTAATGAATTATTCATATTATTTCAGATTAGGAATGTAGATGAGCATAAATCACAAGAATTGAACTAATTTGAACACATGTGCCAATATATATTCCATAGTTACTGATTGAATATCTCTTCTGTCACTAATGCCCCTTTGTTTGCTGTACAATCAACTGAACTATGTCAAAGAAAAGTATCATTAAGTGATAAATAAAAAGAACATTTGTGAATAACTATATGGAAATTTTAAAAATTGTTCAGCAATTTGAAATTTTGTTTAAAAATGAGACGAAAGTTATGTATTTATATGTTGATTTTTTTAAACTTAAAAAGACGGCCAATTTTAAAATGCACAGATTCATTTTTGGCATTTACAATTTACAGTTCTTTATACAGTGAAATTGGGATGTTAGAAAAGGTGAACAACAGAAGGCTTTAAAAGTCATGCTATCATAATGTAAAAAAAAAAAAAAAGAGAGAGAGGAATTTGGAAAAGTTATTTCAAGGGGACAAAATCAATATTCTTCAACATTAATGGATTATCAAAGGCTGTATTGTTTTAAATAGGCTTAGACATATTTAGACACATTAGAAAAAGTTTGACACAACTAAAGTTATCATTAACTGCAAGTTCACTTAAAACAAAATTCTTGTCATAGAAAAATTTGATGAATATTACTAACATAGGAATTACGTTGGCGTTGCAGACAATATGGTTATAGACAGATTTCACTGTGTGTATATATATATATATACAGGGTGTCTCAGCACCAGGGTTACAAACCTCAAGGTGAATGATATTTGTCATAGAACCTAAGGTCTCAAACCACCCACAGCACCAGTTCTAAAACCGTCCAGCATTCACAAATATTTAGAAACAGTGCGTGAAGAGCACCAGATACTACTCAGGTCAGCTGATCAAGTGCATAGCTGATTAGGACAACGCATGTTGCGCTTCTCATGCACTGGTTGTAAATATTTGTGCATGCTGGACGATTTTAGAAATGGCGCTGTGGGTGGTTTGCGACTTTAGATTCTATGACAATTATCGTTCACCTTGATGAGTACTATGACCCCTTGAAGTTTGCAGTTCTGGTGTTGAGACACCCTGTATATCAACAACAACCATTTTCAATACATTGCAGGATGGAGGTCTCTCTGTTATCACACATACATGTAGTGCGATGAAAGAAATACAGAGGAAGCAGCCTTAAGCTCATCACGTTGACCAGATGGCCTACAATTTAAGCGATTCTATAGTTTAGGCTTTTTATCACCAGAGCTAAAGTTCTGCGCTAAGGCAGGACTTGTGTCACCCCCTACGGAGTGACCACCACCAATGCTGCTTCGCAGTGGTGCCCGGTCGAATGCCAGCACTCTTGGCAGATGATGGCTGTAAGACATATATATATATATATCAGTGGCACAATGTGACTTCAAAAGTTGACCATTTATAAATGTTCATCCCCTCTTTGAATAAAAAAGTAACAATTTGTATACAGTAGAACCTCCATATAACGTACTTCCGTATAGCGAAATTTTCTATATAGCGAAGTTTTGGTAAATCCCCATGGTCATTATACACGAAAGTGTTTTCATATAACGAATTTTTTAACGACTAAAACAGAAAATCGAGTGGTCACGTCAGTGACATCGGGTTACCTAATACCGTGGGAATACAGTATGATTTTAAGGTAAGTGTCAAGCAAATACAATCAGACAGAGCCAATGGTGTTTAAACTTCCTAATAAATTGTTTTCTCAAGCACACACACTTGTCTGGTTGCCTTATACAGCGGGAAACTGCTAGGCTAGAAACAGGCCCCAGTTGTCTTTGAATACATTGTATTGTTTGACTAATAGTACTTGTCACACTTTTTTTGCTCGGTTGATTACCAGAAATCCAGACCTTGCAAATTTCCCACAGGGGTGCTAACACTTTTATGATGAATCAACATCGCCATTTGTTGTGCAGCAGGATATTAGAAATTTTTCTACAAAAGCATGAATGTGTATGAAAGAAGCATTAAATATGTTTTCATTTTAAGATAAGAATTTTTCAACTCTCTTTTTTTTTTTTTTATGTGCCTGTATATTTCACAATCAAAAACATCTATTTTTAAATGGTTGAATGTTATTTATGAGAAACAGTCGTTAACTGAAAAATGGTTGTTTGTTTGTTTTTTGGTTTTACGGCTCAAAGACTACAGTGGTCATGCTGCGCCGGGACCTACTGTTTTCCGAGGAATCCGAACCTCTTAAGGCCTAGGGAACCAAACCCCGGACTACAGTGAGCAGTGCGATCTTTATGAGATCTCTGAGTAAGCGTTCTTTTTGCACTGCTGGGAGTCGAACCCGGATTAGCGGCGCACTAGGAGAACGCGTTACCACACTGCGCCACCGCAGGGCACTAACTGAAAAACGGGATTTTGATTTTGGTATAATATTGCCTTGCCCTGGTTTATGAATACATTATTTCCACATAGAGAATTTTCTATATAACGAATTTCTTTCAGGAAACCGGCCCTTTCATTATATGGTAGTTCTACTGCATATAGAACCATGATGGTGATGATGATATATGCATGAATTGGTGTTTTTTCTCCTCCCACATGTGAGGGAGGGATGTTAGACAATTGGAGATGGTCCTACTTTTGAAGAAATGTTATGCCATTAATTATTTATATATATATATATATATATATATATATATGTATGTATGTATGTATATATATATATACTGGAGTGACTCAAATTAAAGTATCACAATTCAGACAGAACCAGTTGATGAAGTACTGTCATATTTGATAGGCGCACTTCCCAAATAATGGGGAAAGTGGCTTTGGAAATAGTTGAAAAAACTACAATAGGAGGAAAAATTGGTGAAATTCACGTGCAGAGTAAATCTTAAGGCTTCTAATCTAGTATAAAATACAGCTGTAAGGCTGATTGTATATACAAATTATTCCAATCATTCCTTTCTGTACATGCCTTACTCGCAAAGTTATGCTAGTAAAATTAAGAAGTGCACCTACCAAGTACAACAGGTTTTACTGATTGGTTGGATCCTTCTGCAGGTTGATTTAGATCAGGACACTTTAATTTGATATACATTTCGACATATAAATATGTGTATTATTATATAACACAACTAGCGTAGGTAGTTGAGCAAACTAAACATGTTTAGGAATTAGATCACAGATCCTTTGTGATGGTGATCAACATTTTGTATAACATGATATATAAAAATATAATACGTGATTCATACATTTTTGTATATTTGGAAACTAGCAATAATCTATAAGAGATAAAGAGAGTCATGGATCAAAATTTGAAAACTCCTGCATTATGGTATATGTAACTACCATAAAATTTGATTTAGGCCTCAAAGACATAAATATACAATACTAAAGATTCACTATCAGGTAAAGATCACTAAACAGTATTAATTTCTTTCCCCAGTAAGTACATGGCAAATAAGCACAAAATGAGTACGTTAAAGTTAACAAAAGCAAAGAAACCTTAATTCTAGATTTAATATTAGTCAATATATGGGAACCATCATTTTGATAAACCTATAAAGTAAATTAAATTTAAAAAAATCCGTTAAGATGGGTAATTGTTTAAAATCTCATTACTAAATTAGTCATTAAATTATAATTAAAGGTTGTAAACTAAACACAAGTTCAATTAAATTTACATACTTTGTGTAATAGTAATTTCTATACAAAACAATAGAGAATGGACTTCAAAATTCTTTAAAGTAACGCAAAGTCATTTCTATTTGAAAACAGCGTTCCCATGCCTTTTTGATCTCACTTAAACATGAAAGTAACGATGATCTAGTTCTTGTAGAAATCATCCATACACTATATATGTTTGTGTCTTCATCATGGAACTTGAGCTCAGCCTTAAGTAAATCTTTTCCCATTTTCTAAAAAATTCACAAAATTAATTTACATTAAAAATAAAATATATCATGCTACAGAAACACATTGCATTTTAAATACAAACATATATATACACTACTCAAAATAATTATAAGAGCATGTGCTTTTGGTAAATATTATGCAAACCAACTATGAGAGATTTTATTAAAATGTGAAAAATGAAAGTTGAACGCTATATATGCAACAGTAGAGGACTGTTCAATATGCCTAATAGCAGCAATGACAGAAATCACAAAACTATATAAAAAAGGTGCTTCAGGAGTTCCATTTTCTCGCATATGCTGTGAAAAGTTGTTTGAGGCAGTCTTCTGTTTAAAAGATGTATCAAGTGCATAGTTTAATAGAATCAATGGCATGAAAAATTACTCGGAAACTTGAAGCAGGGTGTCTATTCAAATTTTGCTTCAAACTTCCCTGACTAGTAACAAAACATATCCAGAGGTGTAGTGTTCTTGAAACCTTAGATACACAAAACGCTTTTTTAATCATGAATAAAGTTGCTGAGCTATAAATAAAGAAGAATCAAATTAATTTAAAATATTATTTATTTTTAGACATTTTAAATTTTAGTTATAATTGTAATGTTCTCTATATAACCTGGTTATTTTAACACTTCATGCCTCACTTTAATGGTTCAGCTGCCATTAGAAGCCAGAAAAAAAGTAACCGTATAAATTTACAAAAATCATAAAAATACTGTGCAATTTCTGACTAAGGATAAATTAATAATAGCAAGCCCATAATAAAGGATATATTTTTATAAAAATATTAAGGGGTGATAGAAATTGACCATCACCACAATATTGTTGATGCAAAACATTATTAGCCAATGTCTTCCACCTATTTGCTTCAAAACAATAAAAGATCATAAGTGAAGTATTTTATGCAAGAATCCCTTTGTTTTTTTTATTTAAAAATAGATATAAATCCTAAATATTAATTCAACTACAAAAAAAAAGGGATTTTCTGGGAAAACAACTAAGTTCCTTGAACTTGCAAATATTGGAATTTCACGACTTTTTTTTTTTTTGCTCTTTAAAAAAAAATCCCTGACTTTCCATAGAAAACTTCCAATTTCCATGACTCTTCCACTCAGAAAAACATCCCTGACTTTTCCAGATGCATAGACACACCATTGAAGTAGGTTAGAGAGAGTTTGGTTACAGAATCCATTGGAGTTAAAAGTCACAAAGGGTAATTTCCCGACTGGAATTGAATGTACAATTTCCGGTACGGGAAACGTTCAATAAAGGCAAGATAGTCCACGGACAATTATGGAGTGTTACAATCATTATCTATTGATAACAGCCCAGCAAAACAGCTGTCAAAATTCCTAATCAAGCAAGAGTTCCTGTCTTTTCAAATGAAGACAAAAATCAAGAGCTCACTTTGTCAAGTGAAGGCAGAATGCAATTTTCTTTTATTTGACAAAGGTTGCAATTATTCACAAAATGTTGCTTTTAAACCTTATATCAGTGTTGAAACAACAGTTGTTATGGAATCTACTGGAGAAACTCTATTATATTACTTTGTTACCAACTGTGTGTCTCCCTTTAACTGCAAGATACCATACGGCAGGAATCTTCAACCCATGGCTGACCGGATTACGAAAAAATGCAAATTTGTTTCACACAAAAATAAGGCCTCTTGATTCTTCCGTCTTAAATCTATGTACTTTATCTTATTCTGTTTATATTTTCACATTTCGTAATAAATATCTTAAAATGCTAGAGAACTAAAGTAATACGCGGTCTTCCCTCAATTGTGTTTTACTTTAGTTTTCTAGCGTATATGGGCATTACGCAACAGAGATTTAAGGAAATATTTAATGAGGAACATCATGATCTGGGATGTGACGAATGGTAATTCTATATTTAGTATGAAAATATTCATTTAACAAGGGGGGATCTCGTAATACCTACTGATGAGTTTGTCTTCAGCAATACTGTCAGTCAAAAATGTATCTATTGGAGTTGCGATGTGAGCTAGTGCTCCACCATGCATAACTCTTATATGTTCTGAAGGCATCATGCTTCATTATTGGAAAGATGGCATGATTGGTTTCTGTAGAAGAGTCAAACAACACGGTACAAGTTTCCCAAGCCACTTCTTGGGTAAAGTTACTCAAAGAAAAAAGGTCCCAGTGTTTAGAAGCCAGTGAAATTAGAACAGACTGTCACTCTTGGTGAATGAAATATCTATTAGCTATAATCATTTAGAATAGAAGTCACCCATATGTGGAAGTTTGGATGTGGACATGTGGAAGAACATTTCCATGCAGTGAAAGGTGGGCTTCATTGGTCCACAATACATTAAAAAACCACTGTAGTTTATATGTAATTTTTGACCATGCCCACATAACAAGGGTTCCCTCTGTGCAGTATCTGACGGTAAAAGTTTGTGGAGGGATTCATTATGTAGGGATAAAAATTCAAGATATCATGAAGAATATGCCGCACAGATGATATATAAATTTCCAATCACCTTGCACAGTGTTCCCGCTCATGCTGGACAAAAAAAATTCCCTGACGAATCGCAAGAAACTTTAAACTGAATTGCATTTGCTGGGAAAATGGCTTTACACTTGTAGGAGATTTATCTATTCAAACAGAAGTGACAAAGGTTTTCCTTGACTTTACTTGGTTTGATCAAAAACTCTCGTTTTCCCCTGACCTGTAGGGATGATTTCAAATTCCCTGACAATTTCAGCTTTCTCAGGTGTGTGCAAACCCTATTACAGCTTCACAAGAACTGCTAGTATCATTAAATGTTTCAGATGGCACAGAACTGGCAGTCTTCATTAGGGTCTCCTACTTCATGGATGATCCATCAACTAACAAGTTTCTTCAAATTGCTTGATGAGTTCAAATAGCCCAGAATATGGGAAGTGACATTTTCTTATCTTTATATTTTTTTTTATGATTGGAATTTTTGTGAAGCATCTGGTTCAATATGTCTTTCGTCTCATATTTTGCACTTTTTACATTATGCACTCTTTGATTCTAAACTTAAATACAGAATTTTTTTTAAGGAAAATAAGTCTTCCAGATGCTTTTTTCTTCATGCCCGCTACTTATTTAGGGAGGCTTTTGTAACCATATGGAATTCCCTCTTCTTATGCAGCTGCACTCATAAATACCTCCCCCTCTGTCTCTTTTAAATCTTAAAAAATCCACATCTTGAATATCAACTCACACAGTAACTATGTAACCTTTCCAATATTTCTTCTCACCTATCTCGTCGGATGAACTGCTGGTAATGCTAAAGGTGCATAGCAGCATACATTAAACATTTCTATCGAATACAAAAAGATATGGTGAATTGTAAGTCTGTTATCAGTAAGCTACCTATTTCCAAAATTTATTTAAAACTTGAATGTAAGTACTAAAGCCTGTACAACATGTTTTCCTGCAAGACAGCTTGCAATCCTTTTATTAAAAGGTTGGCTAAATTTTCTACAACATAATTTTTAAATGTCATATAATTATATATATATTTTGGCTCTTCACAAAATATCAAAGTGGTTATATCAGTTTTGGGGCACTCAATCTACTTAAACCCACCTAATTAAACAATCAAATGGGTTCGGTTTTCCAATGGATTAAGTTCCACACATGTATAGAATCCAAATCTCTGGCTTATATGTTACAAGCGAATTGGAAATTCCATTTTTCTAAAAGAAACTGGATATTCATTGATAATTTTCCCTCCCTTTTTTCTTTTATACCACTCTTCTGAAATATATCAGTTTTATAATGTATAATAAGTGTTAATTCTAATATACTTTTCAAAACTAACACTCTTATCAGTAAACACAGCATTAGCTCTAAAAAAAAAAAAAGAGATCAAAAATTAATTTGTTCTTCTACGACACACCCTAGAAATCTAATTGGATCAAATTCTGAAAAATGAACTGAATTCATAATTTCATTCCACTTGTGCATTATTTCAGTTTAATACATAAACTTTATCCACTTACGTATCACAGTCTTTTGAAATGAGGCACAAAAAATCATATATATAGCATTAATATCATCTAGTTGTCAGTTCATGGAAATGCTATTAAATCAGTTAATAAGCTATACAATGTTCTACGTTTCAGCTATTCAAGAAAACAACAAACTTCAATAGAATCGTAAAATAATTTTTGGAAGAGAATCCCGTAACAAGCTTCGGCTTTATATTCTCTTCCAATTCTAACCCAAATCCTAAAAAGTAAATTTAAAAGCTTTCTTCTTCTTTGTTTCTCGTTTTGCTTATGAGGTGTACCACACAAAATGTATAAAAATTGGGTTGAATAAACTATTATTATTGGTTAGTTGTATTTTTATGGTGAAAAAAAAAAAAAGTATCTGGTGCGGAATCTCTATTCACATAAAACAATTTCATTAACAAGGCCTACTAAGGCAAAGTTAATGTCTTTGCAAAAACTTGTTCTTTACACCGAATTTACTAATGAATTAAATTAAGAATCTAACAAGACCTTAGCTCTTTTATAAGAGCTACCTACTGATGAACTGTTGAACTAATTTTTTTTTTATAAAAAATAAAACATCCTGACAACACTCATCATGCAAACCATACTTTAATGCAATTATTTTTCCCTTCTTTTAATTATTGTAAATTCAAAAATTTTAGAGACTTTCAGATGACTGTGTGTGTGTGTGTGTGTGTGTACATTATACAAAGCTAGATGGAAGTGAAAAAAGTTTTTAATATTAACGTAAAAAAAAAAATAATCATAATAAATTGGAACACACTAATTTCAAATAAAAAACATACCACTTCGATAAGATTCTTTATTGGTTGTTTCCCAAAAGGCACATAGTGAAATAGGTTAGATATATCATCCAATTTACTTTGTTTCTCAAACTGAATAGCAGACACAAAAATATCCTCCCATGTAATGACAATGCATGCAGGCGTGTCTTCTATTTCATCTAAGCAATAAATGCAATGAAACACAATTACTGTAAAATACTTCAATAAGGGATTTAAACTGATAAAATCCAAGCGCGAAAGAAAAACACAGAATATGTGTTCAGTGCACAAAAATATTTAATTGTATTTTATAGAAAAAAAGTATCAATGATCATTCTGCATCAAACGAGGTAATTTTTTAGAGTTAATTTCATAAATTCCCATATAAGTATTATTGTGGAATAATACCAAAAGTCATCATAGCATTCTTCAAACCAACACTGCTTGATAAAATTTGCTACTGTTTTGAAGGAGAAGTCAGTGGTGGCTCGTGACTTCAAGAATGGGTGCAGCAACGAGCCCCTCCTCCATTCCCACAAAGAAACAGGAAAAGTGGCCAATAAATTTCCGTTTTCTAGCAAAATAATTGTATTTATTATGATTGATATATATCATCATCATCATATTCAACCATTATCTATCCACTGCTGGATGAAGGTCTCTCCAAATGCTTTCCACGTCACCCCAACCTCTTTTCTTATTTCATCCACCCATCTAGTTTGAGGACGTTTTCTAGGTCTTCGGTGGTCTCTTGGAATCCAGTTCAGAATTTCTGTTGTCCATCGTTGATCAGTTCTTCTTGCAATATGCCCAGCCCATCGCCATTTCAGCCCTTTTACTTTAACAATGATGTCCTCTACTCTAGTTTGCTCTCTCACCCAAGTGTTTCTTTTTCGATCTCTCCTAGTTATTCCAAGCATGCACCTCTCCATCCTTACTAGCTCACAGTTGAATTTTCTTATGTCTTCTTTCATGCTTTTGCGCAGAGTTTTACAAAGTTCTATGTACTCAATCCTGGAACTGGTATTTCGATTGTCCACCTTCATATCTCTTCGCCTTTTCATGAGCTGTTTCGTCTTCTCAGATAATTTGCTATTGTGCTTTTTACAGGTTACACCACCAATTTCCCCAGCAGTTTCAACTATTGTCTTAACAATGTTTTCATTTGCTTCTGAGATGTCAACTTCTTCAATAAGTCCTTCCAGTGCAGAAAAGCGATTTTTTAATTCCAACTTGAATGCCTCGGTATTTTCTTTTAATTTCTTTAAATCCACCCTCTTACTTACTTGTTTCCTAATGAGCTTCTGTCGTTCTAATTTAGTATTTAAGTGCACTTTACATCTCACCATTCGATGATCACTTCCAGTATTAAATCTGTTCAGTACACTGCAATCTTCAATAATTGATTTCTTGTTTGCCAGGATATAGTCAATTTCACTAGTTCCCCCATTTGGGTGTTTCCATGTCCATTTTCTTTGTAGTTTTAATCTTTCCACTAACTTTCCACCAGCAATAACATACCTAATTATGATACTACATTGAGATTTTTGGACAATATCTGTGGAATCGTCTACTTGTATAGAAAAAAATGCAATCCTTTATTTCTTTTTCGATATGTTCATTGATATATTGCCAAATGCAGTCAATTATTTCATTCTGAATAGTCTTAGAATTGCCGGCAAACATGGGTGTGATTTTTCAAAAGTGCTCATGAATGTCCACAGGGCTTATCGAAATGCAGTTTTCTAACAATTCTTTAAAATTACCATGATTAGTGGAGGTTACATCTTTGTGATGACCATGAAATGCTAATTCTTGCTTCCCCAAGTAAAGAACAGCACGAATGGGCGGGCAATTGAATGAAACGTCTATTAAGCTGCACATTCTCGTTGAAGCGTTTAATATATATTGCCTAAAGTATTCTTTTAAAGCATCCTCGGTACCACTTAAATTTTTTTTTAAGTTTGAAAAACATAATGTACAATCCACACGATCAAAAGAACCTTCATGTTTGTGAAGAGCACGGGTAACGTTACCAAAATCATTGAAACCACTCTTATTCCACACATTTGATTTAACACCAATGATTAAACATGGCATACAAAAAAGTTTATTTAAATAATAACTCCCACACAGCCATTCAAACTCCGAATATCACGAAATCTTAAAATGCCGATTATATACTTTGTCCTTTTTTTGCAACTTTACTTACATTTAACACAGGCATGGGCTTTTCCTTACTTAAAAAATCTTTTTTATCATCGTTATTCCAACTGGAGAATGGGGTTTCTAATAAAATACATACCTGGTCATTTAAGGTAAACGTCATATTGTAAAGGAACCTCTTAGGTTTAACCTAAAGAATCAAGTAACGGAAATATTGATTTCCTAGGCGGTTTGAGAACTTGTAGCATAGTGCGCATATCTGAACTTTGGACCATATAAAAGATGGACACAGCAGTGTCCCCAGTTTAACGGCTGCTCTTCGAGCGGCTCCACATCACGTGATGTTAAACGTAATTCATTAGTCACGTGAGGAAAGTGGAAAGGACGTCTCATCCTTCCTAGCAAGCTCCTCGCTATTCTTCTAGTGTGTTAAAACGATCATGGTGCGGTACAGTGTAGCATATAATTGCAAGGAAAGGGGGAAAAGAAAGGCGGAATTTACTCATTTCACAGGCTTATTAATGTGTATATATCTTCTGTTCACATTGTAAATGATACGGTTCCCATTATCACACATAAACATTTCATTCACACATAAACACACACAAATTACCAAGAAAGGTACCAGCTTTAACCCAATACCAGAAAATATGGACAAAATAAGTCATTAAAATGTATAAAAAATAATATATAGCAATTATATAAAAAAATCGACATATTTTAAATATCGTACTTTTTTTAAATTATTGAAAATATATTTTTACTTTGTCAGTTGGTTTTAAAATATAGGTATTTATGATATAAAAGCATATTAAAAATTTCAGAACTCTAGTGCGCATAGATCTGAAGATAATCTCTGCGCAATATAGAAAAAGTGATTTTGAGAAAAAAAGTGTTCAAGTTGGAACTTGGTAACAAGGTAACATGTAACAGTTATTTTTATTTTATACAATAGTGCAAGAAGTAATTGAAGAATTTTGATGCGGTTTGTTTTAAAACACTGCCAAAAATCGATATTATTTTTTAAACTAATAAATAAAAAATCGATTTTTTAAAGATTTAAAGGTCCTGTGTCCCCTTAAGAAACAAAAACACAACGAAATTACACGCTTCTACTGTTACCACTCAACGTGCCTCGAAATACTTCAGGGTAATTAAATAATTCTAACAGATATAACACTAAACTGTTTGTAGTTTGAATCAAAGTTTTATTCAATTCTTTGATTTAATTTTTTTTCTTTGACCAGTAACACACCCCACAGAAAATTTTTTACCTCTAGAAACCTCTGTGGTAATCAAAAATCTCAATTTTTATTTCTGATCAAGCCATACCTCTGTTTTGGTAATTTTTACCTTTTTCCCCATGCAAAACCTCTAGATTCAGAGGTAAAACCTCTGATCTGGCAATACTAGCTGACATGATGATGCGATAAAAATTTCTCTTCTCTGACAGTACTTGCTTTCGCCGTAAATATTCCATCGCCATGGTAACCATGTTCGCAAAACATTTCCGTTTTGAAGCGAAGCTCTGAATTTCTATTGTCGCTTCATTCGGCCCTTTTTCTCGGCGAGCAATATTTCGTTGGTGCGTTTAACGCGTTTAAAGCGCTGACTTAAAAACGTAGCCTTCTGTTCCTGAATGTAATTCCAATTATATTAAAGGAATTAAATTCAAAAAAAAATAGTGGGCTCAAAATAAAATTTCGAATTTTATTTTTCTACTCAAATTTTAAA
>QLNU02015360.1:229291864-229312723 GCA_006491805.2 Dysdera silvatica
TGAGTACGAATCATTTAACCGAACGTGCAGTCTTCATAAGATATCATTCCTGTAGTTTAAACAGACTGCTTGGGGAACCCGTCCATTAATCAGATGTACAGTAGAGGGGAGGGGCTGTTGGAATGTGGCCACTTTATATAAGAGGGAGGAGGTGTTATTAATTTGTATATGTATACACTACAAATTTTAACAAGTATACATAAAAACTTTTTTTTTAATTAGTACACTCACATTATTTTGTTTTCAAGCACAAAAGAAGGCAAATGGAATACTAAATCTGCAATGTAATTTTCTGTAAATACATCACTGTTGGGGGGGATAAGTATGAAAGTACATGTAATTAATAGGGAAAGGGTTTAAGTTAGTCCACAGTTATACATGGGAGGGGGGGGTGAGGGTTAAAAAGTACCTGAACCATGCACATGTAATTAATCCCTTGTGTCTGTTGGAGCATGAACAAGACGTGTTGCACTGTTGACTTTGTTTGACAGACGCATTCACGATTGTCTGTTTGTCAGACGTGTTGCACTGAACTGTTGTTGAAGATGGTATATGGGCCAAACAAGAAATATCATCATATGAATGATCTTCAAATTGAAATTTTGGATGCCAGGGACAATATAGACTTAGTTTTTTTTAAAAAAAACTACTTTAAACAATGCCTCACAGAATGATACATATTACTGAAAAGCAAGGAGAACCGACTTGCTATTAATTTCTGATTTCCTGGAATTTTTCTGGAGTTTATATTTTGTTTACAGGCTGTAAATGATTATTTTTTCTTACAAACAAAACTGTTCACCTTTTTCAGAAGTTGCAAGTGGTATATGTATGTAATCACCATTGGTACATTATTTGCATAAATTTATATCAAACGCTTATTGCAATCATAAGTTACTTGTGATTTATAGGTGAGTTTATAATTTATTTACATAGTGTATATGTGTGAAAAGCAACTTTTAATGCATTTTAACAAATTTTAAAGAACACATAACATAACCAATTTTATACTATATAAATCATATTAAATTTGCTAATTGGAAATATACTCACTTGTTAATGCTAGATTTCAAAATGTGAACGTTTTTATTTGATACAGCAAATAATCCATCAAATTTTTCACACATTGGGAAGACGACTATACTAATCTTGAATAACAAAAAGTAAAATATAACAACAAATAATCAAATTATTTAATAAAGATTTTTTTTTTATAGGAGAACTAGTATAAGGGCTTTAAAGTTAATAAAATAGGCAAACCTCATTTAAACAACACTCCAAATGTTCATCATCATCAAACAATGTATTTTCTAAATACAGTTTCAAGCGATGATCAATCATAATAAAAGATTCAGAAATAAATTGTTCCTTCTTGCTGAGAAGATTGCTGAATTTCAAATGGCCACATACATCACACTTGCTTGTAGAAGAACATTCCCATTTGCATCTGTTATAGCAACTGGGACACCTTTGTGAAAGTGGGGCATTGTCTGCACCTACAGTCAGGTTATTCATATTACACTCATATTGTATTTATTCAATACATGGAAGAAACGAAGACAGTTAAAATTGAAAACGAGTTTGGTTCACATATTTTCATGCATTCAACACTAAGAAAATAATAAAGATAAAAAGTATACAAATACGTTGACTTAAAAAAGATAAGACAAAATAAAATACATTACAGCAGAAAGTAAAATTCAGGCACAAAGAAGAGTGCTTGAAAAGTATCACTTAAAAGCACAAGCACTTTTTAAAATAGTGACAACTATAAAATAGCGATTTAAATAAATAAGGCATTGACAATTGCATGTAGTAACTATTATCTGCCAAAGTTTGCAGATTAAAAGGAGATCCACATGTTAAATATAAGTGAAAATGCAAAATATTATTACCCTCCTCAGGGCTAGCATAACTGCCAAATAACGGTCAACACACAGAGCCACCAGGGTGAGTTTTTATGAGGTTTTCATGGGGGATTTATTATTTATTAATCAGTAAAAATGTATGAAACTGGGAAGACCAGTAAATTAATATTTACATTAACTCAAAAATGGAAGCTTTTTTCCAGGAAACAGTATATTTAAATCACAGCCAGAAAGACAATAGGGGAAAGTTAAACTAATAAATTCATTTGGCCAGCATGTTGAATATATAGCATCGTCAAGATGTATTGGGTTAGTTAAATTTACTAAAATTTTGAGTTGTCAATGCATTTAACAATTTAGAGGTTTAATTGTTGCCAATCAGTCCATGCATGCATTGACTCGAATCTGCATGTTTACATGCACATAATATTGTTTACATAATTATTTGTTTTTGTGTTTTCATTAAAATGCCATGACGCTTATTTAAAAATGTTTATAATTTGTGAATTTTTTACTAAGACCCTTGAAAATGGAAATACAAACTACATGATCCACTGAGCAGTCAGTCATAGAAAAAAGCTATTTGCACTGTCAGTTAAATCAAATTAAAAACAATTGGGAGGTTTTGAGGTGTTAAACATTCTAGGTACAACTAGATTGAATATACCTTACACTGAAATACCTTATTATTTTACTAAAATACCTCACAATCATGCATCACTAATGGAATACCCAAACCACCACTGTATATAAAATAAAATGTGAAATTAACATCTCTCAATACATGGAAATAATCGAGTATGCGCATAAGGAATGTTTGACAAAAAGTTGTTTTGATTTCGTTTTTTGTCAATTAACTGCTATTACAAAAAAAAAAAAATTGTATAAACGTTTTAATATTCATTTTTTAAAAAATTCTATTCATATAACAAAGTTAAAATTTATGAATGGGATGACATAATGGTAAGAGCTGATAAGTATGTGGATGGTTTCATGTTGAAACATATAGGGTGATCCAAATTAAACAGGAGGTATTTAGACCTCTCTCCAGAGAAAACTACTTGGCCAATTTCACCCAAATTTCGTACACATGCTCTCCTGAGTATGCGGTTTTGATTTCTGAAAGAAAACATTGAGTTCATATTTCGCCCGCTAAGGGAGGAAATGGTGCTGCGGAGCAGGCAATTTATTAATATTAACAACGAAAAAGTGTTTTAACATGCAATAACCTTTATTGCAATCACATGAAATTAACTACAAATTACAGTATACCGTAGGATAGTAGGTATGACTAAAAAAAGATTTGTGCAATAACTTTATTGCTATCATATGTGGAACCACACTATCATCACAGATACGGCTCGATATGTCCCCCGTCTCTTTGCTCTAGAAATTGCATTCGATGCACAACACATTCCACGGCAGAACGTAACTCATTCGCTTGGAGGTGGGATACATGTTGCGAAATTCTGTCTTTTAAGACTGCTAAGTTCGGAACATTGCCTTTATAAACGCAGCTCTTTAAATATCCCCACAGCCAAAAGTCACAAGGGTTAAGATCGGGTGACCGAGGCGGCCAAGATGTTGAAAATGACCTGCTAATCACTCTGTCATCCGAAAAGTTTTGCCGTAATAATGTTTGAACAGGCAACGCGATGTGCGGGGGTGCACCATCTTGCATGAAAATTGTAGTGTCAAGACAATTTCTCTGTTGAAGCGAAGGAATGACAAAGTTCCAGAGCATAAATGCATACCTAGAGCCAGTAACAGAACATGTCATTGGCCCCGAGGCCGTATTTTCTTCAAAGAAGTAAGGACCAATGACGAAAGATGAGGTGAAGCCACACCACACTGTCACTTTTGGAGCATGCAACGGAATTTGTTGATGAACGTGGGGATTTGTGTCAGACCAAATACGGCAGTTACATGTGTTTACAGCGCCATTCAAGTGGAAATGGGCCTCATCACTCCACAGTATCTGCCAAGGCCATTCATCATCCACTGTCATCCGAGCAATGAACATCAAAGCAAATGTTTTCCGCACGTCATTATCACCAGAAAGCAATTGCTGAGTGTGGGCTATCTTATATGGATAAAACTTCAGGACATTTCTCATAACTCTCCACACTGTCGTATATGGCATGTCCAATTCCCGTGATATCGCACGTGCACTACTGCTACCATGTGCACTTGCTGTTCCCTACTCCACTACTGCAGTTGCAACTTCTTCAATTTGCTGCACTCGAGTTGGTTTGCGGCCTCGTCCTGATTTAATGGCGAATGTTCCAGTCTCCTCAAAATACAAGACCATTTTTCGAAGATTTGTAATTGTGAGAGTGCGTCTGCGTAAACCTTTTACCTGCCGAAATGCTTTAAGTGCAGCAGAAGCATTGCTATTTCGTTGATAAAAGAGCTTAACGAGTAACGCGCGATCTGGTAAAGTAAGTTTCATGACGGAGTCCTCGTATGGTGGAAAAATGCTTCACGACTCCTTATATAGGCAGAGGATGTTGCGCATGTTAAGTAATATGTAAATTGCCTGCTCCGCAGCGCCATTTCCTCCCCTAGCGGCCGAAATATGAACTCAATTTTTTCTTTCAGAAATCGAAACCGCATACTCAGGGGAGCATGTGTATGAAATTTGGGTGAAATTGATCAAATAGTTTTCTCTACAGAGAGGTCTAAACACCTCCTGTTTAATTTGGATCACCCGGTATTTGGGGGGATGTCACTCTAGCGGTGGACAGATAATGGCTGATGATGGTGAACAAAGGGCAATCAAAGGGAACTGATTTGAAATTTGATGTTGTGCCGTTTTTTATTGCTAAGAGAGAAGAGACTGAAACCTAAAGGCAAACTTTTCTATAGAAGGTTACTGGATGTGATGAATACTGCTAAGATATAAAACACAACAAAGCAAATATTTATTCAGGTGATTGACGGCACTACAGGAAAAAAATATTGGTGTTTGTATCAGTAGGTACATTGCTGAGAGATGATGTATATATTGTGAAATGCACTGTCGCATAATTAAGAGAAAGATATGTGTGTTATATGGCCAAAGTCTGCAGATGCTAAGGAATGTTTTGTGGTGGAAAACAATTTTGGAGTGATTTTTGAGGTACATTCCTTTACTTGTTATTGATGTACAAAAGTCATGTGACATATTTTTTGGGCCTAGGTTGGCTAAGATTTTACATTCAGCATTTGATACATGCATATTAACCGTTGAGATAAGAAGTCTTAAAAATGGCTAGTGTTAAAGAATGTTTGTAATGAAAGTGATGAAGTTGTTTGTGTATACTATTTCTTTCTGGTTTAAGCTTTTTGCTATTGGGAAAAATCAATATGGCTTATTTTTTCACATAACCTTTAGGTAATTAATAAAATTTTGCCACTGGTATAATGTATAAGAAAAGATTCTGCACTGGTTTAAGGACCACTTTTCCTTCCATCAACTAAAGTGCTTTGCTTTATAAAGGGAATGGTAGTTCTCGAAACATTGCAAAGTCTTTTCAAATACGTTGGGTGGGTCATAAAATTTTACTAATTATGGTAAGATTTGGTCAGTCTTTGTATGACCTTTAGGGTTATACTAGGGGGAAATCTGAGCTGAGCATTGAGATGTTGTTTCACTGCCACAATGTAATAAAAGAGTCCTGACTCACACTGGAGAAAAAGTTCCTGATTTTTCAGGTAACATTCACTGACCAAGTACAAATAAAACTTTCAACTGAACTTCTGGTTGCGGGGAAAAGAACTTCACATTCATGGGAGATTTAGCTGTTCATAATAGATGTTCAGAAGGTTTTCCCTAACTTTTCCAAGTTTGACCAAAGAATCTTGTTTTTGCCTGACGTTTAGGGATGATTTCAAATTCCCTGACAATTCTAGGCTCATGGCAACCCAGAATATTTTTTTCTGTAAGCACAATAAAGCAAGCTTCTTTAAAACATAAGACTACAATTCCATACCTAGATTGCTTGCTTGTTTTACGATACAAAGGCACCAAAGGTCATGCTGTACTAGGACCTACAGTTGTTTTGAGAAGTATGAACCTCTTATTGCCTAAGGAACCAGGCCTTGGAATACAATGAGCAATTAGTTGGTAAGTGTTCATATTTTGGGACATCACTGGAAGTTGAACCTGGGTTAACAGCACACGAAATGAACATGTTACCATTGCATCACCACAAGGCCAAAATTAGGATGGCTCAAATTTGTATAGCAAATTTTTTTATACCAAGCATCGTTTGTCTCATCCCTTCAAATTATTATAGTTCATGAAAAATTAATTTCTATAAAATTTTATTGCAATTGAATGATAAAAACACGTTCTGACAGAGTGCCTATTATAGCAGAAGTTTTCGTTTCCCGCTACTGACTAGGGAAGTGCACAAGGTATAAGTCGTCGATTTTGACAAAAGTGGTATCGTTGGAAAAGTCTCATTACAGGGAACAAAAAAGTCAACGGAACTACCCACTTTAATCGAATAGTTGAGAAAAAATTGATAAAAGAAAACAAGGGAGTCAGCTCTGCTGGGAAAGCAAAGTGTAGGGAAATATCGTGAATATAAAGTACACACGGGTTAATACACTATTTAAAATGCTTAATTTTTATGTCATTGATGCTCTGTGACATCATCCGTTTTCTCAATGAGAGTGATGTGCACATTCAGTAACTAAATGATGTCAGTACAGGACTAGAATGTAGCAGTCCAAAATTTAATATTAAGAACTATTGTTTATTTGTGGTTTTACAGCTCAAGGACTATAATGGTCATGCTACGCCGGAACCTACTGTTTTCCGAGGAATCCAAATCTCTTAAGGCCTAGGGAACCGAACTCCGGACTACAGCGAGCAATGTGATCTTTATGAGACCTCTGAGTAAGTGTTTTATATTAAAAACTAACTCCTTGCTTGGTCCTATAGGATAAAAAGAGGACATGGGCAGGGCCTAAGAAAGTAATTTCCTTAGGTGCTCAACCACAGAGAATCGTAGCAGTACATGTGCCTCTCGTTCCAAGTGCACTGGTTCAGGGGAAGTGGCACGAACCCCTGTAACATGTGAAGTCAAGCCCAGTTATGGAGGACTAGTTGATCAACTCTTATATTCTAATGCTATCATTGACAAAGCTGAAATTGCTCACTATCTAGAACATCGTTTGATATCCCACTTTGACCACCCATCAGTTGGTCGAGAGGTCACAAAGGTAGAAGAAGAGATTATTTGATGACTTTTCAAAAATCATGCACAAGTTGTTAGAAAATAATTGCTTTGGTTATGCTAACGTTGAAATCACTGCGACAGTGGATGGAAATGAATTAGATGCCAAATTCAGATCTGTTGTGGCTAAAAAGTTAGAAAGCATAAAATATTCCAAGGTTTTCATCATACGTTCCAAGTCTGGTAAGAGCAGTAAGCAATTAAATACAAAATATTTTGAAATATTAAAGGACATCACCACCAAACAGTATGGCCTTTTAATCCTGGATCAAAGGAGTGGCTAAAAAGATGGCACCGAACCATGATATACAATTTTTGAAAAAGCTCATTGAATATGAATCTGTGGACCTAGATATATCTTGTATCACAGTTCACAAATTCAAAAAATCATTTATGGTATTTATCCCCAGAAGCTTGTGCTTTAGCATTTTTCGGTGAAGGTTTAGCTGTTAAAACTAAAAAATGGTACAGAATCTAGTGAAATAGGGCATTCAAGAAAAAGGTGTCAAGCAAATCATACTAAAAAATGAGGATATTCCTGGAATAATAGATAAGTCTATCGAGGACTTCATTTCAGAAGACAGCAAACAATTTTTTGAAAGATTTAATACTCACACAGATTTCTTCAATACAGATCCAGCTTTCTGGTCTAAAAGTGAAGTGCATAAGAAAACCACAGTTATTGTACACCAATTAAACGTGGTCATTGACACAGCTGAAAGAAGGGCAAGGTTAATGGAGGACTACAACAAAATACTAACGAAAAATGAAGACCAGAGACAATTTTTATTGCAAGTTGTCACTGACTACAGACGTTGATATCCTGATGTAAAAAAGAGACCATAGCTAAAAAAGTGAGATTGTCATTTGTTTTCCATTTCTTGATATTTCTGTCATTATCTGTACATAATCTGCATTTTGGATTTAACCACAGATGATAGAAGCTTTACAACCTTTTTTGGCATCTTGCCAAGAATATTGCATTAAACTAGCAATGAGATAGTTTAAGAAGGAAAAAGAGTAAAGAGCTGAATGTATTATATGCATACAGCTAAAAGTATGTAAATTCATCATAATTGCCATGGTCATTTTATTAGCTTATATTATACAGGGAATTTCTATAGCAACGTTATTAACGTTGTCATAAAAATTCCCTGTATATTATTCATATTGAATCGTCATTTTTTACCCCTTACCTTATATTATTCCTTGAATTCTTGTCTTTTTGTAGATGTCGTTGTTTTTTATTAATTCCATTAACTTCTTCAAATATAGGCAGTTTTATGTGCGAACGTGTTATAGATTTAAAGATCCACTTGGCGTTTTGATAGTCAATTTCTGAAGAATGTCATTTTGATGATACATCATGCAACATGAAACGTAATAACTTCAGTTCATTTTTATCGATTTTTTAATTTAAAAGTGTTTATTAAAGCCAGTAATTGTGGCCACATAATACACCAGCATCTATTACCTAAATGAAAATGTGCAATTTCTGCAACTCATTGTTTCAACAAAATTGTGCCAAAATACGGGTAAGGGTATGTTTATTTCATTTAATGTTTCTCTTTTTATATTAAGCTATTTATTATTAAAATTCTAGTATATAATTAATAATTCTAGTATATATAATTTTACTATAATATTGTATATATTACATGTACACTGCTCAGATATAATATCCTCCATTAAAAAAAGTTTCTATTTTAATAATAATTACTATTATCATGTTAAAAAAAATCCACAAATTAATTTACTATTTAAATAAAAACAGCAAATTAAAACAAAATTCCATCAGAAAGTATCTAGTGTGGTGTTCATGAGTTAGTGAAAGTAGTTTTTAATTTTATCTTCAAAATTAAAAAAAAAGAAAAGAAAATGAGTAGGCCTATGTGTATACATTAAGTGGCGGGAAAACGAAAGCTGTCTCTATAAAAGCATGACCGTTGGCACGTGTTGTCATCATTTAATTGCAATAAAATTTTACAGATATTATTTTTGCCTAAAATAGAACAATTTTAAGGGGTGAGACTTAAAAAATAAAAAAGTTGATTATTTTGGGTCACCCTAGCCAACATTCACGTCTACATTAATTTTTATTATTTTCCCAATAAAATCACATCTTTTACTGTTAGGTTCTTTACAGTGTTCCTTTTAAATAAAAAAAGAAACCTGTACATTTTACATTGGGTAAGATGCAAATTTTAAATTAGGCTTTACCAAATTATTGTAACATTTACTTAAATTAGGTGCACTGTATAGATATATACACTGAAGAGTCAAAATATTAAAACCACTTAACTAATAACGTGTAGGTCCAATTTTGGAGCGTAAAACAGCCTAGATGCGGCTTGGCATGCTTTTAACTAGATGTTGATAGGTTACACGTGGGATATCATACCATAATTGCAACAGAAGTTGGCCAAACTTTTGTAAATTCCGTGGTTGTGATGTTAATGCTCTGATACGTTGTTCTAAGTGAAACCACAGGTGATGAATAGGATTGATGTCTAGAGAATTTGGAGGCCATGGTAATAAAGAAAACTCATTCTCACGTTCCTCGAACCATTCTAGAACTGTGTGAACTTTGTGACATGGAGCATTATCCTGCTGTATGATGCTATTGCTGCCTAGAAAGACGGCGGACATGAAGGAGTGTAACTGGTCCCCTAAGATGTTTAAGTACATGGAAGCATTGAGATTGCGTTGAACAATGACAATGGAACTAAGCTGGTTCCATGAAAAACTCGCCTACACTATAACACTCCCGCCATCACCTTGCTTTTTTTCATCAGTGCAGCTAGGTAAAGGTGTTTCTCCCCATTAAATGTCGCACACTAACGCATCCATCTACATAATGTAAACAAAAACGAAATTCATCTGTCCATGTGACCCTCCTCCAATGTTCAGCTGTCTAATGGGCATGGATACATGCCCACAGCATGCGTTTATAGCGATGAGTTGCAGTGAGCATGGGCACATGAACCCGGCGATGACTTTACAATCCCATAGACAACAATGTATGGTGAACAGTGCGTTTTGACACATTCCATGCACCATCACTATTAAATTCCTTGCTAATTTCCGCCACGGTAGCACGCCTATCCATGTGAACAAGCCAATGAAGTCACCACTCCCCTCTGCCATCATTGGCCCTCGACCGGCCAACACATTGTCTTCGACCAGTTGTTTCACCTGTTTGCAATCATCTCTGATACGTACTAACTACTACATATCATGAACTGACAACTAAAAGTGCAGTTTCCGAAATGCTCTTACCCAGCTCTCTGGCCATCATAATATGTCCTTTGTCAAAGTCCGATAAATCCTTATCTTTACCCACCTTGCAGAGATAAAAACTACTGATCGACAGAACACAGTCCCATATTTTTATATACCAACCTAAAACCCACCCCTTCCATTTGATTGGTACTGTAGATAACTTTGTCTGCATAACGCACAGGTGGTTTTAATGTTTTGGCTCTTCGGTGTATGTGCATAAATAATTTCAAGAATTGATGAAGATCGCACATCTTTAATAGCTTTTTAAAATAGCTGTCTCTCTGATTAATGATAACTGATTCAATAGCATATGCTATTGAACCAGTTCTGCAAATATTTTAAAAACTTCCCAAACCGTGGGAATTGCACCAACTCATAAAATAATTTATATGCATACTGTATTATTGCAAATGGATCTTCTAATAAAATTCAAGCATAGATTAAAACTAAGATATAAAAATAAAATTAGACATAAATAATAGTCACAATTGTTCTTGAGGTTAGATGTAACATGTATTTATATAATGCAATTTTTTTTTTACATAAAAATTTCATAATTGTAAAATCAACATTTCACCTGCAACATGAAATCAATTAGTTAACAGCAATATAAATCATACCTTTGTGATATATGTGTTAGATTTGAAAAAATTTATTGCATTAATTTATCTTACACCTCTAAAAACAGCTTATGTATGTAAAGACAAAGAAAAATTTTAGTAAAAAATAGCTTTTTCATTTATAATGAAATTAATGCTGCTATTTTATATTATGATTAACTATAAATAAAAATTACTCTATATCGAAACTTATAATAAAAATACCGCAGGTAAAAACCAGAAACACATCTTGATTACCAATTGTAGAGGAGTTGGAATTGAAATCTTCATTGTTCTTTTTATCATGTTCACTAGGAAAGAACAATTCATACTGAAGTTCAATGCAAAATATCATAAAATAAAAATAACATACATTATAAAAAAACATGAAATTATCAATGAACTTCGATAGCACTAGTAAATTTTGAGTACAGGGATATCAAAACTTTTCACACATTTTTTTCTTAAAAGAAGTCACATTATTAAAATTAACTTCAATTAACAATATAATTCCCAATGTTTGCAATTACTTTTAACATGACAATGAATTTTAAACTTTACGATATAAATAACCTCAAAAAGGTTCAATTTTAATTATAAAACTTCATTAAAAAATTACATTCAATAACCTCTGGCAACAGTAAATAGTGTCTTTATATCACAATATACAACTTCATTAATTTTTAATAAAATATATTAACAATTTTATTACAGTTTTTATGAAACATAACCCCATTGCAAAAAAGGCATCGAAAAAATAAAGTGAGAGAAGAGAAATTCTGCATGCAAATGCAGAAGTGACATACAAATAATTCATTTTATTATTTTATTTTCATCAAAATTTCATTGTCAATGGATGCACCAGGCATATCTGGAGGGCATGTGAATAAAGCATTATGGAGTCAATATAAGGGGAGAACAAATGGATGGACAAATCTAATTTGCTACTTCATTACATTATGTAATCTATAAAGAAACCTCCAAGAAACATGTTGGCTTTATAATTTGTTTGCGTTTCATGATGTAAAGACAGCTAAGATTATGCTGCACCAGGGCCTACAGCTTTTGTGAGTAACCTGATTCTCTTTCTTGCCTAGGTAACATCTAGAGTGCATAGTTGTAGAAAAATGCCAGTGCTGAGTACATGCATTAATATTGCAGCCAAACAAGTTATCACCACAGAGCATTAGTAGTACGAGCAACTGAGTGAGTCTGAGAGAGGTTGCATTATATGTTTATGAGAAGTGGGGTGATCATGCAGACTTGCGAGCCATCAGCTTGGTTTGAGAAACGTGGCGGCAGTGGGTTTAAAAGGGCACATATAACTACCACAACAGATCTGCATATCCTAGGAAAACAAGTGCTTGAGGAGATCATGCAACTATGACAACCCCAATGGAATCCCTGTCCTTTATCTGAAGATATCTACCTTCCCCAATGCATCATGTAGTATCAAGAAATACCATATGGTAAATGACAGAGGTAGGGCTTCATTCTCAAGGTGTTTCTTAAAACATCTACGGCAAATGACCAAACATGGGTAAAGCCATCAGGAGTGGTGTTAAACCTGAAAATCTTTGAATGTGTTCAATAATTACACCATATATCGGCATGTATGGCTATTAGCAAATATAAGGTATGTTTCAAAAGTTTAATCACAAAAGATATTTAGCTTTCGAGATAAAATTACAATATAAACAAAATAGTAAATATATCCATTTTAGTATTCAACACATGCTGCTTACACACATAAATTCAAAACCTCTGATATTTTTTTCATAAATTAATTAAACTGAGAATTATAAAAAATTCTTGTTTCAAAAGTTTAGTCACAGTTCGATTTTTGCCTCTTAAAAAATCAAAAACATATTTTTAATTTATAGGCTTTTGCCACATTTTTTTTATATAACTCCATAGGCTACCTTCCATTAAAAAAACAAAATTTTACAGCATTAGTGCATTGATCGTACGCCATGCTTTATCTATAGAACTTTTTTAACTCTTTAACGGAGAAATGGTACTTAACTATTAGCATAAACAGTGCGGCTTAAGATCTCCCACATGTTTTCACGGTTAAGGTCAGGACTGCATGCTTACTAATCTAAGCTTCCAATATTGTTTTGTAGAACCATGATTTTGTAGAACTTAATGTATGGATTGGTACACATCTTACAGAGAAACTCATTTTCGTCCCCCAGGAAATTCTCCAAAGGGCACCAAATTGTTTTCAAGTGTGTCTTGGTAATCTTCAGAAATTTGTTTTCCGTTTATAAATGCAAGCAATGATTGTCCATTAAATCCAAATCCATCTCAGACCGTTACAGATTGTTCTTCTTGCAGCTTACTGAAGAAACTATACAGACTTTTTCTCAAATCATGCCACTATGATTCTCAACCATCAGGACCATCGAGATTTCACTTTTTTTCATTACTGAATGTGATTGACAGCTATTTCTGACCTAACAACATATGCTTACGTGCCCACTGTAATCTCCCCATCTTTTACTACAGCTAAAACACCAGTTTTTGAGCCATTTTCCCGTGAACTATTGCGCTTGTTTATCTAATCCTTCGGTGAATAGTATCCTTTAAAATTGCAGCTTACTTTGTCGTTTTGTTTTAGGGACGTTCTCTAGGAAAACGCTATGCTCACAATTCATTTGTCACAGCATATAGAGGTCGAATGTGGCCTTCCAGAAGAAAATTTGATTTCCAATTATGAGAGTTGGATAATACTCTATAAATACTACACTTGGATCGACTTAATCGCACCACAATTTCTGACACAGTCTTCCCATTAGACCAGTATTTCTCAAAATTTGGTCCCTCATGGACCACTTAAGTATTTCTTTATTTATCGCAGACCACTGGGAGATTTTTCCTCTCCACCCCTCTCATTAAAAAATATATTGCCTGAAGTTAATGTTTCCAACTATGGTTAATAATATTAAGCCCTACTCAGCCACCGTTACACTGATCTCAGCCCTCCTCTTCCAAGGAAAGATATAACCAAAATTACCCTTGATTCATGCGATTTATTGGCAGACTTATATACGTGTATAAGAACTCCAGCAAGAGAGATTTATTCATCTCTTGAAATATTTGCAGTTAATTTGAACTCTTTTGTGGCAAACTTTAAGCTTTTTAATTTTGTTTTTACTTTAAAAAAGCACCAACTTTTGGCAGAAAATCTCTAAAATATCCGACCATGTTCTTAAAATATGGGTTGGTTGTCAAACCCACCTGAAACAAAATAATTTTTAGAGTAATGCTATTTGATGAAAAGAGTGTCAGCTACGATCGTATTTTATCAAATTTACAATGAAAATGACATCATTAACTTAAATAATAATAATAAGCAATGTAGACAGCACGGGTGTATTCAGAGGATTCAAGTCTTCTATGAAATGTCATAAGGTAAGGTTTATAACCAGTAATATTTAGGCATATTTAAATCTCAACAGAAATTGTAGCTATGCCGACAACTTTTAGTTAATTTTTTTCTGAAATTTGGTGATGAGCCTGAGAAGCTATCGTGGATCACCAGTGGTTAATGGACCACATTTTGAGAAACACTGCATTAGACTTCAATCTCCACACCAGAACTATCTCTTCGTCGTTCAAAATTTTGCTTCAGTATTCTTATAATGCTTTTCAAACGAAAGCCTAAGTTTTATACCAGATGTTTGTGATGTCAGTTCTTTCAGTCAAGCCTGTATTTAATAAAATTTTCAAAAAAATCTAACTGTGACTAAACTTTTGGGACAGGCAGTTTTGGTAATTTTCATTTTAATTAATTTATTAATTAATTATCAGAGTTAGTGAATTTATATATGCAAGCAGCATGTGTTAATAATATGAATGTATATAATATTTTATTTATATTTTAGTTTTCTTTAAAAGTTAAATAACATTTGTTACTAAACTTTTGAGACACACTATACTACTATTTAATATGTGACATATACATTGCCCCTGCTCTGTAATAAACAGTCTTTTCATAATATGGAACTGTAATCGTTTCCTCACCCTTACATACATATTGTATGAGCAAAGTTTCATAGCGATATAACAATTTTTCAGTGTGCATTTTTTGGTAATAAGAGTATTGGAAGAGAGAACAAAAAACATAATCAACTATACTAAAGAAATTTAATCTGTAAATAAAAGCTTTTAATGTGAATGTACAGAAATTAAAAATATTAACTAATTATGTCATACTTAAACAAATACAGAATTAATGACTAAAATAATCAATTACTTATGTATTGCATGTCTAACAAAATATAGTCTTTTCATTAAAATTAAAAAAATCTTTATAATTAATTTTATTAGTAATTAAAATATATAAAAAATGGTTAACATACACAATATACAAGATACACAAATTCTTTTAGTTGACTGGTTGTATATTATGGCACAAGGACAACAATGGTCATTCAGCAGCAAGCCAACATTTTTTAATGTTGCTCACTTTTATACTTCACATGAAACCAGAAACTTGAAGATGCATAATTAAATTCAAACCTCACTAAAATTTAATACATTTGGGTGATAATTCTTTAAAACAAGTTGTAGCTTAAAATTTATAATTTGGTTTATTATTTATGTAACACCTTTTTTTTAAACACAATTTTGCTTGTTTTATTGCATAAATCCACAATATTAACAAAAATAGATTGAAATCATTTTACACAGTGCATTGGAGTAAAACATCTGCAATAAAAATGTAGTATACCTTTTTGGTGTGTGAGACGTAAAGACAAGATCTTTATACAGTGCCAAAGTTAGATTTTCCAAACTCATAGACACTGACAGTGATTGTGGTATATCAAGAAATTCTGTCTCCACAATGGCATAATTTCTTAAGTTGGGACAAGAGTTAGCTGCCTTAACAAGATCTACAAATGCACATATTGAAAAGAATTTTTTTTAAAATAAAAACGGAAGGCAGTTTTTTATAATTTATCAAATCATAAATAGTTTATTATCTGAAACTTACAACAAAAGATCAAACCTTAAGCTACGTACTCTGAAAGTAATGTCCTACTTTCATATTTAACACAATATTTTATTAATGAACCATAAAATCACTAATGAAAAATGCTTCAATTTTTTTTAGAAAAGTGAACACACATACACTAAAAAAAATCTAGAATCAGAAAATGAGGTCAAAAGTTTACGTTTATAAAACAATAATAAAAGTTCACAGATATGAAGGCACTTACATGACGAAATAGCAAAATGATGCAACGACTGACCAATGTTACCATACCTAGTATTGTTTGTGTTTTACAGCACATGGACAACAAAGGTCATGCTGCAGGATCTACAGTTTTTCAAGGAATCCTAACATTGTAAAGCTTAGGAAACAAAATCTGGGCTGCAGTGAGCAGCAGTTGGTTGGGAATCATTCGTTTTTTTTGGCACTGTTATAAGTTGAACCCAAAACTTAAAGAAACAGTTAAAAGAAGATAGAAATAAAAAGTTAGGATAACATAGAAGTTCAAGATAAACTGAAAAGGTAAGGGAAAGCAAAAAGTACAGAAATAAATATTAGATAAAGATACAAAATAAAGTGATAAACAAGGGATAAATACAAGGACAGTAATAAGAAACAGTAAAACCTTAGGGTAAAATTAATGATTTGCTAAAAATAAATGGTGTCTATTAACACTTCTAGTAATTATTTATATTATTACATAAATTCAATTGGGCTCACAGCTTGGAATGTTCTGCCTACATCAATTACTCAGCATCAAAGCATTTCAACATTTAAGTCAAAAATTAAAATATTTTTATTAAATGTTAATGACTAGTCTATTTACCTGTTGTTCATTTAATGTGCTGCTTTGAATCTTGACTTTTTGCTATCACTATTGAAAGTGTCTTTGGATAATTCGAACTTAATAATTTCTGGTTATAATTAAACATTACTTATATGTACATAAGCTTATAATAATCCTTCATATCATATATTATACATGTTTTATAGGCATTATTCAGTGTTTTGTCCACCTTTCTTTTGCCTATATTATACAATACACTTGTATTGCATTAATATTATATAAACAAGGTTATTCAGAATAGGTATTACTGCTATTATATTTTTAACCACTAGTTGTGGAAAAATACATTAACAGAAAAAAGTGCTCAAATTATGTAAGGATGTTAGATACAATATTTTGTAGTGGAGAGTATATATATAAAAAATATGGAATTTAACTTTTTACACGCAGGGATGGGAATAGGTCAACCCAAATTTGGAGTACCCTCGGAGTAGCAAAACCACAGTTTTGGAGTAGAAAAATATAAAATTGGAGCAGTCAATTTTTAAATACTAAGAGTGACGAAGTCTTTATATATAAATTTACGAAATATATAGTAAACCAAAAATTATCTTAAGAGTGATTCACTATCTAGGAAGAACGATTAATTTTGTTATATAATACTCTTTAACAAATGAACTGCATGTTACTTATGAATGTTCAGATACATTTCTCTCTTCCGAATGAAAAAAGAAAAAAAAATCCATAGACTTTTTCTTACAAGCTTTATATTATACTTCTCTTCTTCAGTCTTATTTTTTTGTAGTGCTAATGTTAGAGTTATTTTTTTTCTGATTCCTTTAATAGTACAGTACCATAATTCACATCCGAGAATGACTTCTTCTTAAGTCCATCATTTAGGGTATATTCAGCTTTACTAAGCATAAGCTGTGCAGCTTCAAATCTTGTTTTAAGTGTAGCCTCTTCCAGTTTTAAGCTCTTAATTACACTAGAATCATCACGCTCAACTTCATCCTTTTCTTTCTCTTCCGCTTGTATTCTTGCATCATATTTCCAGCATGATATTTTGATTGCAGAAATAAGTTTAAGATTTATGTGCTCATTAAATTTCTGAATATTGCCATATTTCCCAATAGCTGCCTTGATATTGCTTATACCATTAACGCTTGCAATGCAAAGGTTATTTCTGACTCCAGGACATTTTTATTAATGCTGAAACCTCTCTTACAATCAGTATTACCATGGGCCAAAGTCAATAGAGCTTTGATCAAAATGGCAAATACTGGAAGCAGGGCCAGAAAAATCTACTGCCCGAGGCAGATAAAAATTTCAGCCGGGCATGTATTATTTTTGCCACATGCCCAACGTGGCATGTAAAAAAATCTAAAGCTTTTACTAGATTTTTGGAGGTTTTTAGTTTTTTTAAATTAAAAATAAATTTCCATTTTTATTTCAGTGATTTTATCAATGTCCTAGTGACAATCTCGATACCTCACCAGTAAACTTAATCGGGAGCCCCAATAATAGTGGGAAAAAATCTCCATAATATAAATTTTACAATTTCTGCAGACTTTACTTTGTCGCTTTCTTTCTTTTTGGTTTTACGGCTCAAAGACTACAGTGGTCATGCTGCGCCGGGACCTACTGTTTTCCGAGGAATCCGAACCTCTTAAGGCCTAGGGAACCAAACCCCGGACTACAGTGAGCAGTGCGATCTTTATGAGATCTCTGAGTAAGCGTTCTTTTTGCCGAGTCGAACCCAGACTAGCGGCACAGGAAAATGTTAGCACATCATGCCACCAGAGGCCGATTTTATTCTTATATATTGGTCTTATTTGGCATTTACTTTCAAGGCTTTGAACTAGTATTTTCTTAATAAATTTGTCCATTTGATTTGTTTTGAGTTATAATTGATAAATACAAAAATTATAAATGGAGCAATAAAATGTAATTATATTTTTTGAGCATATAAAATTTTGGTTTGGGAATATATTATTTTAGGTTACATGCCTGACCGGGCGTGTAAACTTTTGGAGATTTTTTTTAGCCCTGACTGGAAGTTTGAATTTTCTAAGCCACCCCTGTCATCAAAAACTTTAGACCAGTATTCGTGTAATCTTTCATGCTGATTAGCAGTACACGAATTATTTGAACCAGACTGGTAAAGGATCCAATCATCCATGAAAATTCCAACACCCACATTTACTAGCTCATACCAGAGCTTTTGTTTTAGGAGAAAAAGAGATGCTGTCCTCATCCGGGATTCAAACCAGGGTCCCTCTATTCAGCCAGGAGTGTCTTGACCACTAGATGAATGAGGACAGGACAACGTTTTTTTCTCTCCATATATAAGGATGTAAGATATTATTACCCTTCACAGGGATAACATAATTGCCATGTAGTGGTCAACCCAGAAAAGTCTCTGGTGTGAGTTTGTTTTTTTGCGGGGAGCTTTTTTCCTAGGAGAAAAAGAGATTGCGTCCTCATCCATTTTTTTATCCTAAAACAAAAACTCTAGTATGAGCTAATAAACTTTAGTGTTGGAATTTTCATGTATAATCATTCCCCACAAAAAAAAACTCACCCCACAGGCTTTTCTGTGTTGACCATTATTTGGCAATTGTGTTATCCCTGTGAAGGGTAATAATATCTTAGATCCAATCACCAGCTATGCAAAATACATTGCAGGATGCTATAATGGCTGGAATAGCTGTTGCCGGATGTCTAATATAACTGAGAGAAGAGTCTTCGTAACGAGATAAAGGGTGCAGACACTTCAGCCATTGCAAAAATTTATTTTTTAAAGGCAAAGTTCTAAGGAGATACTCAGCACAAGTGATATAAAATGACCTGGCAACTAAAAAGAAACTTTCCTTATCCAAATTTGACCAATCTGATATTGCAGTGGTGTGAGGGTGCATCCAGGTGTGAGAGCACTTTTTGCACCCCCTGCCAGAAACAGTTCTGCACTTGCAAATATTTCACAAAATACTTGCATACCATTATTTCTTTAATAACGATGAACGGAAGACTTTATAACTCAAAAAAATAATAATAAAAAAATATATATTGTCAATCTTCTTTCAAACTGAAATTTATCGGATTTTTTAAAAAAATGCCAGGAAAGAGTTTTAAAAAGAAATTCTAAAGATTTCATTGCTTCAAATTAACAAACCAAAAATTTCATAGCCACAAATTTAATGGAACCTCGATCTTCCTAGAGACCACTATATTATTTACTGCAACAGCTGGATCAAAACATAATACTGTTTTCATGAAAGAATACAGTAATGAGGAATGTTCAAACAGTTTTAAGACAAAAGTCTTTAAACAGAAGGCAGATAGCTTACGAAATTACAAAATATCTTTGTATGAAACTTTGTCTTCCTTTTGTTTTAGAACACCATGTACAGCATAACCCAGATTAATATCATTAGTAAACAAAAGATTTTCATTTTCAGTAAAATTTATTTTTTGAATTATAGTATAGGCTTTTAAAACACTAACAAATTTACCCATCACATTAACAGCAATGAGTTCCAAGGATCCATGAAGGAATGGAACTAATCGAATATCACTTTGATATTCTTTTGAGATAGGTTCGACTACTGCTATTAAAGATTAAAAAAATTTTAATTCTGCTTCTAGAAGGGGATCTCCCACAAATGAACAAATTTTATTAAAAATTCATGTAACATAAACTTGCTTTGTCGTTCTTTGTGACATCTGTAAACCTTTGACATTACGTATGACATCAAAAGCACCTTGTGCAATCTCTCCATTTTGCAGCCAACAGAGTGAACGAAACTTTTGAAGAAAATTCTTAGAATTTGAATAATGAATAGATAGCCCAGGACATGAAATATATTTTTAAATAAATTATACAGACGCCGCAGAAAGTGGATTAAAGACCAGTTTGTAGCTTTAATTGCAGTTTTAAAAGCACCATGCAACATAGTTCTAGCTTCCGCTCATGTATAGAAAGGCTGGAAGAATTTCTTAAAATTTATTTAAATTTATTAATTCATCAAATTTATTCATTTATTTTATTTAATTTATTAATTTGAAATTACAATTTCAATAAATCTTAAAA
>QLNU02015360.1:229312823-229337276 GCA_006491805.2 Dysdera silvatica
GCTACTTTTTTAGACTGAAGCAACAAGTCAAAGGAGCTAAACATTTCATAAGTAAGACTAGCATTGATATTTATTGAAGTAGAACAACTATCGTCTTAGCCGATGATGTGGTAGTATTCGATGATTGTTCTACTCTAATAAACTTGCATTTGTTTGTTTTTTAATCTCCACAATATAATCAGCCCAGTATCAACCATGCTTGAGTGCAGACTTACATATTTCTTTTAACCCTTTTGGAAGCGGTAGCTGCCGTCCTTCATATTATAAAACACCCAAGTCAAATACATATATTAATGCAGAAAAGTATTATAGATAAAATATGTATAAAAATATAAACATAAATACAAATGTATGAACAAAAAAAAGTTTGAATAAAATAAGCATAATTTTGCATAAAAAGAAAGGTGACTGATACATGTATTTTATCATGTTTGTGACCATTAATGTTCAGGTAACACATTTTCATTTAAAAATAAATGAAAAACTATATGTCTAAATCGCAAATAAGTACACATAAAGCATGTTATACTTCAACCATTTAAATGTTGAACAAAGAACAGTACGTTATATTTACGTAATTTTTTACAATTATGCTTCTTTAGAGTATATATACATGATTAAATTTTACAATTTAGAAAAAAATGCGTTTCTTTATTCTCAGTTATGTTCCATTTTTCTAACATCGGCACTTTGAATAAAGTCAACATTAAAAAATGGAGATTGTTTTTTATTTAAATATTTTTTATTGCTCAGTTTTGTTTATTTCACCTTATAATTAAATGTCATACTTGATTTTAGACATTTCAAGGTCAATTTATATGGACAAATTAATTACTATTTTCCATGGCTTGGCCAAAAACAATATTGATGAATTCTTTTGTCGTATGGGGAAAAATGTTCTTAATATTTTTCTTGCATACAGTACAACATTCTTGTTTTAGGTGCAATATAATGGCCATCGGAATATTCTTGGCTCTTTTGGTACATGATTGCATGGTCCACGATAATGGTTAGATGGTCCTTCTGTTGCAGAAGACTCATCGTTACTTGTCTTTGACAGTCTAAATGAGAAATTTTTATTTTATGTAACTCGGAGTGCAAAGTCCAAGTTAGTGACAACTGTTACATTTGAAGCATTACTGAATAGATTCTCCACTACCGTTTCTTATTTTTCAGCTATAATCTGTAACTGCTTAAAAGTTTATTCAAAACTTTAACTCCCCCATACCTTCATTGTATTTCCTGATAATGTGAGGTTGGTAAACATCTACTTCGCATTTGAATATCGCTTAATGGTTCCTACAGGTTCATGCATGTAGCAATTTGATGCTACCATGACAACTGCATTATCATTTCAATTACACATATACACTGATATGTCAGAGTTGTTGTCAGGAGAAATTTACTCCTGAAGAAGGATGGCTGCTGACATATTCTAAAGCTTGGGGGAAGGGGATTCTTTTTACATTTGCTATTTTACCAGTGTTTAACTTTATGTATGTAAATAGGGTCTAGTCATTTTGTACAATATCCTCTTCATCAATGATATTCCCTGGTTCATCAAGAGGTAGCCGACACATATCAATAACAAATAATCTGAATCCGAAAAAGTTTTTAAATATGTCATGGATTCTTCTATTTTCAGAAACCTTTTCACCATGCTGAAAAATGCATCTGCAGTAAAAAAGTATATTCTTTGCTTTTCTAGCTCATGAAAACAAATGGTTCAAATTGTTGTAATTGTGAGTCAACCAAAAGAATGGAAGAAAGAAAGACATTCTATGATCTTTATCCACTTCTTTTATTTCTCTAGTCACTTACATAAATTCTCATGGCACCTTTGACAATTCCACTATAAACAAAAAGTGAAATCATAAAAAGAGAGATAAAACTTGTGTCTGTATAATAATCATTCCTTTCACTAGAATCCAGCATCCTTGAAATGCCAATGTTTCAAAAATGGAATATGTGGATTGCAATCTGTATGTCATTTTTATACCTTACACACTTATGTTATGCTTGTTTAATTACTATATTTTAAACCTTATGCCAGTATTGAAACAACTTATGCAATCTTCTAGTGAAATTTTGTATTGTTTTGTCATTTTTATATTTAACTATAAACAATTCCCAGTAGTGTAATATTATACATTACAGCCTTTTTTATATGTATATGAAATATTTTGCAATCCTCTATCACATTGGATTTTTGGCAAATTAAACTTGAAGTAGCAACAAAAATAAAGAAAAAAAAAGTTCTAAACATTATTAAAAACCTAATAACATTACAAGTTAAAGTTTAAGATAAAAAAATACTCTAAGAAGGCATTTATATGCATGTAAAAAAGGGAGCAGTTAAAATATTATTTACTTGCACAAAGTTTCGTTAAAACAGATGTTCCACTTTTGGAAGAGTGGCAGGGAAATGGTTAAACATAGATTTACAATGAACCAAAGCTTTTTCTAATATCTATATCAACATCAGGTGTCTTCAAATCATACTTACCAGTTTTGGAAGGTTTCTTTGGTTTTATAAACTTTCGAAGTGCAGTTGGTTTTGAAAAAAGTGCTGAACACTTTAAACACTGCAAAAGATGATGTTCTTTAATTTGATTTCCAGAACTTTACCATAAATGTACTATTTTTGAAGTTCTCTGTTTTATTCAATTATTAAAAACAAATAATAAATTATAACCCAAGCATTAATCTATGTGTGTTAGATGCAACGTATCTTCTAGTTTGTCTAAATATAGAATTGAGGTCACCTGTGCGCCCTTTGCAGAAATCATAGAAAACATTGCTTCCATACTTTCTCATTGCAATTTGTCCCCCCCCCCCCCAAAAAGTCAGTTCCTCATGTGTCATATCCTCAAAACCTCTATAAATCAGTGTTATAATTACTCTTAATTAGTACTGATTTTTCTCATTCCTAGAGGGATTTTCTATGAGAAATAAAATTGCTCTTTGTAAATTTGATCTATAGGTTTAAGTTTTTAAACTACATTTTCTGGAAAGTTAAATTTTTGTACTTTTAACATTTGAGCACCACAGCATCAATATACAGGCCAAAACAGGATCTGTGTCTGAAAAACATGTTATGCATTTTTGTCAAACGATTTTGAAATTAAATAAACTTAATTTATAAATTTAAAAATCCAAGGCAAAATTAGTTCATTTAGAATGCTTAGGAACCACATGTTCACAAGAAATACAATTATATGAAGTACTTCGAGAAGGAATGGGTAGTTGGATTTTATGAAGCTGGGTGCTCAATATATCAGAAGATATGTCAACCAAAGTATCACAAGTGCAATAATGTGTCTAGAAGTAGTTGAGAGAAAGCACCCCCACACATAAAGTCAGGACTGGAGCACACAAGTTGAGTTGTCAGTGTGATGATTGTCTAATTGAGCAACAAGTCCTAGTTATGTCTACAGCTACTCCATCAGCAATCACGTAAGTTGTGGTAAGTGCCATCAATTAACCTTCAAAGATTTCCAACAGAATTGTGGCAGTAATGCAGAATACATGTCATCTATTGTACTAACTCCCATTGACTTCAACCAGTCATCAACAGTGCTGGGATCCGTGCGATCCATAAGTAACCTGAGATGTGCAGAATGGCATCATATCATCTTCAGTGATGAATCTATTTTTTTTTTCTTTTGGATTGAATCGAACATGAGCAGTACACATACAAAGTGTGTCTCAAAAGTTTAGTTACAAAAGTTATTTGGTTTTTAAAAAGAATATACAAAAATAGATCCATTTTATTATGTATTACATATTGTTTGCATACAGGGTGCTGGAAACAAACTGATCAAATGAAAAAGGTAGAAAGTATGGATCATTTTATTGCAGAAAATCCGCCTAAATACATATATAGTTACAGGTTGAAGTGCTTAGCTTCAAAATGGTGAGACTTTTTATTTTTTCTCCAATGTCATAACGTGATGGTTAATTACATTTATTTCAGAAACTATTACACAGATACTGTTGTAATTCTTTTCTAAGTCATGATAATGGCTCCATGTTTTTAAAAAAAAAAAAAAAAGATAGAGAAAGTATAATAAAAAAAAAATTCACTCTTAAAAAAAAAAACCCACTTCAAACATATGGGTTATTTAATCTTTTAGGCTTAGCTGAAGAAGTCTCCAGTCTCTTTATCAAGCATGCATTGTTTTTTGACAGTTGAAAGCTACTCACACTGCTTTATGAATTGATAAAAGCCTCATACTTCCATTTCCCAGTTTTGGTTTTATTAACACTTGAATATAGGGCGTTTGCAGGATCCATTATGCTTCAGGATGAAAGGCTTTTTTCTTATTTAGTTTAGATTTATTTACATTATGATTTGTGACCAAACGCTGTCCTTGTTATGCACAAAAGCAGTTGCATGGGCCCAACATGCTGTGTGGACTCTTTAAAATATATGGAAGAACGAAGCTGATCCATATATATGCTTCATGTATCCTGAATAAAAGCTTTTCTTACATTCACTTCAGGGTTTCCCCATTAAAAAAAAATCCAATGGTGTAAGGTTGTGCAATCTGGATGTCCAAACAATAAGACCCCAATCACCATCCTGGTCTAATCCATCGCAGATAGTTTCGATTGAGAAATTGTCTTGCTGTAATGGCAAAATAGTATGTTAACTGCGAGTTGAGTTGTTCTAAATAATCCTCCCAAAGGTGGTGTGATTACTCCCCGTGGTTCTATTACTACGTTATGTTGTCTGACGCCAAAACATAGGTTTCTACCTGCACTGCAACAAAAACTGTCTTATGTGCATACCTAAAAAAATAAATTGTGCTTTGAAGCATAATTGGCCCTGTCAAGGGCAGATGCAGGGGGTGGTAATGGATATAGATAATGGATAGTCACAATATGAGTATATATGTATCGAATATGCATAGTACGAGGGGTGTTCCGAAAGTAAGTTTCGTCTTTTTATTTCACAGGAAAGCTACATTATGAAGTGAGAAAACACATTACCATATCCAAACGCAATCTTTCTTGAATTCTCGATGATTGAAACGACAGCATAGAAGCAATGGCATATGCGCAAAGTGCTACAGAAGAGACAAAAGCAAAAGACTGGTGTGCTTGAACTCATTTGAGTGCTAACCAGTATGGCAGAAAGACATGTGCTGGAAACGTGGTCCAAAAATGGAATTGCGTGGTGTCGTGCGTTATGAGTGGGCATGTGGAACTAGTGTTTCAGATATTCATCAATGCCTACAGAGCGTCTATGGAGCCAACGTCATGTCCTGTCAAATGGTGTTCCTTCAGTGAAGGAAGGCAGAGTGTGGAAGATCAATCTGGGCGCTCCTCCATGCCCACGACTGCAACAAACATTGACAGAGTAGCAGACAGGCGCTTAACTGTATCTGATGTCGTATCCACACTGGGTGTTAGACATGCTCAACCAGGTTGTGAAGAACTTCCTGAAATTGCCGGGCACTGATTTTTACCAGGAGTGTTTCTTGAAATTAATTTCACGATATGACAAATGTATCGATGTCAGTGGAGACTACGTGGAAAAATAGCCAAAGGTTTGTCTTTTGTTATGGAAATGTGTTTTCTCATCTTGTAATACAGCTTTCCTGTGAAATAAAATGACGAAACTTACTTTTGGAACACCCTTCATATATATACTGCGGAGGGCAACCAATGAAAAATATCACCATTTAGGAACTATGCATTTCCAACCCTGACTACAGGGGTTTTCTGTGATAAAATGAACTATAGGTTCTAACTTTTTTGTTTGATCAGTTTATTTCCAGACGTCCTGCATAACGAGTAAAATTTATCACTGGTCAAAATGTAAAAGAAAAGCAAAGAGAATAGAAAGAAAAATAAGTAAAGTAGAAAAGCAAAATGGAAATAAGAATAGTATGAGTAATGTAGCAGGAAATTGAAATAGAAAAAGCTAAGGAAATAAAGTAAAATTGAGAAAAAGGAAGAAGGTTAAATAAAAGAAAAATTAAGTAGAAAGAAATAAAGAGTAAAAGAAATGAAGTACAGAGAGTAAGAATAAGTAAAACTTAACAGCAGAAGAAAAATATCGCGACGTTTTGAGAACAAACAACCCTTTATCAAGCAAAGTGTCAAGAAAGTGATAATGTCTTGTATTTATACCCCCAGATCTGAGTTTTTCCAGAGCAGTCCCAGGTTTTCCACAAACTTTTTATCTCTGTTTTCCACATCTTCGTGCACAAATCTTGTATGATTCAGAAATAGGTTTTGAAATGTTAATGGCATCGTTTCCTCAATTGAAAAATCCCCAAAGATTCAAGAAAAAGTCTACAAGGACATTTTTATGAAAAGCTTTTGCAGCATTCCTATCAAGAGCATGTCCTTTCCCCTAGTATGTTCTGTGTCAGAAAATTTTACCTTTTTTGATAGCATAAAGGAAGATGCTCCTTTTGCCCTTACAAACAGTCCTTCCTGTCTCACTCACGTATACTTTCGCACAGTCCCTATATGGTGTCTGATGAATATCTTCAATTGATTGATTCTCAGAGATTCAGTCTTTCACTCTGATTAAAAAATCACATAAAGTAGTAACTGGCTTGTGAAAGGTCTTAATGTCAGCTCTCTTCAACACATGCGTAATCTCCTCCCACATAGGGCAAAACCACAGTTCCTCTAATCTATTATTCTGCTCCACAGGTCCCCCATCTTTACTATCAAATATTCGAGTGATGAAATTGTCCAGGTGGTACCTCCTTGATCCTTCTTAACTCAACATCCTTCAACCTAATACTTCTATTGTGCATGAGGGCTCGATGAGTCAAAGCTCACAAGACAGAAGCTCTATGGCAAGTTGGGTGACTAATGTGAGCGGAAATCCAAATATCAGTCCGTGTGTGTTGGCTTCCTCCATACCGAAGTTGACAAGCTTCCACCTTCACATCTAGAAACAGTTGAATCCAAAAAAGCCAAACACCACTCATTTTTTATATCCAGGATAAACTGAATATGAGTATTCAAGCTGCTAAGATATTGATGAAAGCTGCCCACCTCACTTCTCAGAAGCATAACAAAAGCCTCATCCACATACCATCTCCAAATCTGGACTTGAAAACCATCATAATTTAAAATATCAGTCTCTAATGCCTCCATGCAAAGGTTGGATACAACACTTGAAACAGGTGACCCCACTGTGGTCCCATGCTTCTGTTTGTAAATAATTCCACTAAAGATAAAGTAAGTCATATCCAGGCAAAATTCCAACAACATGCTAACATCTTCCACTGATAAACTTGTACATGTCATGTGGGAGCCATCGTTCTTTAATCGCTCTAAAGCAGTGGAGACCGCAGGGGATGTAGGTATACTCGTAAAGAGAGTGAAACATCAAGACACCATAAAATCCTCTGCATCTACCTTTAAAGTATGCACAGAAGAAATAAAATCCACAGTGGTAGCCACAGACCCTGCCATTAACTCAACCAACTATCTGTTTAGATAACGTATAAGTTGGCGAACTGCAGAAACCCACAACAGGATGGAGAGGAATGCCGTCTTTATGAACCTTAGGTAGGGCATAAAAGAAGGGTATCCTTTCTGAACTAAATCAGAGTCGCGAGTACAATGCCTCATCGATTTTTGACTCCCTGTGAAGCTTAAGTAGTAAGCTATTCATGCATCACTCTATATTCAAAGTGGATATTTTCCAACAAAAGAGTATGTATGATACAACAACTTGCAGAAAAAGAGAATTTTCAGAAACCTAGTGGGGTACGATCCCATGACCCTTCTTTGCCAGAGAAATGCTCTAACCGCTAAGCTACAGGTGACCTGTCATTCCTCTTCCTGTGAGCATATATAAGGATTTTTCACTATGAACTGGTTATACTCGGAAAATGGGCGGTACATTGACTGCGATTTAAACATCAGCCAAGATCTGTTTTTTTTAATAAGCGACAGTCAGAAGAAATGTGATGTATGAGGTAATAGAATTTTTTTTTATTTCGTCCTTAAACATGAATTATGAAAATTATAGTACAACAATTCGCAGAAAAAGAGAATTTTTAGAAACCTGGTGGGGAATAATCCCACGTTCCTTCTTTGCCAGAGAAGTGTTCTAACTAGTAAGCTACAGGTGACCTGTCATTACTTTTCCTGTGAGCATATATAGGGCTTCTTCACTATGATGGTTACCAAATGTTTCCAAAAATTCTCATTTTCTGCAAGTTGTTGTACCGTAATTTCTATAATCCATGGTTAAGGATGAAATAAAAGAATAGTTTCTAATAGAATATGTGTCAGCATCAGATAGCAGAGTCAGAACTTTCTCTTCAGAAGAAATTCTATCCAAAATTACAGTACACAGACACTTACCAGAAGGCAAAACAACTATATCTTTACTGTTTCTGAGGGAAACAATAGCCTTTTTCTCATTAACATAAAGATTACCAGTTGGTACTTGTATACACCCTGTATATAAATTCGCAACTGTTGATATTTATTTAATGCATTATTTGAAATGAAAATTATGCAAATTTGCAGGCTTGAAAAATCATGACAAACCATACTCACCAGATAGGAACAGTACTCGTTTGCCTTGAAAAGACAATCCAGGAATCTAGTAGGAAAAGATTCCCCACTCACCAACTGCAACAATTTAGTTAACAATAGTGACTGGATTTCCCAGGCACTGTAAATGCGTGTCCCAAAAGTATAGGCACAGTTTATGTGAGGTGCAAATTTATTAAATGTGGGCTTGAATCAGCAAACTGACACAATGAAAAGCTAATATAAAGCTTGGATTTTCTTCTATAATGATTCATCAGAATGTCGAAATCTCAGCAATTGAATAACAAAGAAGAAGGTCTACTATGGAGAATAAAGTCCAATAGAAGACTGTGTTACAAATTGTGATGTAATTAAACAGACTGAATTTGTTTGCCAGTTTTACGGTACAAGGACAGCAAGGATCATGATGTGTCAGAACCTACAATTTTTCAAGGAATAGGAACCTCTTATGGCCCATGGAATAAACAGAACGAAGCTTTGAAACAAACAGTTATTTCGACACTGGCGTAAGGTTTAAAAACACGACGTTTCGGGAGCCAACTGCTCCCTTTGTCAAGTGAAGGCAGAATGAAGACAAAGGGAGCAGTTGGTTCCCAAAATGTTGTGTTTTTAAACCTTACGCCAGTGTTGAAATAACTGTTTGTTACAATGCTTCGTTCTGTTTATTCCATGGGCCATAAGAGGTTGCTATTCCTTTATAGAATCCTTTTCCTGATATAGAATCTCCTGGTGAAACTCTGTATTGTTTCATTATGAAGCCTTGTATTTATAAAGTATTAGCAAACTAATAATTGAAAGACAAAATGTTGCGTTGGACTACCCTTGCAAAAGACAAAAGTACAGCAAGAATAGGTTCTTCCTAGAGAATTTCCTTAAAGCAAATAAACAAAGAAGGTGAGTTTCAAATTTCAAAGGATACAGTTCACAGAATAAATATGGAATACAATTACTATTATATGGTAGTACAAAATGGCTCAATAGCTACTGGTAGAACCATCATATACGATGAATAGAATACAATCAGCATACAAGCATATGTTATTCGGTGACAAATGGATGTCAATCATATTTAGTAGCGAAAAACTGGGGAATCTCAATGTTCCTGATGGTTGGACATCATATGGTATTATCTGAGAAAGAAAATTGTAGGTTTTCAATAGATAAAAAGGAAGAGGACACATGAAGGTCTATGATGGATTTGGATTTAATGGACAAACATAGGAATTTGTAAATGAACGGTAAAACGAATGACTACCAAGGGATTTCTGAAAACAATTTGGTGCCCTTTGGAGAAATTCTTAGAAATTTAAACGTGGTTTCCAGCAAGATTGTGCATCTATCCATATATCGAATTCAATAAAAATGCAGTTCCAGCAGAACTACATTGCAGCTTTACATTGGTCAGCAGGTAGACCCAATTAAAACCTTATTACAGATTTATGGGGTATCTTGAGCAGCATAGTTTGTGTCAATAGTATAAGCAGTATTTCTTTATAGAAGAGTTAAAGGAATCTACAAAGAAAGGTATACAATTAATTTAACAATTCTGAAAAATTTTATTTCTTCCATGGAAGAGAAACTTTACCTAGTGGCCAAGCAGCTAAGGCTCTCCGGATCTAACAGAAGATCCCCAGTTCGACTCTGGACCAGGGCGATGACTATTTTTCTTCTACATATAAAGCTCTAGTTTGAGCTAATAACACGGGTGCCGAAAATGAGTATTATTCTTGGATGATAAAGTTTATGAAGTATGTGTAACAATGTTATCATATGAATTTATCATATATTTTAATTTTTCAAAAGTAAAAAATCAAATTGTGCTTCTATTTCAGAAATATACAATTTTGTATAATTTTCATTTTAAATAACGCATTAAATAAATATTATCAGTTGTGAATTTACATGTGCGAGTAACATGTATTACATAATAAAATAGAAATATTTAATAATTTGTTTGTACTATAATTTCTCTTTAAAACCTAAATAGCTTTTATGAGATGAACCATATGAAGATAATATAGCTAATGGAACAATCCAGACAACCACTATCCATTTACAAAAAGAAATCCGGTGGAAAAGCTGGTTTTGTGGTATTGACACTTGCTGTCTTTTCCACCAGACTTATTTTTGTGAATGGACAGCACGTCGAATGGCACACAGTCCAAACACTGGGTATTATATTCTAGGAATCGATCAGCTATGAGATAGCCATTCTAGTCTGATATGGACTGAAGGAAATTGCCTGCAATACTGTTGCTAGACTCTCCACCAAGCTGTTACTAGGACAGCAAAGGCCAGACTTTACATTTGTTGTCACAGAAATGAAGTAAATAAATTCAGATGCTACATGCTAAATCCAGCTTTATGCCAAGTATTTATGTTTAAAAACACATGTTTACATTTTTAATTTATACTAGTGCTTCAGGGCTTAGAATGCAATATACTAATTATACATGTTATAGTTCATATTTTATGATATTGCTTGTTAGAAGAAAAAAAAATATATATACACACACATATATAATAACTAGTAAAATTTGACACTGGTCGGAATATACGAAATACAAATGAAGAAGGTAAAAGACATTTACCATCTGCAAAAATATTCGCAGCAAATTTGCAAATTTTGCAACTGGCAAATATGTTTTGCCATATGTGGAGAGGACTTCTGAGGAAATCTGACATCAAGACTTACTATAAACCTACATCGACTTTACGTGACCTGTTGGTGAGAGTGAAAGATCGAGTTCCAATGGATGAATTGACTGGAACAATTTACCAGATACCCTGCAAAGACTGCGAAAAAGTATACACTGGCGAGACGGGAAGAACTGTTTGTACTCGTAAAAAAGAACATCATCGTGCTGTGGAGAAAGGTGAGATGACTAATCTTCTGGCAGAACATGCCTGGGAGAAAGGTCATGTTCCTGATTGGAAAAGTACAAAAGTTCTTCATAAAAATGTAACTTCTCGCTATTGTAGACTTTTTCTGGAGTCTTGGGAGACTTTTCGAATGCGAAGTAAGGCGATGAACATCGCAAAATCGATGCCTGAACCTTACCGCATTTTTGCTAGGAGATGGGGGAAAACCAGTTTCAGACAGGGGGAATTACCGAGTGCGGGGAAAGTCCTTAGAAAATCCAGATTCAGGCAGGGGGTAAACCCGACTGCGGGACAGTTCTTAGAAAATCCAGATTCAGACAGGGGGGAAAACCCGAGTGCGGGATAGCTTTGGGGAAAACCAAAGTTGGGGTATAAATACCGAACACCTACACTTCCTTGACACTTTCGCTTGATGAAGGGAACAGTAGTTCTCGAAACGTTGCGAATATTTTTGCAGACGGTAAATATCTTTTACCTTCTTCATTTGTATTTCGTATATTCCGACCAGTGTCAAATTTTACTAGTTATGGTAAGCCCTGGTCAATCTTTGTACGTTGTTGTCACACATATATAAATTTCCAATTAATGGTAATTTTTTTAAATATTATTTGAAGGTAATTGTAATTCCTTAATTCACTAAAAAATTATTTTCTTTATCTATGGTAGTTTTAATAAAAATGTTAAAAACCAAGATATTGGTTTTGTACAAATCTTACATGAAAAGCACCAACTGCAGACCAATCATGGGCAGCTTTAGCTAAAGCAAATGGTTGACAAATTGCAAGTATCTCCTAAATAAAGAGCAAAGGTTATGGTAGTACAATGATTTTAGACTTATAATTTAAAGAAGTTAATTTTAGTCAACATACACATTATTAATTAACAAATTTTGGTGATTTTTACGTAATCATACATGTATATGATATATTGTTAAAAGTAAGAAGAATTAAGTAAATGGTTATTAATTAAATTTGTTTGCAATTATATAACTGTTTTAAATGCATTTGAAATATATTTTTCACATTTTGGAAATGACTAAGGACAAGTTTCACCAACCACAGTTAAATCTAAACTAAAAAAAATAAACCTAGTTTAATGCAAGCCAAGTTAAACATCGGCAAATAACTTCAGTTTAGGGCATAAATATTCTGCCAATAAAAAAAATTGCTGTTTTTTAAACTGTCACTAAAATATGTTTTAAAGTGGGTGAGGGTGAGAAGAGTCATCTTTGTAATAACTACTCTCATTAGCCTATTCCCTATGGGATAATTGTACTACAAATATACATCTTTTTTGCACAAATGTATGGGTGCAGGGAAAATATTGTGTACCACAGAATGTTGAAGATGTATCATAATTCCAGTAATATTAGAAAGATATTGAAAAATAAAAGAAAATAATTTTTTTGGGAGAGAAATAAAATAAAAATTATTAAACTGAATGGACTACAAATCTAAATTTAACAGACCATTTGTTTGCATACACGAGGGCAGATAAATTTAACTCCCATTTAGACTGTACTAAGGTTTAAACATTAGAAGAATACAAACTTGCTATTAAAATTTAGTTAGTTGAATTTTTATGGTGCAAGGACAGCAAAGACCATTCTTTGCCAAACAGGATTAAGTTGTATATACAGTTTTTTCCATTTGCTTTGCCGAAATTTGGAATCGAAAAAGGAACCATTACGTTAAAATTGAGAGTTTGGTAAAATTGCCATTTAAACTCATGATCATCTTTTAATTCTAGCTAGTGAAACCAATCCCACAGGATTAGTTTCATCAATTTTGATTAAATCTAGAGTTAAGTAAACCCAGTTTAAATTAGTAGTCTGTAAGGGTTGTCACAAATAAAAAAGTAGCTTTTTTTTTTTTTAACTTAGTGTATCTATACCAAATCCACTGATGATAGCATCGATGAGGTGGGGCAGAGAGATTCAAGCACACAATCTTACACTTACAGGTGCAATTTTACAAGAAAAGGTCTGCTTTTTTTGCTGATGTTTTGAATGTGAGTTATTTTAAATTCTCACCTGGATAGTTACAGGGTCTGTCCTGAAAGTAAGGAGACTGGGTACAAAAAAAAAAAAAAACACTATATTTGGTAAAATCTTTCAATACACCCAGTATTCTTCAAAATAAGAACCTTAAGCATCGACACACCTAGTTCAGTGATTTTCCCGTTGTTTGTAGGCATCTCGGAAGTATTCTTCCGGAATCCCGTTCAGCACCTTCGTCACAGCCCTTTGGATGTCTTCTACAGTATCCTATCAACGAGCCTTTCATTCTCGGAAACAGAAAGAAGTCACATAGAGAGACACTGGGGCTATATGGTGGCTGGGGAAGCATGGTTATTCCTTTTTAGGGCAAAAACTCTCTCGCAGCGAGTGACGGAGCATTGTCCTGGTGAAAAATCAACGATATCGTGTATCATGATCTTTGAACAGACATGCTGGATGCATTTTTGCAGTCTCTGGAGGATATCTACACAGAAACTTGCATTTACCGTCTTCACAGGGGGTAGGGTGGGACAAATTCTTTGTGGACAATATGCTTGCAGTCATGGAATGCGATCAACATGAATTTCACTTTGGATTTCAACATCCGTGCCTCCTTCGGACAGGGGGATTCACTGGTGTGCCACTTGGAACTTTGTCTTTTTGTTTCCGGGTCATACTAAAACATTCAGGTTTTATCTTCAGTAATAACTTTCATTAGAAAATTTCTATTACGTTTGACTTGTTGCAACAATTCGGCAGAAACAGTCATTCGGGTCCCCATTTGAACAGGGTTCAAAACTTCTGGCACGAGTTTTGTGCACACCTTGCGCATTTACAAATCTTCAGTTACAATTTTATGAACTTACGTTTTCGGAATCCCCAACTCTTCTGCAATCATGTGGGTGCTTAAATGCCGATCAGTATTCAATAAAGAATGCACATGATCAACATTAACGTCCATACCCATCCTAGATGGGCACCCGGACTGACCTTGTTGTGGACATCTTGGCCATCTTTAAAGGCTTTGTACCATTTAAACACTTACGATCTACACAAAGAATCATTGCCATATGCTATCTTGATCATGTCAAATGTTTCAGTAGCGGACTTCCCCAATTTAACGCAGAACTTCACCACGTAGAACTGCTCCAAAGTTTTTTTCCATTGTTCCCATAATGCAGCGACGGAACAGCAGTACACACTTGAACTTGTCCACTTGCTGCGACAGCTCGGAGGCAAATGAGCTCTACCACGTTTTGAAGCGGAAGGTTACCCCTACCTTCAACCACCATTGGTCTCCTGATCAGGCGCCGAATGCCACGACTTGTCTCCTTACTTTCAGGATGGACCTTGTATAAGTACTTAAGGACCAGTATGGAATAATTAGACATGTAAATTGTAAATGTCAAAAATGAATTTTTGTATCTTAAGCTCAACAACCTTTATGTTTAAAAATTTAATTTAAATTCATGATCCTTCATTTCATTTTTAAATAAAATTTTAAATTACTAAGAGCAAATTTTAAAATTTATATTTGCTTTTAAAATATAATCATTAATTTTTTTTTGGCATATGATATTTGCCTTGTACACATTTCAATTGATTATTCAACAAAGAAAAGAACATGGATGAGAGGAGAGATATTCAATCAACTACTGAATATATTTGTGATACATATTTTCTCACTAATTAAATTAGAATTAGATGCTTGCAATCTATTTTTATCTACCTTCAATCTGTAATGTTCCTTAATAATTTGTTTAAAATCACATTAAAAATAATGTGACATCCAAATGGAATAACTTCTATTATGGACCAAATTTGGTTTATACATGTTTATTACAATAATTATAATATCTTTTCCCAGTCACTAGAAAATTATTATAGACAGATTCCATTGTAAAAACTGAGCATAATTACAACTTGTGTTTGCACTTGTCTTTTTCCTTGGATGTGTGATGATATAATGACTTGATAGATGGTGACTGGATTGCATGCAAAGGAAAATGAAATAAGTGATTTTACATATTTATGTCATCGTTTGCTTTTATATTTAATAAGAAGTATCACCTTCACAAGTAACCAAATGTAGAAAGCCGTCCCAAACAGGTTATTTGCGAGTTTGCTTCCTTAGGAAAATTATGCCAGATTACATACAATAGGGTCTCCATACGACGAACTTCCATTTAACAAAATTTTCGGCGGAACCTTGACTTTGAATGGCATTAACATGCAAATTTGTCTCCATATTACGAAAAACAATTTCTATATAACGAAGTTCTTTTTATAAAGAATTTGATTTTTTTAACCTATCTTTTACAATTTTTTGGTGGGCCAGTTCGGTAGAAGGAATAGTTAAGATTTTTAAGAAAGAAGGATGGAAGTGAGGTAGCCTCCTGTATAGTAGACATAGGGTCAGTTGTGATAAATAATTCTATTGTTCTAAACTGGGAACTTCGAAGCAGTGGGGGGTGTAGTAAAAAGTGTTATCACAGTGCAGGTATGGTTAAAGCCATGAAATTTGCTTCTCGTACATGTATTACATCGTTTGAAAATGGGTTGAACTCAATGAGGGGGGTGCATGTAGGGAACATCTGGAATAAGTTGAAAATTGTGGTTTTGTTCCTATGTTACCAATGCGGAATTTTGCTTTCACTTTCTTTTTGGTTTTACGGCTCAAAGACTACAGTGGTCATGCTGCGCCGGAATGCGGAATTTCAAGGGAGCTTGTTTTCGAAAGGAAAACAAACTAGAAATTCTGTGAAAGTTCTATTTATTCAGTACATAACATGTGTCACGTACAACTTGCTTGAAATGTCGAAAAGAAAATGCTTGAGCTTTTCGGATAAAGTGGAACTTATAAATAATGTTGACCAAGGAATGGAAATGAAAGATATGGCCATAAAATACAATATAGCCACAAGAAGTATGTCAACAATTTTAAAAAATCGTTCTGTAATTACCATTCAACAGGAAAATGGTGTAAATGTGAACAGAAAAAGATTTAAACTATATTCATATGAAGATATCGATGCCACTGTTCTCAAATGAATAAGAACAATTCAGGATAAAAATCTGCCACTCTCCGGTCCTGTGATCCAACAAAAAGCCCTGCATTTTGCTAAAGATTTGGGGCACTCGAAAACTTCGAGCAAGCATTGGGTGGCTAGATAAATCTAAAAAGAAACATGGAATCTCGTATAAAATCCTATCAGGAGAAAACGCAGATGAATCAGAAGACACATGTGAAAAATTGGAAAAAAGATGCTGTAAAACTTTGGAAAGATTATCAGGCAAAAGACATCTTTAACGCAGATGAAACTGTCAAATTTTTTAAGTGTCTGCCGAATAAAACTTTAACATTCAAACTAGTGTTTCAGAGGGAAACATGGTAAAGAAACAATAACTGTGTTGCTCTATGTGAATATGACTGGTGAAGAAAAATTAAAACCACTAGTTATTGGAAAAAGTAAAAACCCAAGATGTTTGAAAGGTGCAAAAACTTCAGAGGTGGATTATGAATTCAATAAAAAGTCATGGATAACTTCTGCATTTTTTAATAAGTGGCTATTAAAATGGTATGTCCGATTGAGAAAACGACATAGTAACATGGCGTCGATTATAGACAACTGTCCTGCACATCCCAAAGAATGCAAATTACCCATAACTTAGAGAAGGAAGAAGATAATAACCAAGTGAAAAGAACTCTGAGAACTGATAATAATCACTTAAAAAAATAATAATACAAATTTTCCTAATATAATTTAAGGATTTTTTATTTTTATAAAAATTACTTTCTGCAAAACTCCATCATTCTAATCTATGATTTTTTGCACACACATTTTCGTTTAAATAAATTAAAGCAATACATAAAATTATTTAGCATTTTTATATGCAATTTAAATAAGAAGTTATCTTAAAACTTACATCACAAATATCTACATCTTGTACTACATATTGTCTGTTTTGACGACTAGTGTTGACTGAATCCAAATTTAGGTTTAGTACATAATCTTCATCCTAAAATACACATATTGAACATTCTACTGTATATGTTACCAATAAGGTTAAATAAAACAATGATAAAACACTGCATGGCTAAAAACATAGTTGCATACTTTAATATTTTGTTGGACTGCCTTTACCTTTAATTACAGTGCACATGGTATTGTTTCAATAAGCTTATGCAGGGTGTGGCCCAGGCCACAGTTACAAAAGTAGTAACCAAACAGTGACTAAATTTTTTAAAAAGTAACTGTATAGTAACTATGCAAACAACAATGTGTACCTTAAAATACATTTTATTACTGTATCAATTATATTGAAAGAGCATTTCCCCATTGCTAGTTTTAAATTAGAACACATTTCTTTACATGAAATTTAAAGACCTGGAAGAACTAGAGATAAAAAGATTAAGGACTCATCAGCAAATGTCAACAGAAATGAATTAGAGATAATCTATGCAACTGTCTTCATACTTACACTATTGTAAGAATAGGTTGGTTGGTTGTATTTTTATGGTGCAAAGATAGCAAGGGTCATTCTGCACCAAGCAAGGTATTTTCAGAATAAAAGTTAGGAGTACTATATAATTAAACATGATCTCAGAATTAAAATGAATTATGTAACAAGAAGAGTTGAGAATGAAACGAATTGCCCTAAGAATGACCAAGTGGTTAGCTTTTAACGAGATTGTATAAATAAAACTATGTTGATAATTAAAGTTAGGAGTTGTTCAAGTATTACATGTAAGCACATTTCTGACCATTTTATAATCCCCCCCTCTCCTTATAAGAAAAAATAAGCAAATGCCCCTCCCTGTTTATGTAAAATTTTGGTTCTCCAATTTTGGTGTGTTTTGAAGTAAGAATTCAACATTGGATGTAAATTATAATACTTATTTACATTTTTACTCTAATATTGAGCATTTATTTATAAGTTCGCTATAATATTAAATGCTTATTAATAAATAGAGAGTAATCACAACAAATTATCGCATTTAAAAAGTTTTAATATGCTGCTAATAGCTATTTTAGTGACCATATGCCACCATCATCAGAACCGAACATCAGCTATTAACGGCGTATTAAAACTTAAGTTGTAAGCAAATAGTGTGTGATAAATAAGAAGTGGATTTGATAAAATATGTTCATTAAAATTAACACATTCATCATATAATTTAAAAAATGTCAAGGGTGCCCCCCACCTCTTCAAACAACAAAATGTTGTGAGCTACTGGTTTAAACAATTAAATATATAACAGTGATTACGTGTACTTGATATCTTCTACTCGCAGTGTGCCATACATTCAAGTGTTGCAGTTTTAGTTAGGGAGGTTGTCACTTTATGGCTACGTGCTAATATTATTATTTTCTGTGTCTTATATAAGCATGGTACCCTTTCCTCTCCGTGTTGTCAGAAATAATAAGCAAATCTCAAATCCCTGCCTCAAAGATGATTATGCAATACTTGAATGGTGCCTTAGTGAGTTTCAGATTTATAAAGAATTAAAACTATAATTTAATATATAATATTTATAATTAACATTTCCATCGATGACAGAATCGAACGTCACAGATAGTACAATCCCAGCTGTTGAATTCAAGGAGGAAAGGTTTTTACAAAAGTTTGCTGAAATTCTGTAAAGGTGTGCAGCAAACTCTTTTTTTTGTTTCTGCCATTTCAGATAAGAGGGTCAGTCAAAAATATGGTATCTTCGTCACAAAATCACATAAAAACAAAAATTTCCAAAAAATGCCGCTAGGGCAGCACCGTCTCCAAATCCAATCTCTCTTGATCGGCAGAACAAATCGCTGCCAGAAACCATGTGTTCCCAGTTCCAGAATTTCCAAAAATAAGCTGATTTTTAAAAAAATTCAACTAAATGCTGCTAGGCTCACTATTATCTCCTTTTTTTCCTCCCATTGGAGAGTTTTGCTTCTATTCTTTAGCAGACCACTGTGTCAATCGTTGATTCAATTCCAAAGGGATGAGGAAGGAATCAAATCCACCATCCATGCTAAGACAGGAAGAAGGAAGGCCCGGATTTATAAATGGTGACTGAACATTTAGGGGAACAAAATTTTAAAAAATTGAACTTTTTCTCTTTTTTTTTCCTTTTCAATTGTAATCTTGACTGTAGAACTCTCTCAATCTGCCCCTGCCACCTCCTCTCCTTCACTTTGAAAGGCAGGCAGTACGGTCTGCCCTTTTAAAAATGACTGGGACAAATACTGTAGACATACATACAGTACTGAATAAAACGTCTGTTAATAAAAAATACCTAATTACAAACATACAGTGAACTGGGGCACTAAAAGATTGCGGTGCCTAAGGCGCCTCACACTTTAAATCTGACCTTAAGAGAGGTGACATACATTGGTCATTCTTGTTCTAAAGAAATGCTTTAGAAAACTTTCAAGGGAGAGTTCTCTATGCATATTTCCAGAAAGAGTTCCACTATATGCATGCTCCATACCTGCCAACAGATGAACTTTGAAAACCTTACAATTTTTGAGAACATATGTGAGCCATCAGCCCACACAACGTGTACGTCATGCATTAAGCTAGTGTGTAAAATACATGCAGTGTAACCTTTCTTTTCACTTACTATCATGAGCCAAACATAGGTTCTAGTGTATACAAAAGTGGTACATCAAGTAGTCATAATTAAAATTCCTAAACACCTTCCTTCATTTACTCAGGGAGATCCTTTTGCAAATATCCACATATATGTTAATAAAAATTAAGTCTATGCTAATACCATCATTGTAAAAATATTTTGTATAACATTTTTTAAATAGTATTAAAATAATGAATAAAAACACTCACAAAGAACTAATATAATGATGTTGTCTATAAGCCCAATGGGTAACAACACAACCACTGTTCCTTCAATGTTGTTATAGACTTGAGGGTTTAACCCTTTAACCTGCAGATCGACCACTTGGTAGAGCATGTTTAAGATGCTTTCTTAGGGATGCACCAAACCCTAAGTTTCCACCGCCCCCTCAAAAATGGATCTCTTAGCCTGGCCCTGAACTGAATTTATGATTTTCAAGCAGTAAAAAACATCTTAAACATGCTCTACCAAGCGGTCAATCTGCAGGTTAAAGGGTTAACAGTACAGGATGAGAATGGAGACACCTCCCTAGAATATTCAAATTGTGTATTGGTCAACACGCAAAGCTACCAGAGTGAGTTTTTGTGAGTTTTCGTGGGGGAATTTATTTTTTGGTTCGTTTTATTTGTAAAAGGTGTATTACAACTGGCATGGTGTAATTTTCATGCTCGTTCTTTATGTTGATTCACACTGTGTGAAGAATGTCAGTAACAAAAATTGAAACTAAAATATGTTACAGAAAAATGTTGAGAAATAGAAGAACAAAATTAAGGACTTTTTGCAGACTTTGGGTGAAAATAAGGATCAAAAATCGTTTCCTAAAAAATGGACTGTACAAAGTCATTAATTATGGGGTAAGTGATGCATAATATCACAATCTGAAACTAAGAAAGCAGCTTGTAATATTGAAAAATGAGGAAAATAATGAACAAAGAAAATCTAACCTTTTTATTCATATCCACAGAAATCAGGCTTCTGAGATCTAAAGATTCAGTCACCTTTCCTGAAATTGCATTCAGTTCTTTTATAAAATGTTCTGTTACTTTGATGAAGATATCTATATTTTGAGCTCCATCAATTTTTCTTACAATAAAAACCTTTGCATCGGAGTCTGGAATAAGAAATGAAGGCAAATATTTATAAACTTAAAATTCCTATGATTTAAAACTAATGAAATTTGTATGTGACACATTCCAAAAGTAACGAAATTGCATAGAAGCCACACAGATTGTGGACTTACTAAAAAGATATTAGTCAACTTCTACACATCAACGGAAACATGTTATTTTGCAAAGCACTGTAAATTTACGTAAATTTTTAGGGTAAGGTTTCATGGGAAAATTACTAAGATTAATTTTTCAACCATTCATATTCTATGGCTCTCACTAGAGCTCTTGTAACTCAAGATTATAAACTAAGATATCACTGCCCTGCTCAGGAATAACACAATTACACAAAAGTGGTTGACAACAGAATTGAGCATCAATGATAAAACATTGATATCAACATCTGTGAAGTATTATTGATGTATAAAAAATATCAGTTTCTAAACATCAATTTTTTTACATGTTTACGAACCTAAAATCCTTGTTTTTATTTTAAAAACATCAAAGTTGTTTGACTACTACTTTCTTATAAAAAAATGGATAGTTGAAAAATACCAGTCTCTAAACATTAGGGATCAACTGATGGCAAAATTTGGCTGATGGACTGATGCCGACTGAAAAACCAATTTTTTTTTAATATTCCATTGGCCGATTACTGATGCCAATGTTTTCAATTATTATTAATGAGTAAAATTTTTAAAGATTACATTATGATATGAACATCAATATTTATGAAGGATGTTTTCTTGTAATTAAGTTTTTTTTCACATATTCACTGGACTTCCGCTTTACACTATTTTTTCTTCTCGATTTCTTGGTATCCGATAACCCAAAACTTTGCAGTTCAGGCTTTTGCGTAGGTATAGCAAAAAAAATTTCACATTTAGTATATCATGCAGGACATAAAATCCAATAAAAATGAAACAACTGACAATCCACAATCATTTTCAATGGACAGATGAAAAAGGTGCAACAGTTACTAGGAAAACGATGGTGCGAAAAGGCACCCTCACTTAACATACTGAAAACTTCAAACCGGAACTGAAATGGGAAATTCCCTTCAGAGCACTCTAGAAACGTATTCAAAATTCAACTTCATCACATGTAAGTAGTGGAATTCTGAACAAAAAAAAAATTAGGGCCCAAATTCCTGCCTATGTACACTGGAGCCGCAGAGGGGATTGTGCACATAGGCAGGATAATAAAATCCGGTTATATTTGGGAGGGCCATGGCCTGCCGGCCCCGGCCTAGGATTGTTATTGCGTGTAAGACACACAAAAGTTTGTTTAGATAAACAAAAACTAGAAAGGTAGAAACTACGCAGTAAGAATCACAAAGATATGAGACAAAGAAAAAATGAAATCTGACGCTCCGCAAACATCGAAGAGCGATGCCTAAAACCGAATTTATCACTGCTTAGACAATTTTGGATCTAACAAAAACTAGGTTCAAATGAAATCAAACTATATTCAGACGGATTCAAAATTATTTTTTACATGAAGTGATAATTATTTATAATTCATCAGCTAGGTTAATCCGTCTTGACAGCAAAGGGTAAAGACTTTAGGGTCTGACAAAGCCCCCGCTGCCCAGGATTGGATATAATAAGCGGAAGTCATAAATACAATATACAAACTAAACATACAATAAATAAACTAAATACAATAAGATAAAAGAGCTAGTTGATTAGTAAAAGTATGGAAGGTATAAATAGAGAAAGATGTAGTGATATTATAATTCTCTATCCAATAGATGTCTGCGGATGAGTTTTTTATATTGAGCAAAGGAATAAATAGATTTAAGTGAGTTAGGAAGAAGATCCCACACCCTAGGGCCAAAGCAACAGATGAGCGAGAGTCCAAGTTTCGTTCGTGAATACTCTGGTATTAGATCGTTAAGATTTCTTGTAACGTGGGTATGATCAGGAAAGCGCAGTGAAATGAAATCAGAATGAGTGCCATTTCGTATGGTGTTAAACATGAAGATGGAAGTTTTGTACGTAAATAATTTACAATTAATAATATCTGATGATCGTAAGCTAGTTCAATAGTTCTTGAAGTATGAGATTGATAATTTAGGAGGCGGTGTAATCTTTTTTGCAGTCTGGTAAGTCTGATGACATTAGACTTGGAAGTGTTTACCCATATCAGAAGGCAATAGTAATGGAAAGAATAAATCATAGAACAGTAAAGTTCAAGAAGAATTGAGTCGGATAAATAGTAGCCAACGTTTGAAATCAATCCAATATTTCTACTAATTATTTTACAGATATTGTTAACGTGAATATCCATTTAAGGTTGGATTGAAGAGTTACATCGAGGAAGTTTATATTTTATGAGAATGGGATCATTGTATTATTTATACTGAGAATAAAATGTTTAGGGTTTATATTTTTTTGTTGGTAAAAAGAAGGCGTTTAGTCTTTGAGGTATTGAGTATTAGACAGTTACTTTCAAAAAAGTTAGTAAAATTCTTGATATTATTATTAGCCAAAGAGATTAGTGTGTTGATTTCGGTGTTTATAAAGAAGATACTAGTATCGTCAGCAAGACAGATAGGTTTATGAGGATTTGTTAGATAGAAGATAACATAGATATATAGATATAAGATTAACGTAGAAGTTGAATAGTAGAGACCCCAAGATCCATCCCTGTGGAACACCGCAGAGTGTATGACGTAATTCAGAGCGGCAGCCATATATGTCTACAAATTGTTCTCTGTTTGTCAAATATTTTCCGAGAAAGGTGTTGAGAAGGCCACGGACACCGGCCAAATCAAGTTTGAAAAAAAGTCTATTGTGATTGATAGTATCATAGTATTTGGAATATAAAAACGTTAAATAGTTCTTTAACTGATTTAAACAGCATTTCCGTGAGACTACGATTAGAATATAACGATATTAATGTTAATGCAATAATTGGGCTTCATTTGAGAAAACGGTGATACAAAAGTGGATAAGGTTCTGTATTAAGCTGAAGTAGTAACACAGGTGGGATAAAATTATGAATTCGATTCAGTTAGATCTCTAGGGTGTGTCGAAAGAATAAGGTTAAATTTTTAAACTAATTTTTAGAGTTAAAGAAATACTTTTAAGAGTATTAATAATGAAGACTATGTTAGAATGAGCACATATTGTGGATTATAGAAATGATATGCTTCAGAAGAATACTGCAAGTGAAGAAAGTGTGTGTGTGTGGGGGGGGGGAGAAGTATCCAATGAGTACCACAGTTTTTCTTTAGGAAAAAACGCAAATTCAAATTAATCCATTTAGTGTGTATAAAAGAATTTGATTTGTAC
>QLNU02015360.1:229352530-229375852 GCA_006491805.2 Dysdera silvatica
TGTCATTTGTGTTAAGTGTTGATAATTTCATGTGTTGCATTTGCAGTATTGCGCTAAAAAGCGCCCCATAGCGAACGTTTTTGAAGTAAATATTTTTGCAGATTCCTTTTCCGCATCCTTTGGATAGTCTATATACCAATTTTGGTTTCAATCCATTGAATGGTTCAAGCTCCAGAGTGCTCCAAACTGGCCAAGTTTAATTATAACCACCCTGCATATACAAAAACAAATATTTACATACCTATGTATTTTTAATGAAAGAACAATTCACACCAGTATACACTTGCAGCTTTATTTGCACAAAAGTTCAAAATTCTTTTGCAATTTTAACTTATGGTATTTTATTCTTTACATGGTGTCTACCCAAATTCTGTTTCAAACTTCCCTGACTTTTCCAGGTTTCCAGACCAAATCTTAATCGATTTCCAGTCACTAATTACAGTAAACAACACACAAAAATGTATTAAAATTTACATAATCAAAATGAGTTTCAAGACCATAAAATCCACCAACACAAACCATAAAGTCACTTATAATTCAATTATGGTGAATGTTTAAATACAAAAATTATACTAAAAAAATGTATTTCTTTACACTAAAAACTTGCATTAATTAAATACAGAGTGTGCCAAAAGTTTGTACGGATTTTAAAAATCATAAAAAATGAAGAAATTGATGTATCGGGGTGCGGTTTGCACCTTTAGACTTGTTAAGGTGTCGGATTTTTGTTTTTGTTTTACACAAGAAAAAATAGTTTAAATTATCGCCAGTAGGTGGCGCTATTTGGCACTCAGTTAACAAAATACATGTAAAATATCTAGATTATACAGAAGGTATTCGTTATGACTTTAAAATGTAGAAAAAAAAAATAAAATAACAATGTTCGATGTGCTCACCCTTACATGTAAGAATAGTCTGTAATCGGTTGAGAAAACTATTTACACTTGCATGCAGCATGTCAGCATTGATAGCAGAGATCTTGCGAAGTGTGGCATCCTTCAACTCAGACAAGGTAAATGGACTTCGAACATGCACACAAGATTTTAGGTACCCCCATAACCAAAAATCTGCAGGAGTTAAGCCTGGAGATCTTGTGGCTATGCATTATTGAAGAAATGGCTTATTATTCACTCTTGAATAAATGTACTGTCCAAAAACTGCCTTACACACGTTGTGATATGGGGAGATGCTCCACCTTGTATAAACGTAATGGTGTCTAGTAGCTGCTTTTCATGCAGGAATGGCACAACATAATCTTGTAACATTTTTAAATATCCATGTCCCGTTATGGTGCACATTTCTTCAAGCCACCAGTTTTGCATGGTTCCTGGAAGAAATAAGGACCAAGAATTACTGATGCACTGAACCCACACCACACAGTGAGTCTCGGTGCATGCATCGGCGTTTTTACCTATGCATGTGGATCATCTTGAGCCCAGATCCGGCAGTTACGCATATTAAAAGGATCTGTGTAAAGGAAAATGGGCCTCATCTGTCTAAAAGATATTTAAAAGCCATTGTGGATCATAGTCGATTTTTTGCAAAGCTCACTCAGTGAATTCCTTTCTCTTTGCAATATCATTCGGCTTCAGCTCCTGTAAAGGTCTTAGTTTGTACGGGTATAACTTCAAGGCTTCATGCATGACTCGAAACACGCTGGTTTGTGGTAAACCCATGTTTCTTTAAACCTTCCATACACTGAATATAGTGCTAGGTGACTGTGCCGCCAGAGTATCCATTCCTGTTGCTACCCTGCTGGTATGCTCCTCTGACAACTTTGGCCTGCCACTGCAAGGTCGATCTTCTAAGCGGCCGGTTTCTTCAAATTGATGCACTATCTTTCTGAGCCCAGTTTCTGTAATTAGACCTCGGTGTCCCTTAATTTTCTTTACTGTCCTAAATTTCCATAATGCTTGAGTTGCTGATTCATTGCTGACATAAAAACTTTACCAAAAGTGCCTTTTCTACCAATGTCAACATTGAAATCATTCAATCAGTTGAAATACTTCAACAAAGCAGCAATTCAATTCGACCACAATATCACTAAGGAAGAAGTGGATTAGAAGTTAGTTGTCGGTTACAATCCTCTTTTAAACCGATAAAATTTGCATATTTTCAGGAAAATATACTTTGCAGTAAATACACTTTCTTGTGTCCAAAAAAAAAAAATCCGACACTTTGACAAGTCTAAAGGTGTAAACTGCACCCCGATACACAAATTTCTTCATTTTTTATGATTTTTTAAAATCCGAACAAACTTTTGGCACACCCTGTATTTACGTTTTCATTCAGGCCTTTTTGAGGCCATTATAAATTAATTTAACCATATAATCACACAGCTTATGCTTCATTTTTCATTCCATTTAAAAAGTATGTATGACTATATAAAAGGGAAAAGAGACTGATATTATCAAAATCCCTTACCGATTAGATAATTTAGCTAAAAACACTTTTTGTTTTTCAAGTTTTAGTTACATATTTGGCAAACATTTTCTTCTGAAAAATATATGGGCTTAATAATTTTATATAAATTATATTAGTTTTGGTGCAAAAGGGTAATTTTTGGAAGAAGTTTAGTCAAAAATGTAAATTTTTCAAAATTTTCAGTAGGTAATGAGGTATGAAAGGTACAATTCAGGAAAATTATTACAACGACGAATTTCAAATTTACCTGCCTTTTCCAGTAAGAAAAAAACTTCTCTGACTTTTTTAAATTTTTCATATTGGAAGACATCCTGTCTTCATTGCCTCTAAAACTTTAGCTTATTGAATAAACCTAACATTCTGAAAAAACTTTCCATAATGTGATGATTAGCGACCAATGATTGGGATCAGATTATTGGTCAGAAGTGAAAAAAAAAAAGAATTCTAAGACACAAAAAGAGGAGACTACATTGGCATAATGTCAAGCTTTTGCATTCCACATTACACAAGGCCATGCACACAATGATCTTGAAAATCCTTCAATTAGAGACAGGAGTTGGGGGGAGGGCATTTATAAAAACGAATTTTTGATCTACACATTTTCTTTTCCCCCTTGCTTGAGCACTGATTTTCATGATAAGATTGTTGTCTTTATTCGACTATTTGATGACAGCTTACAAAGAATATTGATTAAAGCAGGGGAATTTAACACTGATCCTATGGGGAATTTTTTGGTTCTAATAGATTTTATTCTTTTAAGTCTGGTATTCCATTATTGGGGGGGGGAATGCATGTTACAGGATGTATCCATTACTAATATTGGAATTTTCAATAAATGCAGCTTCAGAAAATTATTTTAATAAGTTATTTATTATAACAATGAATTTCAAATTTCCCGACTTTTCCAGTCAGAAAAACTTCTGAACGTTTTCCAGATCCTAGACACACTGTCTCATCTTTTATTCTTACATTACAGGATTTTCTACACAATGACACACAAATTTAATTAATAGCATTTGATTATTGCAATCTGGTTCAGTTAAAATTAGTTCTGATAACTGGCTCTATTGCATCTACAAACAAGATATTTTTTTAATGTAATTACAGTGTAAGATTATTTCTATCAGTATTCCCAAAAGCCATACTTACAAATTTTAAAGAAGCTAATTTCTTCAAAAACCTCAATGCACAATGCTCAAATATGCAGTTGTACCTAACGTCCAATTCTTCTAGGTTAATCAAAACATCTACACCTAAGTATAAAATATACGACAATGTAGTTCAAATGTAAACAACTGCTCTCATAAATGTAAGACAAATATAAATTTACCATTCAAATCTTCTAAAAAGTTATTCCTCAGGAATAAAATTTTTAAAGAATAACAGCTTAACCCACTCAATACTGGAATGCCTTTTAGTGAATTGTAACTCAGATCCAAAAACACAAGTTTCTCCAGCATCTAGAACAAATTTAACATTCATAAGAGAAAAAAAAAAAAATCCTACAATAGCTGATAAAAAGTTATTATATATCAGTGGTTCCCAACCTGGGGGTCGTGAACAGGTTTCTGGAGAATGGCCGAAACTATTTTTTGTTGCAATTATTTTTATAAAGAATTTCATACCAAATGTTTCCAACGCTTTTATATTTCAACATGGTTACACACATTGCAATATTCTACTAATGGTTGTTAACTTTATATCTATAATATATACACTGAAGTGCCAGAAAAACTGGTACACCTACCTAATATCATGTAGCACCTCCCCCCCCCATCAGAAGAGTGTTCCTGGAGCCACTCGGTAGCAACTCTCGATGTGTGGGGTGTCGCATTATCATGCTGAAATTGTCCAAGTCCGTCGGAATGCACAATGGACATGAATGGGTGTAGGTGATCGGACATGATGCTTACGTACCTGTCACCTGTCAGAGTTGTCTCTAGACGTATCAGGGGTCCCATATCACGCCAACTGCACACGCCCCATACCATCACAGAAGCTCCACCAGCTTGAACAGTCCCCTGTTGACATGTAGGGTCCATGGATTCATGAGGTTGTCTCCATACCCGTACACGTCCATCCGCCTGATGCAATTGGAAACGAGACTCGTCAGACCAGGCAACGTGTTTCCAGTCATCAACAGTCCAATGGCGGTGTTGGCGGGCCCAGACGAGGCGTAAAGCTTTGTGCCGTGCAGTCAACAATGGTACACGAGTGGGCCTTCGGCTCCGAAAGCCCATATCAATGATGGTTCGTTGAACAGTTCGCACGCTGACACTTGTTGATGCCCCAGCATTGAAATCCGCGGCAATTTGAGGAAGTGTTGCACGTCTATCTCGTTTAACGATTCTCGTCAGTCGTCGAAGGTCCTGTTCTTTCAAGGTCTTTTTCCGGCAGCACCGCTGTCGGAGATTTGATGTTTTACCGGATTCCTGATATTCACGGTATACCCGTGAAATGGTCGTACGCGAAAATCCAAATTTTGTCGCTATCTCGGAGATGCTATGTCCCATCTCTCTTGTGCCGACTATAACGCCACGTTCAAAATCACTTAAATCTTGATAACCTGCCATTGTAGCGGCAAGAACCGATCTAACAGCTTTGCCAGACATCTCTTGTCTTATATAGGCGCTGCCGACCGCATCGCGTTACGCTGATTGGTTGCAAAGCTCCGTTATTTGCATACGCACGCCTGTACCGGTTTTTCTGGCACTTCAGTGTACATGAATATATATGATTAATATAATATAGATATAATTAATATAATATATATATATAATAATGTATATATATATAATATAATATATATATAATTTGTATTTAATGTTTTTTCTTTACTCTGCAAAAATGCCTTTACGAAGTAAATGTGGCAATGGCGGAGAAAGGTGGGGGTCACGGATCTTTTTGTTACTAAAAAAGGCAGTCGTGGATTACTTGGCTACTATAAACGTGGGTCGCAGCTTGAGAGAAGTTGGGAACCACTGTTATATATGTTCATTTTATCAGAAATGCAGAATTTTTAAGAAACAGATTGAATTTTATGCCTGAAAATATTAAACATGTATTTTATATCTCAGAAAAGATAATTTTTTTTTATACTGTTTGGGAGAGTTTTGTAATATGTGCCTAAGTTTACTTGGGGAGAAAAAATACAGGTACTTCTAAATTACTTTAACATTTATTTTTTCATATGCTTGATAATTTCTTTTGCACATACGCACATCTAACTAGCAGGATTCAATATTTAATTTACCGTTTTTTACAACATGGAGCATAATTTGTAACACTTGACAGGTTTTATTCTCGTAAGAATAATGTTTTCTCTAATGCAAACTGAAAGCACACAAAGACCTTTAAAATATTTTTTAATTCAGTTGCAAAAAATTAGATAATCTAAAATAAAGAACAAAATTATTGATAATTTAAAAACTTCAAAATATTCAACTTGTTTGAATATCACTCATGAGAAAAATTCCTATATTAATGAAAATTTATTGTAGGTGAAAATCAGGGTCAGATACAGTGGAGGGAAGCAAATTTAAACTTAGATTTTCTGCATGGTAGACAAATGTGTTATCACTATGCTATCATATAAAGCTGCTTTTAAACTTAGTTTATACATAAAACAAAAAATGCTATATACTTGAATTTCATCCACATGTTCAAGTTTGTTATGACTAGCATCAAAGTATGTAATATTTGGCAAAACACCCTAAAAGAAAATTCAAATGTTTGTACATATTTCAGACATACAATAGAGTTTATAAATACATAAGAGTTTTATAAATATAAAATATAGTCTAGTAAATACAACTGATTTTCCATTATTCATGGGTGTATTAAGGTACTTAGGCCAAGACTGAAAATCAAGGTATACTAAGCGTAAAGAAAAAACTGTTAAAACAAATATCTATCTGTATCTGATCAAATTTTAAAAAGACAGGCTTCCATTTTCAGGATGGAAGAATGGCACCCATGTCATTATTGTTGTTTTCTGGAAAAACAAAGTTTTTTCATGAGTAAAAACAAATACAGACTATTATTCAAAAATAGTGATATAAGAACCATAGATTTTGATGGATTCTTTTGTGTTTTTATGGCACAAGGACTGCAAAAGTCATCCTGCACCAAGATATACAATTTGTAGAATAAGAAAATTAAAAAACTGTGGCACATGTACCGTAAGTGTGGAAAAAGTAATGTTACCTGAATTACAATTTCAGCCAAAGTCTAGATATAAAAACAACTGTTGCTAAAATGTTATCCCTATCAACTATAACCATTCTCTTATTAGAATATGTGTTAGTTGTGAAATTTTTTTATGAACGAAAGAGTAATGCTGTGTCTGCATTTTAGGAATTTTGCCATCTTAAGGATTTATGGTGAGGACCCACTTCTCCACAGGCTATTAGGAAAATTATCACTCAGTTCAAGAAAACTAGAAGTTTAGAAGTTCAGCCTAGTTAAGGACAAATATATGTCACTTCATGTGCCTTTGAAAATCTTGCTACAGTTGTTTCTTAATAGTCAGACTAATGATTTAGGTTGCAGTAATGAACATGCAATGTAATGTCAGCTACATGCATTTTTTTATATTCAGGGTGATATAATTAAATTTGGCCTATTTAGAGTACCCTGGAGGTTGCACTAATCAGCGGATTGACACCAAAATTGGTATACAGACTATCCAAAGGATGTAGAAAAGGGATCTGCAAATTTTTTTACTCCAATAACATCCGATAGGGGGCACTTTTAAGCACAAAACGGCAAAAGCAACCTGTGAAATGACCAACACGCAACATGAATGACATTTTTAACGTTTAGTAACACTTACTGCATCGAAACATTTTAAATGAACGTTGTGCGAGCAATAACAGTACACTGGCACTGCAGGCATACAATTAAAAAAACAATTTTTCACATGCAGACAGAGTGTAAAGAAATGCAGCAAGTAAGCACCTTTTAATCGTGTACAGAATGATGTAATGGAGATGGCTCAATGTGGCCACTATTATTCACTTGAACAGTTTATGGCCCTGTCAAATGTTCCGTAACGGTCCTTCAGTACCACAAGCTGCTCCAGACGTTTGTTTTGCCGCAACTACAGAAACGACAGTGCGTTACATCTACCATTTCAATGCAAGATGGTGCGCACCCACATGTTGAATGGTCCAACAAAGCTTTTTTGCTCCAGCATTTCACCGCTGAGCATGTTATCAGTCATTCGTTTACTAATCACTGGCACTTAATATACGGAGAAAAAAGCGTTTTTTCTTGTTCTCATTCGTCTAGTAGGTCAAGACACCGCGGGCTCAACGCGAGGACCCTGGTTCGAATCTGGGATGAGGACGGCGTCTCTTTTTCCCCTAAACAAAAAATAGCTCTAGTTTGAGCTACTAATACGTGGGTGTCAAATTTATTTGTAATAAAAAATCCCCCACGAAAAACTCACAAAAATCTCGCCCCGGTGGCTTTGTGTGTTGACCAATATTTGGCAATTGTGTTATCCCTGTGAAGAGTAATAATATCTTACATCCTTTGGATAGTCCATATATCAATTTTGGTGTCAATCCGTTGAACGGTTCGAGCTCCAGGGTGCTGTAAACAGGCCAAGTTTAATTTTAACCACCATGTAAATCCTTCTCCTCATCCATTTAATAGCATATGTAAAACATTTGTTTATGTTTATGGCGAAAGACAAAAAAGGTCATGCTAGACCGATATCTACAGTTTCCCTAAGGAATCTGAACCTTTTAAAGCCTAGGGAACCAACTCCCGGACCACGATGAGCAGTCTATGAGCATTTTTTTTTTGTGCATAATTGGAGGTTGAATCTGGAATAATTGCATATTAGGCAAACATGTTACCACTGTACCACCACAGGGACTGCTTAAGGAACTAACTCACAGATTACAGTGGGCAGTTAGTCAGTAAGCATTCTTTGTAAAATAAGCTTGGTGTTATTCTGCTTATAATCGAAGCTATTACAGTTGAAGCTACAGAAAAAGCTATGAATACAGAAACTTTAATAAGGGTTATACAGTATATATAGCCTACTCAAGATGAGCTAAATGCACAAGTAATGGGAGATAATACTTACAAAAGAATCGTCAAAGCCATCAATATGATTAAACGAAACATTGAGTTCTGTGAGTACAATCCATACATCTTTAAAAGAATCATCATTACAATTGTTAAATATTTCCTATGAGATAAAAAGTTCAGGTAAATTGTTTAAGAAAATTGTAAGAGAGAGGTATTTTCCTTTAAGTTTTATGAAATCAGAATAAAAATAATACATTTCATTATACAAAACAAATTAATAATATATGTTTAGTAAAGTATTAAGTTAAAGATCTAAAGTACAAATAAATACATTTTATTATTTATTTATATATTTATTTATTGTTTGTGGTTTTATGGCTCAAGGACTACAATGGTCATGCTGCACCAGGATCTACTGTTTTCCGAGGAATTTGAACCTCTTAAGGTCCGAGGAACCAAACCCCGCTCTACAGTGAGAGGTGCGATCGTTGAGATCTCTGAGTAAGTGTTCTTTTCACCGTTGGGAGTTGAACCCAAGTTAACAGTACACTAGGTGAACGTGTTACTCTATACTGTGCCACAGCAAGGACATAAATACATTTTAAGTAAATAACAAAGGCTAGTAGAAAGTTTAACAGTAACAAAAAAAAAAAAAAAGACACTAAATTAATTTATTTAAAAAGTGAAACTACATCTTTCCTACCTCACTCTTATTTATTTTACAGATTATAAACTCATGTTTGTAAAAATTGCAACACCATGAAGGTAGCATGTGATTGAGCTGAAAATTTCAGGAAATGCAAATTAGGGTATGCTATTCAAATGATTAGAATTTCAGAGTCATCAGGCATGCGTGGGCTGAGCAGCGCCCTCTGAACTGCTGATGGATCCGTATAAATAGAGGGCTGTAGCGGGGCGTGTATGGCTATCTGCTAGTGGTAAACGTTACATGAGACGTCACTATGCCTCTACGACGAAAGAGGGCGACATTTCAGCAAGTTACGGAGTTTGAACGGGGACGAATGATCGGCTTTCGTGAAGGAGGGTTTTCTTATCGTGCAATAGCAGCTCGTATGGGGCGTAACAGCAGCACAGTGATGCGAGTGTGGAAGCAGTGGGTTCAAGAGAACCAGACAACTCAGAAATCCGGGAGTGGATGCCGAAAGGTGACGTCAGCACGGGATGATAGACACCTGGTCCGCATGGCGGTGACGGACCGTTTTGCTTCATCTGGACAGTTGGCAGAACGTTGGTGCACTGCTACAGGTGTATCATTGTGTGCTTCATCAATTCGTCGGCGTCTACTGCACCGTGGACTACGTGCAAGAGTTCCTTTATACAGGATCCTCCTGACGCAAAACCATCGGCGCCTGCGGCTACAATGGGCTCATGGACATAGAGACTGGCGTGCTGATTGGCAACAAGTGGTGTTTTCTGATGAATCCCGCTTTAATTTGGGGTACAGTGATGGCCGCATCTGTGTTAGACGCTATACCGGTGAACGCCACCTTCCGGAGTGCGTTATCCAACGTCATAGTGGACGATACCCCAGAGTTATGGTCTGGGGTTCGATTGCGTATCATCGACGATCTCAGCTGCTACGAATTGTGGGTAATCTTAACAGCAACCGGTACATCAATGAAGTTCTGGAGCCCGAAGTTGTTCCCTTCCTTCAAGGCATTCCCGGAGCTGTATTTCAACAGGACAATGCCCGCCCACATATTGCCAGGAATGTTCAAGACTTCTTTTCATCACAACAGATACAGCTTCTTCCTTGGCCTGCCTATTCGCCGGATATGTCGCCGATTGAACATGTGTGGGATTTCGTTGGTCGGCGTCTCGCTCGTGATCCTCGTCCCATAGCTACTACAGATGAACTTTGGGGTTGCATACAAGCAATCTGGAATGCTCTTCCTCAGGCACACATTCAACATCTGTTTGATTCCATGCCACGTCGTATAGCATCACTTATTGCAGCGCGTGGTGGCTTCACCAAATACTGATTTTCGACATGTAATATTGTTTTTTTGCTTTGTAATTTTAATCGTTTATTTGTATCAACACAGGTCGTTTGTACATTAAATTTCATTCAATTCACACGAGTCTTTCATGGTGTTGCAATTTTTACAAACATGAGTATATATACATATAACAAAATTTTATAAAAATATACGTATCATGTATGATATTATTACCCTTCACAGGGATAACACAATTGCCAAATATGGTCAACACAGAAAAGCCTCCGGGGAGAGATTTTTGTGAGTATTTCGTGGGGGAATTTATTATACAATAATTTTTGCCACCCACGTGTATGTAGCTCTAAACTACAGCTTTTTTTGTTTTTGTTTTTGGTGAAAAAGGGACTGTCCCCATCCTGGATTCGAACTAGGGTCCCTCCATTTAGCCCGGGGTGTTTTAGACCGCTAGACAAACAAGGTGAGGAAACAACGCTCTCTTTCTCCATATTATAAGGATATCTAATATTATTACCCTTCACAGGGATAACACAATTGCCAAATATGGTCAACACAGAAAAGCCTCCAGGGCGAGATTTTGTGAGTTAAAAACTCACAAAAATCTTGCCTGGACCATATTTGCATTATGTTATCCCCTGGGGTAATAATATCATACATCCTTATACAGAAGCGTTGTTTCTGTCCTCGTTCCTTCCCGTGTCAGACATTCCTAAATGGAGGATCCTGGTTCGAATCCAGGATAGAATGGTGTCTCTTTTCTCCAAAACAAAAAGTTCTAGTTTAGAGCTACATGTCAGGAGGAAAAATTATTGCATAACCCCCTAAAAAAAAAAAGACCTCACAAAAATCTCGCCCCGGAGGCTTTCTTGTGTTGACCATATTTGGCAATTGTGTTATCCCTGCGGAGGGTAATAATACCTTAACACCTTTACATACGGAGAAAGAGAGCGTTGTTTCCTGTCCTCATTCGTCTAGCGGTCCAAGACACTCCGGGCTAAACGGAGGGACCCTGGTTCGAATCCAGGATGGGGAAAGCGTCTCTTTTTCTCCAAAATTACACAAGCTCTAGTTTGAGCTACATATACATGGGTGGCAAAAATTATCATATTATACATATCATGCAACTTGAGACTTCCACAAATCTTTTGTCTCCCAAAGACATTTATTCCATATACAGTCAAACCCACATAAGTACATACCACATAAGGGCACAAAATATTGAGCCTGAAGAATTTTCCTATCTTTTTTATTATTTAAAGCTACTTAACCACACAAATTGTATAAGTATACTTTTTTTCAAAAGTCAACCTGGTCTTTTAATATGAAATTTCAACCTGAAAAGTGCAAAAAAAAATGTCCAGTACACCATGCTTGTATTTCAACAGAAGTAGTACAGTGCACCCACTTTAGAATTCTGCATATTGCATGAGAAGTGAGTGACTTTTTTGTATCTCATACTTCCCCACAATTTCATTCATTTGCAAAAAGTTTCTGACCAGGAAGCATCCTTACATGTTACGCATTTTTCAGTTTATGTCCATATAGTGTGTTTACTTTAGTCATGGCAGATAAAAACAGAAAACTCAAATGTTTAAAAAGTTTGATCAAAAGCAGGAAATTTTAAATTCTCTCAAATCAAACTTAAATACTATTCAAGCTTGATTATAAACTTAATTACTACATAAAGTTAATACTGCACATAATTTATAAATAAATATATGTAGTTGAATAACACAAAGAGTATTATAAAAATTGTGAAAAAATACTTTACATATAGCATTTTAAAGAAGTCTAAGTGCATAAATTACTTAACTGCATTGAATTCTGTTATCGCATCGATGTATACTTATGGGGTTTTGACTGTGCATGTATGTGTATATATATACCAGGGTGTGAAGAATCATGATTTTTTTAAAAAATGAAAAAAATTTACTAAAATCCCGTTTTTTTATTTAAAGTGAATTTTTCTGGTTAAGATTGCATACATTAGAAATAAATCAAAGTTTTCATTTACGTAAGACTTCAACACTTAATTTACTCTTCTTAAGCTTTACGGGAATATCTAAATAACATATTTAATAACATAAACAAGCAAATGAAAGAAAATCGCCTAAGGTCGATATTTAAATTTAGCGGGTTTCAATTAACATTAATTCGCAACTCTCTAATTTACAACTTTCCAAATCGCCACTCTCTAAATCGTCACTGTAATTCACCATTCATTAAATCAACGCTCTTTAATTCGCCACTCTCCAAATCACAACTCTAATTCACCACTTTCCAATTCGCAACTTTCTAAATCGTCGCTCTAATTCACCACTCTCTAATTCTCAAGTAACTTGGTAGGTTTTCAATGTTAACAATAGCTATCATTATTGCATTTACAGAAGACCTTTACCTTACTCTTTTATTACATACAGACAGAAAAACCAAAAGCAACAGCAGGTTCAAGAATAAGAATAAGAAATAAATTTATTCAACCTGTATACAGTTATTATTGATATATCTGTTTCAAAAAAAACATTCTAAAGTTTTAAGTGAAATTCTAGAGATTCAGATATTATTGATATGATTAGGTCAGAAATGGAGGAGAGCAGAAAGCAAAAGTTTATTTTGAGGCTCTCCACCAGTTAGAGACGTATTACATAAATCAATAATTTCCTTGTTTTAGATTACCTCGATACACATAATTTTCATAGTATTAAAGAACAAGAAAAAGTAAATTTTTATTATCAGTATATATATCTAAATGTATTATAAAAAAGCACTGTTATAAGCAGATTTATGGCCTCATTTGAAAAACTGTGATATAGAGCAGGATCAATAGTTATTGAAACCTGCTAAAAACAAACATTCAATGTCTTGATTTTTTTAGTTATCAAGATTACAATATGCATTAAAGATTTCAATTATGATATTATTAAAAACCAACATTTAAGGATTTAAATAAAAGTGCCAATTTTGCTGCCTTCTCAACACCTCTAATTGATTTCAGAACTTGCTATGCACAAGTCTAAATTTTGAAAACATCCTTTCAACTCCAGTAGAGGTTCCCTTAACTCTTAATATTCTTTTATGAGGGGCAGTGATTCCCACCACTGAAGAGTGGAAATTGATTTCACTGTCTCTTCTTCAAATAAAACACCATTGAGAAGTGCATGGACAATAAATGGAAGAACGATGCTTAATAATGAGATACAATAAATGCATAGATACAACAAGCAAAAAGTACGCATATAATAAATGCAAGATACAATAAATACATTTTTCTTATAGATAACCTTAAGTAAATTTAATTAGACCCATGAAGATTTAATTAATTATATATGCTAAATTAATAATTACATCAGTTTTTTAGACAAGATCAGATCACAGAGCAAATTACACAAAATCCATTAAAAGTCATCAATTTAACCAGCATAATTTTTTATTATTTAAACTTTATCAAGTGTTAGTAAACAGTATGGATCACTTATCTACTGTAGGATGAAAGTTACGAGGGGCATTCAAAAAAGATTTCCCCTGACCCACTTCCGATTTCTGCAGGAGGATGAAACTGAGCATGCATCATGATATATATCTCTATAGGTAACACGATCATTTGCAGCTCTGAACTTCTAACAGTTTCTCTTCTACAAGTGCTAACGTGGAGTAACATATGATCATGAAACCAGTTGAATGGAGAGCGGTCATCAGGTTTTTGTACTTGAAAGGCCACACACCACAGGAGATGTCCGATGAGATGAAAAGGACTTATGGGGAGGGTGCCTTACCACATAATGTAGTTAAGCATTGGCATCGTCAGTTCAAGAGTGGTCAGACTTTGGTAAAAATGGCTCCCATTCCAGGGTGACCATAGCCCCCATTAATGAAGACACCATTCAGCAAGTGGAAGCCTCCATTTTGGAGGATCACTGCATTAACCATTCGCCAACTAGACACATGTGTTAAGCTCAGCACGGGGTCTATGGCAAATGTCATACATAACCATTTATTCATGGAAAAGAATCCATACAGTGGGTTCCACAGCTGTTGACACCTTTCCAAAAGCAAGAATGAGTTACACGCTCACAGGCTCTTTTAACTATACGTCAAGAAAACCAGGGTGACCTTTTCAACTAATTATGCAGGATGAAACATGGGCCATCATTATGCTCCAGAGACTAAATCCCAGTCCAAACAATAGAAGCACTTTGACTCACCACCTCCAAAAAAAGGCACATGGCCAAACGTCAGCAGGCAAGGTCATGCTCACGGTCTTTTGGAACCAGTGCGGAGAAGTGGTGGCGGATTTCCTAAAAAAAGGCACCATGATTACTGGTACATACTATGCCTCACTGCTGCAGAAACTGCGGAAGGCCATCAAAATTGAGAGGCATGGTATGCTGACCAAAAATGTTCACCTCCTGCAGGATAACGCCCTAACTCCATTCGTATGTTGTTCAAACGAAAGAATGGTCCCGTGGCTATGACACCCTTCCTCACTCTCCCCCCCCCTAATTTATATTCTCCTGAACTCAGACCATCAGACTTCTACCTCTTTCCAACCACGGTTATTTTTGAAGGGCAAACGTGCCCTAGATGATGACATGCTGTTTTCTGAGGTCAACCATGACTTCTTGGCCATTCCGTCGCATTTCTACACAAACAAGGCCCCAACAGATGCATAAATCGATGGGGAGAAGTGTATAACTCTTTGTTATTAAGGTATTATTACCCTATGCAGGGATACACCAAGCAAATATGGTCACCACAAGGAAGTCTCCAGGGCCAGATTTTGTTGGTTTTCGGGGAATTTATTATACAATAATTTTTGCCACCCACGTATTAATTACAGCTCAAACTAGAGCTTATTTGTTTTGGAGAAAAAGAGACGCTTTCCCCATCCTGGATTCGAACCAGGGTCCCTCCGGAGGGACCCTGGTTAAATTATTGTAAATTATAAAATTATTGTATAATGTATAACTCTTGATGGCAGCTATGTAGAGAAGGACTAATATCTGTGCCAAGTTGAGTTTGTCTTAGTACACGGGAAGTAGGTCAGGGAAAATCTTCATTGAACAATCCTCATGTTTTACAGATTATTTATATAAAAACAGTGCTTTTAATTTACATCCATTTAATTAAGGAAGCTAATACAGTGCGTTTGGTATTTTAGTGGACACTTGATAACAGTGCACTATCGTGAGAAATAATGCCAAATTTGAAAATGAAAATAAAGATACTACAATAAAACAGTATTCTGCAAAGTGGAAGATTAATAATCTTTATTAAATCATTCATAAATGTAACAAAATCAAGATGAGGCTTTCAATCTTGTTTGAAAATTTAATGGACACTTACTGAAATTGGAGTGTTTTATGTACATTAATACATGATAGATGCTCCATTTTTGCATATAACTTTAAAGACACGTGAATCCATTGATTCTATCAATGTTTGTAAATACTTAGGATCGATTTGATACCAAGTTTCCACAATAGCGTCCTTTAAGGCATTAACCGACGTGAATTGCTTCCCATTTGCATATATTTGACGAACAATATAATCCTATACGTTTTCGATAGGATTTAAATCAGGACTACGTGTCGACCAAATCATACTTTTAAACTTTTTTGAATTTATCCATCTTTTGGTGGAGATAGATGCATGGCACGGTGCGTTGTCCTGTTGCAAAATCCAGTTTTCCCCACATATTTATGAGGCATATGGGAGGGCATATTCTTTTAAAAATTCTTGATAGCAGGTGGAATTCATACGACTGCCGATGAAAGCTCCAGGCGTAGTACCGTTGTAGCCAAAGACACTACAAATGGTCATCAACCCTCCTCCTTGAACTCTACGAGAAAAGTATTGCGGCGCTTTCCGCAAATCGTGCCAATAATGTTGAAAAGCATCCGGACCATCTAAGTTGAATTTCTTTTCGTCCGTGAAAAGTACCTGCAACCATTTATCGTTCCACTCCATGTGTCGTCGAGCCTAGTTTAAGTGTTCCTGTTTGTGAACTTGGGTGAGAGATGGTTTACCCTTTCTTTTTCGAAAAGATAAATTTTTGGAATTAGAGAGCACATTCTATACTGTCCAACATTTAACTAGGAGCTAACTAAGGTCGTTTCGGACTTTTGCAGCAGACTTTCCTGTGTTACTGGCCTCTCTAATAATGTTCCGCTTATCTCTTTTACTCAGTTTTAGCTTCGCTCCCCGTTTTTCGAGTGGATCCTTTTGGGGTTTCTTTTTGAAAAGGCCCCTATAGCACTCCTTGGACGCCGAATAAGCTGACAAATTTTGAAAATGGATTTTCCATTTCATTTAAAAGCCACAATTTCCTCTTTCTCGAAATCCGTAAGTATTTTCCTTTCTGACATGACTACAAATGATGTTTTTGCATAAACCTGTTCACACGGGTATTTATACGAACCTACGCATCGAAAGAATACAATATGCAAATTTTTTAGCGCCTGCACTGCCATCTGTTAGTCAGGAATGATAGTGTCCCTTAAATTAACAAACAACATTTGTTACATAAATTTGCATTTTCCCCATTTATGTGACGATACATTGATATAAAATTTATTTTTCTACAAGACATTATGGTGTCTCGGCATTCTTCAATATCCTATTCGCAGTTTTTGTATTTTTTTTAGCATTTACGTAAAAATATCAGGTGTCCACTAAAATACCAAACGCACTGTATACAATAATTACTGTATTAAAAATTGTCATCAAATTCCTTGTTTTCCTTACTACAGTGCAACATGGTATAACAAAAGTTTTTTCACTGGGTATGCTACTGCACTTGTTACCCCTCCACCATGCAATTGGATCTAACTTTATCCTGATCATGTCGGGAATTTTTTAGAATTAGAATATAATATTATAGAAAACAGGTTGGGATGACATGGAAGCGAATTTCCCAGAATACACTTCTGTAGAAAGCATTTAGAGTGACTTTCATCCAGCAGTGGACAGATGTTTGTTTGTTTTGTGGTTTTACGGCTCAAAGACTACAATGGTCATGCTGCGCCGGGACCTACTGTTTTCCGAGGAATCCGAACCTCTTAAGGCCTAGGGAACCAAACCCCGGACTACAGTGAGCAGTGCGATCTTTATGAGATCTCTGAGTAAGCGTTCTTTTTGCACTGCTGGGAGTCGAACCCGGATTAGCCGCGCAATAGGAGAACGCGTTACCACACTGCGCCACCGCAGGGCCAGTGGATAGATAATGGTTGAATATGATGATGATGATATCAGAGATTTGTAAAATTTGCACATGATGAAAAATCAAATTGATCTTTTGTTTAGACATTTGACTTCTTAATGGTTGACATTATAGACCGGAATAATTTTCATTATATTTATGAACTTTCAATATTGTACATTGCTCTAAAAGATAGAAAATTTAACTATGATGTACACATGCACATCATACTGATATATACATTATTAACTATATATATGTAGATTTTGCAAAAAGAATATAATTCCTGTTTGATGATTTGGTAAGAATATTTTGGGAAGTTTCGTAAATAATTATGCTGTATGTAACATCACAACACAGTTTTAGATATTTCACATGTTTTACCCTATTATGCATATCATATATAAAAACATAAAGCAAGATGATAATCCAGTTTGTAAAATATCATCAAAAAGTAGTATTGTTTATGGCATTGCAGTATACCATGAAATCAAAAAAAAAAAAAATCACAAAACCAGTTTTATGATGCAGAGAGTAATGGTTATTTATATAAATTGAACACTATACAGTTTAAATCAAACAACAATATTAATCAACGTTTATTGGCGTAGTGATACCAGCGCCGATGTTATGGCGTGATTAGATGGTGAAACGTTCGAAAGAAAATAAATATTTCTGCCTTCGGTGGGACCTGAACCCACGACCTTCCACTTGCCGGGCGGAGGCTCTACCCACTGAGCTACGAAGGACAATATATAATCTCTTTACGAACGTATATAAATTTACTGTTGCCAGTTATTTCGCAGAATGGTGTAGTACATGGACTACTATTTAAACCAAATTACGAAAGCGGTATTAAATTGATCGAAATGCCCATTGGAGCATATATATTTTTTATATAAATCGAACACTACGCAGATTAAATCAAACAACAATATAAATCAACGTTTATTGGCGTAGTGATACCAGCGCTGATGTTATGACATGGCTAGATGGTGAAATGTTCGAAAGAAATGTTTCTGTGTTTGGTGGGACTTGAACCCACGTAATAGTAATCCATGCTTTCAGTCTTTATATACATTTGTAAGAGATTAGATGTTGTCGTTCCTAGTTCAGTAGGTAGAGCCTCCACCCGGCAGAAGATCATGGCTTCAGATCCCACCGAACGCGGAAATATTTATTTTCTTTCGAATGTTTCACCACCTAATCACGCCATAACATCGGCGCTGGTATCACTACGCCAATAAACGTTGATTGATATTGTTGTTTGATTTAATCTGCGTAGTGTTCGATTTATATAAATACATATGCTGCAACGTGCATTTCGATCAATTTAATACCAGTCTCTTTGCAATTTGGTTTAAATAGTAGTCTATGTACTACACCATTCTGCGAAATAACCGGCTTCAGTAAATAGTCTTTATATACGTTCGTAAAGAGATTAAGTGTTGTCCTTCGTAGCTCAGTAGGGAGAGCCTCCGCCCGGCAAGTGGAAGGTCGTGGGTTCAGGTTCAGGAAAGGGGGAAGCTGACCATGCTTGGCACACAGGGATGCCTGCTCACTGTTGTCGTCACTCAACATAAACCGAAACTAGCTGCCATCTGGACCACCACGGAGGGCGGCCCAAGCCGCCGAACTGAAATAACATCCACATGCCGGCCTGTGTCCCTACAGGGGCTGATCAATACTCACAATGAAGGTGTGAAGCGCCACCAGAATAGCCGCATAGAGACAGCAGCATCCAAGAGGTTGGACAGATCCAGTGGGTTGGTGTGACAGAGATAACTGTAGGAGAAAATGATCTTAGCCCAGAAATGATCGTATGCTGGGCACCGAAAAAGCGTACAAGTGATGAGGTCTAAAAGAAAATAATGTGTTTTGATGTCCAATGGGAGGGGCTTGAGCCCTCCTTTCCTATGCCACTGCTAGATGCTACAATAGATTAATGGTAAAAAAGGTATTATAGTATATCCGATATTTAAATAATTTCAGTATTATAAATAGAACTTACTTTAAGGGAACATATGCTACGATTACAAATAACAGTTTCTAGCTGACAACAAAGTAGTTCAAGGCCAATAACAAGATGAGCCGGCACTTTGTGAAGTACAAGAACTTTTAAGTTTGCGAATCGCGATATATCTATACCACCACGAAGTGTTTGTCCAGAGTGATGCACCTGTAAACATGTCATACAAATCCTTAAATATTTGTCATGAAATATTTTTAAGAATAGAAAATTGATTTCAATTTAGTAAATTTTGATTGATTTCAATTTAGTAAGTTCTGATTGATTTACTTTAAGTGAGCGAGTCTTTGAAACAAATGCAAGCAAATACTGCACATCTTCAATAAGAGCTACTGTCTGCCTACTATCATGAAATATTTCACCTTCATGTCTCTCAGACAATAATATCTCATTGAAAAGGGCATTAAGTGCAGAGAGGGCATGTGTTGTAAGTGAAAGTTTTGAGGTTCCATTTATGACCCCATCACCTAAATTTAGAAAAAAAAAATGACTGCTTATTAATTACATCTTAATTATAAGAACAGTAAATCTCATACAACTCTTAAAACAAAAAATATAATAAAGATTTGCATTATTAAAATGAGTTAGCTTTTATTGTTTGTACAAATGTAGAAGTGACACTAATATAGTTATTATTACACTAACTGATCTCTAAATACAAATTCTGTAAATGTAATGAAATTTTAGCATATTGAATACAGCATAGATAAGCATTAAATTTTTAAATGCAAATGGATGCATAAAAATAAGGAAACAAAATACATTTTGTTTAACTATTTTAATCAACTTTTTGTATTTATAAATGTTTATGATTTTTACTTATATATTACAAAAACATTTAGAATACAATGTACTTAATGCCTATAGTGTAAATTTGCATAGGACTATGCAAATTTAATAAGTTAGGGCTCACTAACTTATTTTGTATAAAACTCTTCTAATACAAAATATATTAACTCTGTAAATATAAAACAGCTAAATTTAGAAACTCATAGAATGTAACCTATCGCAGTTAAGCTTTCAACCTTGGTTTATAACTTTTATTCTTTATATTATGGGGTCCTAGTTAGTAGTGATATAAAAACATGTGCAGATTTGAGTTCCAACTAAATAATACAGTTATTCTAAGCCATCTCCTTTGCATTAACTCAAATATTTCTTCTATCGTTACCTTTCTACTACTCTTTGCTGGTGAATTGAGTCCATCCTGGTAACTTTTTTAGGAGCACAAGTAAAATCTGGTAGCATGTAATGCATAATAGCAATAATTATTATTTTATTGACGACAATGCATATTAAGCCCATGCTTCTGCCACCAATCATGCCAACTTCCTTCTAGGATAACACCATGCTGGATTAATGTACTGACTTACAAGCTCAGATTTTTTTAGAAACGTATTAATAGGAACTTACCTGTTTCAGTTGTGGAATACAGTTGAATATACAGTGAATGCCATAAGTATTCGTACACCTGCAGTGTGTTCTATTTAAGAAACTGCTGTATAATAATTATTAGATGTAGAGATATGGGACAAATGTCACCACAATTAATATAAATTTTTGTATTTACTTCATAAAAAAAGTAAAAAAAAAAATACACATGCACTGCAAATAACAATAAAAAATGAACAAACTTACACATAGCTCATGTGTCAAAAATATTCGTACACTAATTGTTTTTTGGTCAGAAAATTCATTAATAAAATAATAATTCATTCTTAATATTTCGTTGGGTTCCCTTTGGCTTTAATCACAGCTTTCATGCGTTTTGGCAACGAATCCACTAAGTTTTTGGTGACATCCGTTGAAATGGATGCCCATTCCTCGAGAAGCGCAATTTTCAAATCATTTTTATTTGATATGCGTCGTTTTCTCATCCGCGAGTCCAGAATGCTCCATAGATGTTCTATAGCGTTAATGTCAGGTGATTGTGGAGGGGTATTTAGCTGTTTTGGAGTATTGTAAAGGAGCCACAGCTTTGTATTATACGCAGTATGTTTCGGGTCGTTATCTTGCTGAAAGATAAAGTTATTTTGAAGACCCGTTTGAGCAGGACTAGGACCCAAATTTTCCTTCAGAATGTTAATATACATTCTGTGGTCCATGATTCCGTCGATAATGTGCAATTTTCCCACTCCCTCTGCACTCATACAGCCCCAAACTTGCACACCTCCACCTCCGTGTTTGATTGTTGGACACAAGTTCGCCGGTTGAAACTCGGTGTTATTTTTACGCCATACAATTTGCCTGCCATCTGATCCAAATATATTAAATTTGCTCTCATCCGAGAATGTAACTCTATTCCAAAAGTCAGGACCTTTATCAACATGTTTTTTTGCGAATTGCAAAAGCTTCTTTCTGTTTACCTTTGACACGAAAAACTTTTTACGAGCTACACGTCCATTGTACCCTGCATTTTTGAAAACGCGGCGCACCGTGCTTTCTTAGAGTGATACACCTTGATTCAGCAGCTCTTTTCTTATCTTTGGAGCACTTAATTTTGGATTTTTCTTAATTAATCTAACAATTAAACGTTTGTGCTTTTCAGTCAGTTTTTGTGGATTTCCACTTCGCGGCATATTTTGAATCGTATTTCTTTGACAATGACGGTCAATTATGGACTGGACTATAGAACGAGGTCTGCCGACGAGCTATGCAATCTCTCGTAAAGATTTACACTGGTTATGGAGCCTCATTACAAGCTTTCATTCCGCCACACTTGTTTCTTTATTTCTACGACTCATTTTCGCATACTTTCTGCAGAAATGATAGTAAACGGGTTTATTGTTCATTGGCTTTTAAATGAAATCGGTGCATTTCCCGCAGATTGCTTCGGGTGCACAAACAACATTGCAGTTCTATCATTTTAGGACAGACTTTTGCATGTACGAATGCTTTTGACACGTGAACTGTGAATAATTTTGATGCTAATTTATTGTAATTTGCAGTATTATATACATAGTTTTAAGTTTTTTAGTTGAAAATAAATTATATTTTCATGGCAATCATGATGGCGTTTGTCCTGTCTACGTACATCTAATAGTTATTATACAGCAGCTTCTTAAATAGAACACACTGCAGGTGTACGAATACTTATGGCATTCACTGTATATATTTACGATCATTGGGGGTAGGTTTCCTTGGAGGAATATGTCCTGTTGGATAAATGTGTCCTGTTTTTGTTTCAACGACCATATGACAGCTGTATGTATAACAGAGGCGAGTTTTTGTATTTTTACTATTGCAAGCTTTATGAATTCAGGAGAGTGTGGTGCCCTGATGTACTGATTTTTTTGCAGAGGCATGGAGAGCCTACTCCAATGAATAGATGCTGTCATAACAGCAAGGGGAGGTCTGACTGTGTATTAGTAGTTATACTCGACTGAAATAGAATTAACAGCAATGTATATGTGGTTACATAGTGTTATTATCCAATCATTTATGTAATATAAATTATTGTAATGTATGAAATGCTATAAAAATGCAATAACAAATGACAATTTGTGGAAAATCCCTTATCATCCAGCTACTTTTAGTAAGTAACTGAAATGTAGCTCACTGTATCGCCGATAACTTTCTAAATTTTTACGATATTCAACTAAAATTTTTATGCAAGTTGCCCTATAGAATTGTCTACCAAATTATGA
>QLNU02015360.1:229375952-229391091 GCA_006491805.2 Dysdera silvatica
AACACTACGCAGATTAAATCAAACAACAATATCAATCAACGTTTATTGGCGTAGTGATACCAACGCCGATGGTATGGCGTGATTAGATGGTGAAACGTTCGAAAGAAAATAAATATTTCTGCCTTCGGTGGGACCTGAACAAGTGGAAGATTGCACGTCCCACTTTTCGAATGTTTCACCATCTAATCATGCCATAACATCGGTGCTGGTATCACTACACCAATAAACGTTGATTTATATTGTTGTTTAAATATAAGCATATTTAATCCTGTTATTAGGAACATTAAAGTGATCTAAAATATTTTAAAAATTTCTTTTGCTTTTAAATGCAAAATAAAAGATAACTTAGTTGCATAATTATGTGTAATTAAAGACAGTTTTAAGTAAATATCCTATTGTAATATATTCCTTGATTGTGTATATATTTTCAAGCAAAACACCAGTTATTTCAACCTCATTTTGAGAGGTATATCCTGGTCCTAAAACAGAAACCATCTTTTTAAATTTTTGATGTTGAGCACGATGAAAAGCAAAATTTGTTGCATAAATGTATCTTGCTGTATGTTCATCAAGGATTGATTTCTGAGAATTTGTAGTTTTTATCACATACACACTCATGGTATTCTTAAGTATACGAATATCACTTTTCATTTCAGATGCTTTTCTCTTAGTTGCCGTCAGTAACACATGAGGACATTCAGGAGTTACTGCAGTAGTTAAAGTGTTTGTGCTGTCCCTTTCATGAAGTTGATTACTTTTCAACAATAGCTTTTTAAAGCCATTCACATTTGACTCCTCAGGAAAGCACTGATCCACATGTTTTTTTTGATCAAATCTTGTCACAAATCCCATGATCACTTTTCCACAAGTCTTATATTTTTCCTTAACTTATTTTCCTGAACTTGTGGACTCCTCAGTAAAATGCATTCACGTGTTATTTTTCTCTACCTGCTATTTTACAACTAAATCTGCCAAGAAATTTCTGTGGCGTAAGGATGAGGAGCACTGGAAGTTGTGACGCTAGTTTAACTTAGAATAATTGGTTAATCAAAATAGGGTAAGGGATCCTAAGGGTAGGGACGTTTTTGTTTGTACAAAACCTGTAGTACAGTATAGCAACCTTTTTTTTTTTTGTGTGCGTGTGTGTTACTCATGGGGTAGCCTTCCCAACTACCCATTGAAAAAAAAAAAGCAGACTACAATGATGTTGGTATATGGTTGCTCTAATCAGGTATGCATTGCCTAACCCCATCCCAATAAACTTTAAAGCTTCTGTGTCTTAAATAAAGACAGTAGAAAAGAATGAGAAGTGGGATGGGGGGTTAGTTTGTTAAGAAAAGACTTACAGGAGTCTGTCTATGGGGGGGTGTTTCATCCATTTTGTGAATGTTAGAAATAGTTTTTAAAATTTGAGTGATTCTTTATAAATGAAATAAAGGGTTTCACCACACTTATCCAATATAAAAATCTGAATTAAAAATATTTAAACAATGATTCTTATAAATTTTAAATTTTTTAATCAGAAGCATACTGTAATGTTGAAAATTATAATTATAATGCAAAATTTGTAGAGAGCTTTTTACAAAATTAACTGACTTTTAAAGTTTTTTTCCCCCTTAGAAGTACATTGTGAAGAATCCTTTACCTAACCTAAAAACTTGCTAACTTTGCAAAGGCAATGCCATATTTCCCAATAGGTTATACTAGGCTATAGACTAGAGCGACAAAATTTTGTGTATTGAGTCTGATATAACAAAATCAATACCATACGATGATATAATCAGATGCTTAGAAGAAAGCTAGATGTCATGCTTTCCATTTAAATACCTGTGTTCGATAGGTTTTTTGCTAAAATTAAAATTTATTACAATAAATTTAATTTATTTTGTACCAAAAAGAAATACTTATATATTATATACAATTCATAATATAATATAATAATATAACTTATATACTAATATAGTTAATATAACTTATATACTAATATAAGTTAATATCACTTATATACTAATATAAGTTAATATAACTTATATACTAATATAAGTTAATATCACTTAATTTTTGTGTTTCGATTTATGAGTTTGTTTTTCAACATATTTTTTGTCAATACAAAAGTTTTTGGTGTAAATTGAATGTAACGATTTTTATGTTCCTATCACTAATTGGGGGGGGTAAGTAGGAAGAGGGCGGCAAAAATAGCCTAGGGGTGGCAAAATGGTAAATCCGCCCATGTGCAAAGGGTAATAAATTCTTCCTGGATAAGATCATGACTGGATGGAAGGTAGAAAAATGATTAAATTCAATGTTAAATTTTCAAATATTACAAAAAATTGAAAACAAGAAAACTGAAATATTTTAGGACTTGTAAACATTATTAGTTCTAAAACTATAAACATACTTTGTATATGAAGTTCAGCTAGTTTTAAGAAACCAATTTACATCTTTTCTTCATTTGGTAATATTTTATTTTGTAAAGATATATATATTGCTTAAATTATTTAGAATAAATTAGTAATTTAATAATATGGTTTTTTTCTTGTGCATACAACTTGATTTAAACCAATGATTTTTTTTAAATCAACACACCTGGTATGAAATATTTCAGAAATGAACATTTGAGATGTTGGGATAATGTTTTGAAGAGATTTTTGTGTACCTGCACTTTTTCTGAATCAGTGAATCCCTAGTGGGGGTTCCCCCTCCCCACAAACACACACCATGCTATAAAGAAATCAGATAAAATAGGCCTATAACCTGTTGAATAAGGTCAGCTTGCATTAGTGGAAATAAAAAAATAAGATATTTTCAAAAATACTCTCATATTAATCCCTCTTGGCTGTTTGTAGAGGAAAGATTGTTTTCACATCTTACAAGAATATTTTTTACAAAAGCTTCCAAAAACATAGGTTTTTTTTTAAATACATTTTTAAACATTCCAGGCTAATCTATCGTGACATCACATAGAAAGGAACTCGCGGCAAGCATGAAGGAAGAAAGTTGGCGCCATTGGTGACCAAAGGGTGAGACTGTTATGCAGTGACGCCTAACTTGGTTACAACAGACCATGTAACTGCAAGTCAAGAATATTCTCATGTGGAGATTAAAAGCCGAAAAAAATTTACCCTCCAAATTCGCATTTATGCGAGTTGCTAACATTCTTGTTAAATGCTTATTTTCGCAAAATGTTTCAAAGCGTAATCATCACTTACCGACACTAAGCTCGGTCTTATATTTGTTCTCAGATTCCAATTCGCTTTATATAATTTTACTTTACATATATCTACAATTTAAACTTACAAATAACGAATTTAGTAATACCTTTTAACCGAAGAAACTTAGCCAACCGATTTGCAAGAACACTCTTGGAATTCATTTTACTTGAATATGTTCTTAGACAAATAATTTCTAGTTTATCTTAAACTCAGATGTAAACAAATTTTAAAATAAACACAAATATATTTCAACGTTGTGACAATGATTACTATATTAATTAAAACGATTTCTATGCAATTCAACCTATCCGTAACATTCCAGCTTTTGACAAGGAAAGTTGATAACAAAACACGACTTTTGAATACGATTCCAAAACAAACACGCAGAAGCAGATGATTCTTCTTCTGCTTCTTCTCTAGTTATTTAGTTGGGTTTTGATAGTTTCCTGTCATACAAATAGAAACTTTGCGACAGACACATTCGTCATAGGAACTTTGCATTATAGCAAATTTTATTTTAATAAATACTTAATATAAAAAATATTGTGAGTATATAATAATTATACTAATCACGTTCAACTAAATATGTCATATTTTAGTATTAAAATTACAGTGTTATAATATTAAAACATTGTGATTTAAACTATTTGAAATTTAATGGTTATATTATGTACGCAGAACGGCGATTGGAAAGGTTGGCCGAACTAGCAGCATGTATTTCCAGAAGTGGATTGGAATCGGTCCAAGATGAGGCAATAGCTCTGCCCTATAAAGGATGAAGTATGGGTGATTTTGAAACATGATTGCACTCCCTTGAGTCAGGAGAGGCAAGACAAAGCCTGTGAAGTTCGGTGAAGGAGGGCAGGCGCTAGAGAATTATGAAGGAGAACACAGCATTAGCTCAAAAATGCAAAATGCCGGACACACACAGGACCAAGGTACAAATCGGCATACACGAAACTGTCGCTGAAAGCTACAGAACGGCAAGCGAAGGACAGCCAAAGAAAATTTTTTGGGACAGCAACCGCAGCAGAGGATGACCAAGATCAGTATTTTCATCGTACTGCTTTTTTTTTTCACTTTTCTTTCAAATAAGAACATTATATACTTTTGCATGTATTATAGCAACAGTTATTGTACTTTTATTAAGCCACGGACCCCTTTTAAATCTAGAATTATGGGCTCAGGCCCCCAAGACGCATAAAACCAATTTTTTAATGATTTTTCTGGAATTGAGAATACCTAAAAGAAAACAAACATTCGAACTGCTGAAGTACACCATTAGCCAGACGCTTGTTACGGAGGTGGGGGGAAGGGCAGCTCAGAAAGTTACAGGAGGGCTCGGAAAGCTACAGTGGGGCTTAAAGTTCTTTAATATTGGTGATGTATTTTATTAATATATTCAATAACATAAATATCTAAGTAGGCTAATATATTTAACATTAATGAATAAATTTCTTAACTTAAATTTTGCATTAAAAACTTACAGAGGTATACTAATATTTAGAATTTCCCTTATCTTTATTATAGAGTAAATGCAAGCTCCACCTCTGTAAAAAACATGATGTACACAAGACGTACAGTAGAAAGCTATTTTGAATACATTTTTAACGTCAAAGAAGAATTTTCATTGTTATGTACAATTTCGTACAAAATAAAAAATTTAAAATAAAATTCTACAACAATTTATTTTGGAAAAACAAAATAGTAAAAAAAAAATGTTTTTAGGAGGGGGCGAGCCCCCTTGGTCAAACGCTGGTTACGGCTCTGTACTTAAGTGAATTAAAAATCAAGAAATTAATGCAAAAGCAAATGTTTTACTAATTATCAAAATATATAAAAGAGCACACAATATTAGATGCAACAAATTTCAGACACATTAAACATAAAATAATACAATATATAGGAGCATAATCATTGAGATCAGATAGCGTCCAGGTAAGGGAAATTGTACATATAGAAATGACTTTTAAAAAGCAAATAAAATCATGTTTTAAGGTGTAAAGAAACATTACTTTTTTCCATCACGACAACAATTTGTAAAAGTACACCACGGCATTAGAACAGTTGCAAAATAGACACCGAAGCAATGAATAACACCAGCAAAGAACAGATAAAATAAGCAACAAAAAACATTTACAAATATTAAAAATTAACTGAAATTGAAAAACGAAGGAAAGCAAATGAAATGCACGTTTTACAGGTAAAGCAGAAATAAATAGTGGCACCAATGATGTCACAACCTTCCTCCCCTACGAGGCAAAATGAACTCACCCACTTGGATGGACCTACCTTCTATTCTACTTATCTTGGATGAAGACTCCACACGGTAAGCCAGTACAGTACTGGCGGGCAGAAATAACCCACAATTTCCAATGCATTATTTGAAAATAGACATGACGTCACTGCAAGGAAAGTGGTTAGGAAAGAGAGAGAGAAAACGTCAGAGAGTGGGACAGAGAAAGTCAGATAATAGCCACACAGCGGTGTTCCTGTGAGGATTTTGAGATATAAAAGTGGCCTTCATTTTGGTGACAGGTCAATACTTTTTTGTGATAATCGCCAAAAACGTCCAACCAATGAGGAAGCTGTCTGCATCTGTTAACACCTTCGAGGGTTAGTTTAAGACGAATTACAGAAAACTCGTTTCTGTATGGGTGCGATGTTAAGTATTAGGCAGCATATATGTAAAATAATGAATAATAATAATAAAATATGTTTAATGGTTTTCAAACCTATACATATATATATATATAATGCAAAAACGGCAGCAGGAGCACAAGAAAGTCAAGGTCCAGCTCACGCAAGCATTCCAAGAAAGACTTAGAAGCATTGTGAAGACGAAACTGAGCGGGAAGAACACCACGCAAGCCATTAACGCATATGCGGTACCAGTGCTCACCTACTCCTTCGGGATCATCAAATGGTCCAACACTGAACTAGAACAACTCCAGCGGAAAATGAGAACCATCCAGAGAAGAGCCGGACAACTACACCCTGCAACGGCAATTGAACGGCAAACACTACCCCGGGAAGAAGGAGGACGCGGACAAGCGGACCTCAAAGACTTACATGACAAGCAGATCCAGAGCATGAGGCAATACTTCCAGTTGAAGAGTCCCCGATCGCCACTCATCCAAGCCATAATACAAGCAGATGCAAATTACACGCCACTAAACCTGTGTAGTACCGAAGAGCGTGTCCTCGAAACAGCCAACGAACAGAAACTGAGAACTTGGGCCGGAAAACCATTACATGGCAGGCACTACAATGACCTGCAACAACCACACGTTGACAAAAAGGCATCAAATTCTTGGCTGGCCAAAGGCACTCTCCAGCCAGAGACAGAAGGATTCATGCTAGCCATCCAAGACCAAGTGATCGCAACAAGGAACAATCAGAAATTCATCCAGAGAAAAGACATAGAAAGCGACAAATGCAGACACTGTCATGCGGCATCGGAGACAATCCAACACGTGATGGCAGGATGCAAGATCCTTGCGCAGTCAGACTACAAACATAGACACGATCAAGTAGCGAAAATAGTCCACCAGAAATTGGCAGCGAATGCTGGCTTTCTGACAGAAAAATGCCCGTACTACAAATATGAGCCAGAGACCGTGCATGAGAACGAAACACACAAGCTTTACTGGGATAGAGCAATCATAACAGACAAGACAGTCCCACATAACCGTCCTGACATAACCCTCGTCGATAAATCGAATAAGACCACGTACTTAATCGACATAGCAGTACCCAACACCAATAACATACAGACAACCTACACAACGAAAATCACCAAGTACCAAGATCTCAGACATGAAGTACGAGATATATGGGGTATGGAAAAGATCCTCATCATCCCGTTAGTCATCTCAGCAACAGGGATAGTACCAAAAACGCTTGCGACGAATTTGGAGATACTCAACATTGACCCAAACACCTACATTGAAATACAAAAAGCCACAATCCTAAACACGTGTCACATTGTCAGGAAGTTTCTAGACATGGCACATTAAGAAGTGATGTAAAAAGAGGCTTGGGAACATGGCGCTCTGCCCGTCCCAAAGCCTGTTTCCGCCAAGAATGGGCGAGGAAAACTTTTATATATATATATATCGTATGTCCACTGCTTCAATCACCAGCTTCATCTTGTGATAGTGAACGTTGTTTACTGCGAACCTGAAGTGAAGCAGTACTTTGATCTGACTGAATTGTTGTACAGCTTTCTACGGAAGTTCAAGATTGCAGCTGCCTATGAAGGAACTAATCTGCATCATTTAATGAAACAAAGACAGACAGGACATTTAAAAACCATTGCAGCAGTACTTAAAGATTTCAGTATCTTGAAAGCTTGAAAGTACTGGGGAAGGTTTCGGCAGGATCAAAGTTTACAGTGGAGGTTTACATTCAGGCTGAAGAGATCTTTCTAAAAATGAAGGAATTCGGCTTCATTTTCATGGTGCATATGATGCAGAAAGTTCTTGGAAGGATCCAACCAGAAAATGATATTCTGCAATCAAAATCGGCAGACCTTCTAATTGGAATCGTTGTGACTGAGAGCGTTAGAGAATGCATTTTGAGACTACGGTATAAGAACAGCTTTGAAGAATTATTTGACAAATATGACGTTGGGAACAAGTTTCCAAACACTAACAGAAAGCGTAAACGTTCAAGAAGAGAAAGCAGCGCCTTGAGTGGTTTCGTAGTAATGTCAATATCCGGAAACAGTGACTCCGATGAAAATGATACAGACAAGCTGAAGAGCTTATACTTTTCCGTCTTAAATAACGCTTTGTCCGAGATGAATGCACGATTCAGCGAAAGAAATTACTCTCTAGTGTCTGCATGCAAGGCATTGGATCCAAGTAACGGAGACTTTTTGAAGCATGGTTTGTTGATTCCATTGTCGGAACTTACAGGTGTTTCAACCAGTGAAGGTGAACTAGAAACTACTAAGAATCTAATAAAATAGTAAATCCAGAATGCACATCAAGAACCAGATGGAGTAACAGAAATATAAATTATGTCTTTATTCTTTCCTTTCAAAGAATTCTTTCCCAATATTTATTCCCCATACGCAGGCGCATTAGCTCTTGGAATATCGACGGCTACATGCAAGAAAACTTTCTCGACCCTCCACCGCATACTTACTCCCTGCAGACGTTCGATGCTTTACCAGAGGAAAACAAATCTCATTTTACTTTCATCCGAATGTGAAATTTGCAAAGGTCTGGACATGAATGAATTTATACGAAGATTTGCTTGCACATCAAGGCGTCTGCAGTTGCAGTAAAATTACAGTTTTAAACATAATGCTTCAATAATTTTGAATAAACAGTAACATTTTCCTCATGGCTAGTTATGAATATTTCAGTATGGCCACTAGGTCTGATCATAAGAGCGCCGTGAGCAAAATTTTTCCTTTTCCACCAAATTCCTCTCCATAAGATCAAAATACAAATCTTGATATACACTGGCAATGCAAATTTTCAATTTTCGAAAGCGTATTTGAATTTGAGCGGCTGAAAAACACTGCTGATGTAGATGGCAGTATGCAAATATCATATGTTACAGCCAATCACGATTGACTCTCCAGATATATGCTAATTAAGCAATCGTTAAAGAATCCATCATTCTGAAGGATTTAAGAAGGTGCATTTAAATGCTGGTATAAAGTGTTTATAACTTTTGTACGATTATTTTTTGATGATATTTATATTTCTATGGCTGATATCGAATGACAGACAGTGACCGCTGGCGGGCTGGCGGACGCATTGAAGCATGTCAGTCAATCAAAGATGTCGCTATTTTCTTTAGCGTTGAATATTCGGTAATTTCTCGATTATGAAAACAACTCCAAACAATTCAGAGAGTTGTACGGAGATCTGTTTCCGGTCGTCCAAGTATTACCACCCACTCTGATGATCGGCATATTGCTATAGTAGCCAAGCGGAATCGACAAGCGACCTCCACAACTGTTACATCTATGATTGCAACGGCACTTGATAAGACAATATTTCTCTGTACTGTGCGCCGAAGTCTCCACATGAAGGTACTGTACGCCCAAGAACCGCGTGTTTGTGTTCCACTAACCGTCCAAGCCAGAGGGACAAGAGTAAAGTGGTGTCGTCAACATGTCAATTGGATTATATCAGATTGGTGAAACGTCTTGTTCACGGACAAGTCCAGATTTGTCTTGGAATCAGTTGATAAGCATGTAAATGTCTGAAGAGAACGAGGAACACGCAATTAGGCTAAGAACGTCATCGAAAATCACGCATTCAGAGGTGGCATTGTCATGGTGTGGGCTGGAATTACAATGGTATGTCGCATCGAGCTGCACATCTTTAAAGGCGGTTCTGTGATGGCTGCGTGATATTGGGAAGTAGTCCTAGACCAAAGTGTGTGATTCTACGCTGCAGCAGTTGCTCCTGATTTCCTCCTTATGGACGATAATGCCCGTCTCCATCGCGCCAACGTCGTTCACAAGTATCTGGAAAGTGAGGGCATTTCTCGTATGGAGTGGCTGGCGTATTTTCACGACCTTAATCCTATTGAAAACCTTTGGGATGCCCTCGGGCGTACTGTCCCTGCACGTTTACCCACTCCAGCCAGTCTCAGAGAGCGGAAACTGCCCTAATGGAGGAATGGCCTTTGCTGGCATCTGCGATTAATTACCTCATTAAAAGCATAGAAAATCGTTGTAAAGTTTGTGTGATGGTCCGGGGTGACCCCATAAAATATTAATGTAAGTTTTGTTTGGTTTGTTTGCCTTTAAACGAACTAAACAAAACATTTTGCTAATGACCTAAATGTGACGGCATCAGATAATTTACGAAAAGTAAATACTTTTTCATCTTTGTACATAATTCTTGTTTTCTTTAATGCATAAATATATTTTCTACCTCCACGTGAATTTTGTGTTAATTAAAGCTTCAATTAAAGCTTCACTTTTCCATTTTTGCTGATTTTAGCGTCGCGTGTTTAACTTTTGGAAGCCAGTGTATGCTGATATTACATTACTTGCAATTGCAATAAACTAAAAAAAAGCCATCAGAGGAGCGTCAAATTTATTTGGGATTATAGTGACATAATGTCTAAATTCCTTTCCGCTCCTGACATTTATTTTATACTCATGAAATCGCGGGTGCCCTGTGCCCCATATGCCTTTCGCGGTTCCCCAGCTACCTTTCCTCTTGGCTATAGGCATGGATATACATATGAGGAAAGCATCATCTATACCCATACTATTCAATAGAATGTTCATTGGACGAAGTGCAACGCAGCTCCCGCTTGTTGCGGACAAAATTTTTATCTAATACAGTTTCAGTAATAGCTGTACAAAAAGAATGGAAGAATATTCAGATACTGCCATATCGTAAAAAGTGTATTTGGAAGAGTTTCTGCAATCATTAATATCAAAAGTTGGTTCAAAACGTTCTAATTTCGGCTAATAAATATTATTTGCTTTCTATGTATTTGAATACCTTTGTCTGCTTAGCGTACGTGGTAGATAAATTTTCGTAAAAATTGAGTTCTGGAGGCCATTAGTGAAAGCAGACATTTCCATAACTTTCTGTTACAATTAAATTATCTCATCAAACAAAGTAGGCTGCATCTTTATTATTTTTAACTGGAGTGTAGCAAACTTTAATTTATTAGATATGAGATATTCATAATTTTATTTTTGAAAACTAGCCGATGTTATTAATAAGGTGAGACAGACGACCGATGATATTAACGAGATACTAACCAAATTAAAGGAAATAGCTAAAACACGATGTTACAGGAACATATATATAGACGAGCAACATACATGATTGGGGATAGAAAAGGAAAAAGAAAAATTGATATTGGGTGCAACACAACTGACCTAAATGCCACTGAACCTATAATAACTTCGACACCTGAAGCCCCGAAATACTTCTTAACCCCAGGCTCTGTTGACCAGGCAAGAGGTGAAATCATGGCACGAGAAGAAATCAAGTCGCAGAAATGATGTCGCCCTGGTTCAGCCCGACTATCATGGGAGTATACATTCCTTAGTCCCCAATTCCCTCTTAAATAACAGGTTGCAATTATCTTAACGCATTGTAGGTCACGGTGTAAATAATTGAAACATTGCGTACTCCTTGCATAAAGAGAAATTTTGTTTGCTGACGAGAAAACCTCTGTATATCATTAATATATTACGTATATTTTTGAATGCAGTGAAAACGTTCAAGTGTTACTCCAATGTAAAATTCAAATAATTGCTAAATAAACTGAAACGTGAAAGTACATCTGAACGAACATTAAAGTGTTCCAATTATAGTTTCAAAAATCGAAAACGAGTTCATACGGTCAAAACTATACTTATATATTGAATCTTTGACTGATATAATAAAATCGTTTCTCATAACCGATAGTGTTAAATAAACTTTCGCATCAAAGTGTCATTTTAGTTGTGCTTATTTGGGGAAGCTTGTAACCTCAAGGCCTTTTTTAATTAAATTAATCCATTAAGCACAAGATGGTCAATTGTAACTCGGAAATAAATAAACGAAAAAAAAAACTACTTAAATTTGAATATGTTTTTATATTTATAGAGAAAATATACTGTTGTATATACTGAAAATATATATGGGTCGAGAACTAATACTGTTACAAATTATTTAAAATTTATATGATATTGTTAAGTTAGAAAGTCAAAATATTAAATAAATCTCAGAAAAAAAGCATATATTAGGTTCTTTTACATATCATTTAGATAAAGTTTATTTAAAAGACTTTAAATAATTTATCTTACAATCCTAAGCATATCACAATTATAAGATATAATTCTTGAGAACATTTTATTCCTCTCCATGGTTCAAAAACCATCAATGTCGGATGAATAATTATTAGTTAATATGGCTTGAATACTTATGCATGTTTTAATAATTCATTTACTGGCTCCGTTTATAACTCGGAAAAATTATAAGGACATTTAAATTTATTTTGATAGTTTTTATGTGTTCAAATTTTAGAGTGTTCTTTTGTGAATTACGTCAATCAAAACATAAAAATACTTATAATTAATTATTTCATTCACGTTGGATTTATATTGTACTTACAGTTGATTATTTTATTCACGTTGGATTATATTATTCATGTTGGAGCTTGAACTAGGACTTTCAGGTATAGGGGAAAAAGAGAGAGAAACATCGCTTCCTTAGAATCGAACCAGGGATCCTCCGTTGAACTCGGAGTGCCTTAACCGCTAGGCCATCGAGGACAGGAACCACCCTCACTTTCTCATTATACAGAAGGCGTTTTACACATATTTATAACGACTTTGATTTTAAATTAAAAAAATAAAAACCTAAGAGTAACCTGCAAAAATATGGCTACACACTATTACCTGAAATGTGAAAAATCGTTTGCGACTAAAAATTTTTTGAAGTAAAAGCCGAGATTTTGACTAAAAATTTTAAAAAGTTTGCGCTGTGAAATGGCATACAAAAGGGACCTGTGGCTTGAAGGTTATATATTTACCCTTTCCGAAGAGAAATATTCATATTCAATAATTAAAAAACAATGCAACAAGCATAGTTTTCCAGTTTCAAAATATAAAATAAGCGATATTAATAATATAAGAGGAAAGGAAAAAAAATTGCCAGGCTTTAATGTCAAGAGGAAAAAAAAACCAAAAGAAATATCCCCAAAAAGTTCGTATTTCTTCTAACATTTCTAAAGTGCAGTCTACGGTTTTACAAGAAATCCAAAACCTCAAAGAACAGTTACAAAAGTTCTGCATCAGCTTCAACTATAAATAAATAAATTAATAAAGATTTGAATTTAATCAAAGCAAAAAAAGTGCAGTTTATCGTCTGCTACCTCGGCATGTTGCTGAGTGGAAGACTAGATGAAGATTGTTATACGAAAACCATTTTGCAGAAAATAGATGGACAAAAATGTTGCAATTGACGAAGTATGGATTTATTTAAATGATTGTAATAAAAAAGAGTCCCCAGAGACTCAAAAGTTTGGTTCAAAGAGAACAAAGGAATTTTCAGTAAAGGATTTATGGTTATCGCTGGCATCTCTTATAACGAAAAATAAAAAATAAGAAAAGTTGAAAAAATCCAAAACTCAACTCTATATATTATCAAAATAATGTTCTGACTCCTATTTTTAAAGGAGATATTCCAAAATTGTATCCTACTGATTTTTAAAATGTGGAACTCCATCAGGACAAAGCGAGCAGCCACACCTCCAAAAGTACAACCGCATTTCTAGAAAAAATGAGACAAGAAACTGGAATCAAGTCAGGTCAGTACCAGTTAGCTATATTCCTACCAAGAGATATAGCATCGTGTATGATGTAAGATAGTCAGATATAGCATTGATGGATTATGGTGCATTTGGACTTTTTAAACAAGCTCTTTCAAAACGCCGATCCACTACCTTGGATGGACTGTGGAAAGATGTGGAGGAGGAATTGGAGAAAATCCCGTTTGTGACTTTACAAAAAGTCCTATTATCGTAGAAATCTAGATGTAATATGATAATTCAAAAACAGGGCTATCAGATAGAAGACATTAGAAAACAATTTTTTATTGTATGTATTTTATTTATTCCATCAAAATCTTTATAAATATGTGTAAACACCCTCTGTGTAAGGATGTAAGATATTATTACCCTTCGCAGGGATAACACAATTTCCAAATACTGCTCAACAAAGAATGATCAACTGTAGTTAGCCCAGAGAAGGGTAATAAGGGACTTTTCGAATGATACCACTTTTGTAAAAATTGGCGATTTACACTTGGTAGACTTCTGTAGTAAGTTCTGAAAAATTTTAACGGTAACTTTAAAATTTTGTCAGCACCGTCGTAATAAAACAACCTTACTTTTTTTCAAATTCTCATGTTCTTGAAATTTTTGGTACATTAAGCACTTCTGCTTCTTCATTGACGTGGATATTATAAGGCAGATCAAAATGCGAATAAATGATGTTTTTAATTCATTAAAAAAAACCAAAAAACATCATATTTAATTGCTACTTCTGAACTCCTACCTTGAGATTATTATTTTGAGATAATAATCGATCATATATTAAATATTTATTGTTTAAATATATTAATAAATCACTTAACTTTTATTTAAAAATAGAGAACGTTAATACAGAGCGTTTCGTTTAAAAATAGAGAAGTTTGCAATAGAAACCACAAAAATGCGCGCAGAACTTAACTGTACTCTGCTGTTTTTTCCACTAATACTAGTAAAAGTGCCCAGTGTCATGATTAGAGCTCGGATTATTCACAAATGCATACGTGCATATGCGTTTGCATATTTTAGCCTTTTTTTTTAGCGTCAGTATATAAATGCACAAAAACCTTGAATTTCCAGATAAAATGAAAATGGGGGATCGAAATTTGGTAACCTGATTTTACATATTGCTCGGAGTTTATTGTTCTCTTAAAAGCAACATATTAAAATTTAAAAAGTGTGCCACACCCCAATTCACTTATTTGAAATTTATATTGGAATTTTATATGGGAAAAAGTTTAATGATAAGAATGAAGTATTTTGCTTAATATTCAAACAGATTTATACTTGCATACGCTTTTCCCCTCTCTCTCTCTCTCTCTCTTGTCTTCAGAAAAGTTAATTGCAGACAGGGCCGGCCCTAGGAATTTTGCCGCTGTTCCCTGTAAAAGTTTTTAGTCTAGGCCAATTTCGCGGCCCTTGGAAATTAGTCGTTCCTTGCAAATGCATGTGTTGCACCGTCCGCAGAACCGGCCCTGACTGCAGGTCGTTTCCGTTAAAGAAAATAAAAGTAGTCATTAATTGTAAATAAAAGATTGGTCAAATGAACATTTAGTTTAAACACCATTGGCTTTTCCAATTCAATACAGGTAATTTTTTTTTTATTCCTATGCATTTAGAATGAATTTATG
>QLNU02015360.1:229391191-229431043 GCA_006491805.2 Dysdera silvatica
TGATTAGAAAAAAATTTGCAAGAAATTTCCTTTACAATAATACCCATCTTTTGCTTTCAAATTTTTCTGTCCGATGAGTATCTACTAATGAAGGGTTTTATTACATAAAGTTATAAGCATTTTTTCTAGCATATTCGTGCGTTGGTAGTAACAATGATGTAATGTTAGTATATGTATTTTTATTTATGTGAGTAAATGTCAAGATTTCAATTCTAATTTGAATGTATATATTGCTGATATTTCCTTGGGACCTTACTTTGTATAGTGAAGTTGTACACTATTTTACGATATACACTTTGTATACATATATTTGCACGATATACTTCTTTGTATACATATATTTGTGATATACACTTTGTATACATATATTTGTATCGATAATATACACTTAGTATACATATATATTTGTAATGATATACACTTGTTTTATGCAATATTAGTTGTCATGTGGTGCAAATTTAGTTTCACTGTACAAATGAAGAATAGATAAAAGGAATTATATATTATATATTAATTTCTAAAATTTGAAGGTTTCAAACATTATCTGTTGTAGAAGAAAATGGTATGCAGTTGGAAAAAGGCAAATAAATCTGCCTTTGAAACAGTACTCGTGAAGTGAGCAGTAAAGCATATATGAAAAGATAAGAAAATACTTTAGGTTGACCAAGATATTTATTTAGTGGCAAAAGAAGCTAACGTTTCGTTGTTATTAATTATTTCTATGTTTCTGCTGATTTTGGGACAAACGGCATTAATACGAGATTACTATTTTAGCTTTGACTGAGAACTAGCTTCGAGAAAATTTGTTTTTGTAGAGATTTAGTAGAAAATTTGTTTTAATAGAGATTAGAATAATATTATTCATTTGTAATTTAAACTGATAATCAAGTTTTTAGAAAAGGAATCTTTTAGTGTGCTTGATAGAATGCTACTAATATTAATCACTCTGAGGTGTAGAAACGAAATCAAATCTCTCTAGAAAGTGTAATTGCATAATTAAATTTTATATCTATATTAATGAAAATATATATGTAAACTGTACTAAGTTTTACCCATTTATTTACAACAGATTAAGTAAAATGGAAAATTATTTTTAAAATAGTTTAATTTTCTTCATATAAGAGAAACTAATTTTTACAAATGACTAATTTCTAATTATAAATTTATGTAGAAAAATATTGTTTTGCATTAATATGAATTTTCTGGATAGGTCTGTGGTCCAAAGCAAAGAAATTCAAATTTCTGATAATGAGTATCTTTGCTATTCGAAACGTGTATTTTCTCTACCGCGATCCGATCTCGGTCTCTCTTTTTTTTTTTGCAGATACTTTACTGTAATTAAATTTCACCTCAGAAATTCCCTATATGTTTGTTGAAATGGGAGTGCATTTTTTCAGATTGTTTGTTACGTTTTGGTAAGTGTCCATATTTAGTTAGGCGCCAAAGATCCCTAGAACCTTCGTGCGGTTTGATGGAAAGAGAAAATTCACCAATTTTTTGTGATATATTGAAAAATTATCATTCGCAACAAGACATATGGTTACAGGTTTGATACCTCATTTAAGTTTTAAATTGGAAATTTGTGTTTTTGCGAAGGAAAGGTATTGTTCTTTATAAGGGGAAACGTTTGATGATACTCAGAAGACAAGAAAAAAAAACTTAGCATTCACATTGTCTTTAAACAAAATTACATTTCCATATTCCCATTTTTAAATCTCAATATAATTTCCAATACTAAATATTTTCTGGAATAATTTTGTATTACAATGGTACTTAAAGAGCCTTGCGGTGCTGCTGTGGTAAGGCGATCTCCTAGCGTGTCGTTATTCCGGATTCGATTCCCAATAGTGCCAAAAAAGTGCTTATCGACTGGCTGCTCACTGTAGTCCATTGGTTGGTTCTCTGTGCCTTAAGAGGTTTAGATTCCTAAGAATCCGGTTTCTCCCTCAGGAGCGGATTGGGCCATCGGCCAAACGGCCTTCGGGCCTGTGCGCCCTCATGAGCGAAAGGACTCGCGCCTCTGAATGGGTAAGGATTCGTGCCCTCCGATAATCCAAGGTATGCGCCCTTTGAGAGGACCTGGTCAGCCCCTGCTTCCCCACTAAATCGCCTTTGGCGGTTGATTGCGCTGTTTGAGCATCCTGTCTGGGAATACAACGCTACCTTTGGCGGCCACCCTTCCTAAATCCCACCCTCCGCCTAATAGAGAAAGAGAGAGAGAGAGAGTGTAGATTCCTAGGGGAAAATGTAGGTCCGCTACCCTACGTTGGCTTAGTAATGACGCATTCGCTTATCGTGTCATTAAGCCGGATTTGACACTCAGTGGTATCGTAGAATGCGCGATGTTTTTCTTCCCACCGTAAACCAGAATTTGGTATCCTTGGCACCAGAAATTCCAATTCCTCGAAAAACTGTATGTCCCGGTACAGTACGACACCTGCACCGTAAAAGTATATACAAAATGGCACTTAGCAACAAGCCACAAACTAGTTTTCTGTTTATTAATAAGGCAAAATTTTTTATTTATTAAACTTTCTTCTTTTCATGTACCTTCTCTAAGGTTGACAGCCGACATACACATGGACCATAGGTCCCTATCCTTTGTACTCATGAATAATTTTTATTGTATGTAATTATGGCGCAAGGGCAGCTAAGGTCATATTGCGCAAGGTTCTACAGTGTATAGACGAATACCATCCGCTTTTGCTTAGGAAATTAAATCCTGTCTGCAGAAAAATTTGGCAAGGCTTGCGTACCAACTAGGATTACACCCAGGTTACTCGCATGTTAGTCAAACGCATCACCACTACGCCACTGAAGGACTACCCTTAATTGAAGTGCTTTGCATTTTTTACCTGTCATTGTGCATCTATACTAATTTCCTTTGAAGTATTATAATTATACTATCTCATTTCGTTAAATTTTACACTGTTCAAGTGTCTTTGACATCTTCTAGGTCCATTGCAGACATTTTAACCGCGTTGTCAATTTTGAGACTTTTGAACTAGAGAAATTTTGGAAATATTTTTATGTCAAAAATATCCAATAATTACTTTCGTTTTAGCCAGTATCCAAACACGATACTTTACTGGGTAAATCCTGATGTTTAGAATGTTTACATTCGCATTATTTATTTATACACAAGTCAATATTTTTTAAACTCATGATCTTCTTCAGCTAGTGGTAGGAATACGAATGATAATTTAAACGTGCTCAACCTACTTTTCACTGTTAACCATTACCACGGAACTCAAGCATAACTAGGCTACTGAACCACTGCAGAGCCAGACACAAATGCCGATAAAAATTACCTACCTAATATACAGCTGTAAAAACCATAATAAAGCCTTGGAAATGATGTAAATAAGTATTCATTAGTTTAATTATTAATTATTTTAATGAAAGTAAAACTAATGTATTTAAATGAAAATGCACTAGTTTCTCGGTGAAGAAAATCCAAAACAGAAAAGGGAAATCGTAATTTTGAACGCTATAAATACTAATTCAATTTACGAGAAAATAAACTGGTTTCAATTTAATTATTTAAACAAGAAAAATGCTATTTAAGAGAAAAAAAATTAAGAAAATATTTTCCATTCCTATTTATAAGTGCAAATGAAATTATACCTCACCAACGACTGCAGCTTTAAAACAAAAGTAAAATAGTATTGAGAAAATTCTCAATCAAAACAACTAGTTATAAAAAAGAAATGGAGGGAAATCATTGCAAATAATTTGGATTTCGAACGAGTCGGAATTTCAAAAGAACTACATTAAAATCGAATTATATTTAGACATTGTACAATAATTTCATAGTACAAAAGTAGAGAAGGGAAATTCAAATCGAATTCAAAGGATCCGAAAGACATATTTAACAATTTTATAAATTAAATAAAGTAGAAATTAAAAATTTGAAGCGACTTTTTAAGAGCTCCTCATGTTTAATTTCACTAACAAATATTATAGAACTAATGCATTGTTAAGCAGATTAAAAAATGTATTGAACTTTCTTGAAATGGGTGTGAATCATAAAAATGTTATTTAATTTTAAACACACTATATACAGTTGAATTCGGTTATAACGAAATTAAAGGGACCACTAAAATTTGAGGCTGTAACCGAGTGACGCTACAACCGATAAATAAACATATACAAATAATTTTTTTGCCAGGGGATTTCACAATCTTGATATAGCAGAATCGTCGTTACAACCGAACTCGTTATAACTGAGTTCGGCTGTATTTATTAAGTGTTTTGTAGTGTACGTTTAATCAGTGAGCTTTGAAAATCAAAACTTAGAGATCGAATATTTGATATAACATGCAGTTAACATGCCTTCATAACTGCAGTTAAAAAGGCATTAGCTTTGTAAGTCAACGTTATTCGCTTATAATGTTGACATCTACTCATAAATCCAATCTGCGTAGTGCTACGTCATATTATCTTGCTTAGACATTATTTTGTAAAAATCTCTGAGAAAGATTGAAAAATTCATTCTTTGCATGCTTTGTATTAGCAAGCCTGAGGGAGACATTTGAGTATAAGAGTCGAAAAGGGATTATAATTTTTTTTGTTTCCAAGTTACAGTGATACTACATATTATATTATTGAACATATACATTACATTTGTTTACTGTCAAAATTGATTTGCTGAAAATTATCTAAACTCCAACTCCTTTAGTTAAATTCATACAATTCTTCGACGTCGTTACATAGGTAGACAATTATCAAAATGAAAAATGCTGAACAATGCGAGGGATATAATTCAAGGAAAACTGTGCAACGATGTATAATCAAAATTCTTGACTCAATACTAAAGGTCAATGGATATCAAGGCGCGATCGGACAACAAGGATATATGAAATAAAAAACAAAACAGACTAGAAGATGAGGAAAAAACCAGCTAAATTACATATGTAAAGATCTAAAGACATGTTATCCACAGTAGTTAATTGGTAATGATTATATTGACATTGTGGTTCAAAAACTCGTCAGCTTGGCTACAAAGACATGCACGCAATTTATTGCAGAAATACAGGGTATTCAAGAAGTCTGACTACACGTCATTTTTTCGGAAACGGTTGGGTAGATGGAAAAATCGGCGATCACATATTCCATTACGTTTGGGAGCACACGTTTTGAGTGAAAATTTTATTTGTTCCTTATAAAAATGAATTAGACAGTGTACAAAAAAAGAATGCTCATCTTACCATGTTTTTTCTACAGTTTTTGTTTTTAAAGCAATGTCTGCCTGTTTATCAACAGTTATGCCTGCATGCCTTGGAATCTAACAGAATTTTACAATATACTGTGTTCTTTTTATATCCATGAGTTAGGCCTGTGGCCAAGCCGAGGCTAGCAGGGGTGTGGCAACAATTGCCCCGTGCTTGTTCCCCATTTGCCCCATCGAGTTATTTATATAGAATAATCCCCGGGTTCCCGTGCCCCATATGCCCCTTTCTTAGCCCCAGTTGCCTCTTCGTTCTGGCTACAGATCTGCCATGAGTTGTTAGCGAATGGAATTGCGTGGATTTGAGAGTGATGTGAGGTTTTAAAAAATTTAAGCTCCGCAGCGCACTTTGAGAATATGCATAAATGACAGTTATAGTTAATGAGTTGTATAAAATATATTCCAGTAAGAGAGAGAGAGAAAGATAATTGAATGGCATGGAATTGTGATGCACAGACTGAGTAGGATTTTGGCAATTGTTGAATCCGTGTGACGCTTCCATAGCCAAAGGCTGAACCAACATATTTGTCTGCCTTAGATCTATCTGTGTATATGGAGGTAAAGCCTTCATGTCTGCATGATAGCTAAGAAGATGCTTGTTGGTAGGCAATGTCTGGGGTACGGTCTGTTAGTTAGACAGATAAGTCGAAACAAAGGTCTCTGCCAATATAAATCGTGGTGGGAGGACGATGATCAGAAACGATTCTGGTATCTTAGTTTTTTCATCTTTCATTTGAAATTACTTGATCTTGTCTTATGATTCTAAGACAAAAACTAGTTTCAGAAAGCACTGTTTTATTAGATTGTCCAACTGTCGAAATTCGTTTCCATATTGCTAATATCGCATTGTCAAGCGTTTCCTGCTTTGAATAATTTTATGCATGAATCGTTGGATGATTATTTTGTTCTTGAAAAATTTAGTTGAATATATTTCAGCTTCATGCTAGGCACGATCGCAAGGAATAGATTCAAGGACACGATTTTGTAGCGAGAAAAATCGCTTTTACAAAAGTTCGTCATATATATAAATGTACGTACTTTCTCTAGTTTCCGGATTTCCTCGATATACCGTTGAGTGCAGCGTAGATAGCTACTCAAGGCAAACTAGAAGTCGATCTTGAATTGTTTGGTTATGAATCATCTCTGCTTGATAGAATCTCTCAATTCAGAAGTTCCGTTAGAATAAGAAGCCAATTTAATTGTAAAACATTTCTCGATTGTTTCAAGGCTTTGGTGAAAAGGTTCAAATGTGCGTTGATGTTGCAGTACATTTTTGTAGCTTTGGAGGAATGAACTTACTTATGAAAAGGTATTTCGAGATAAGTGAACAAAGAAACAGACAAAACTGAAAAGATTCAGGAACATTTCAATAATCATTATTTTTAAATTTTTATTAGATATCGATTCTCTCAGCTGTAAAAGATATTGGTATCATTAGGTTGTGATCGCTAACTCCTAGGAAAGAGGGGCGGGCTCAGGGGTTTCAAGACCCCTATCGGATATCAAGACCTATTATTTTCTTTAACGCCGCATCACATGATCTTCTTTAAAGTTACTTGAGGCCACATAATTTTTGAATTGCTATGCCACTGGCTGTGGTGATATAGGATTAGAACTTCTAGTATAATTTTTTGGGGGGGGGGCTAAATTTTCAACTTCGACTATAAGCAACTTTACTGTATTCGTAGACCCATGACAGTATTACAGTATTTTACTTATAAGAATTTTTTAAAATTCATATTTTTGCGTTGAACAACATAGCAGTATCGTAAAAACGGGCTGATTTATTCCATTATAGAAGAAGTCCAAAGTAGTTTTGAAGAGGAATGAAATATAATTTTATATTTTAGGCGATTTACTTAGTGAAATCGAATGAATATTGTGGTGTAAAGAAAACTCTTTGTTGTTCAATAAGAGCTATGAAAATATAATTACAAATTTTAAGTATATTGTGGGCAAGTGTAGTGTGTGTAAGTGTAGGGTGTTTAAGTACATTATGTTTGTTGCAAAAAATAATTCAAGATTACTTGGCCTTGTAGTTTTGAAAAAATATGAAATTTTACTGTGGCTACTTGTCAAAGATGTGTATTAATCGTTATCGTTATTGGGGATATCACTTACTGCTGAAAAGCAGAATTTTTGATCCAATTTTCAAGAGTAAATGCGTTTTGAAATCTCACTTCTTTTTTAATTAGTTTTTCATAAATTTTTTCTTTTACTTTTTAGTTCTACCATCAATTAAGAAAATGCCCCTATTTCTAAACAATGCAGTTTATTAAATTATATTTTTATTTTCCGGTGTTTATTCATAACAAAAGGTTCAAAAACCCAGTTATTGACGTCATGCTTCTATTAGAAAATCCGATTCAATTATATTTCGCTTGTAAAAGAAAAGTTGGTGATTTTCATCTCCACTCACTGAAAAATTGAGAACATTGAAAACTAAAGAATTACCTTGAAAAAAGAAAGATCGGAAATAGTTTAAAGCTATTAATGAGACAGACACAGAACAATAGGACGCGAAAGAAACGCCAATTAAAAATATAATTCGTTTTGTTTAGGAAGATTATTTTGCAATACGTCTTTTTTCCATCTCAATGATTCTAAGTACACAATTATAGCAATTTTTTACTTACTCACAACCATTGGCGTACGCAGGGGGTGTTGATGGGGGTTGTGACCCCCCCATTGCGGTGAAATTTTGTATTTTTAACATAGGAATATGCGAGTTGTATCTCTGTAACCCCCCATTGAGCCTATAACCCCCTTACGAACTTTATGCGTACGCCTATGCTCACATACATTTTTCAATTTTAAACGAAAAATTAAATTTGGCAAAGTTTAATTCCTTTCGAAAGTCAAAGCAATATTATTTATTTTCGATTTAGAATAGGTATTTTCAATTTTGCTTAAACTGGAAAGGCCCTTTTAATAGTGTAAACTTGCTATAGTTTCATACACTGTTTCCATGATATAGTCTCCTATTTTACATACACTCTAGCTAATAATTTTGACATCTTCGCCTAATCTCAAACTAGTGTTTTTTTTGGTTTTTTTTGTTGTTGTTGTAAACAAGAAAAAGACATTGTACTGGCACTCTGTTGCAAAATATACGACAAACCTCTATACAATAGAGCGAGGGTCGCAAAATTGGGTATGTAAATTATGTTTGGCCAGTTATGTAAATGATTAAAAATTCGTCGATATCATATGCACGAAAATTTTCAGAGTATATGAGAAAGGTATATCCTGGAATAAATATAAGAAGCGCTATTCATACGGACGTTATTCGTATATATAACTTTACTATTTTGTTACATTAGTACTCTGTAAAGATGCATGTACGGCGTACACATCGGCATAACTGAGCCAGTTTGGGAGAGGTTGCATTATAGGTTTAAGATAAACGGGATGGTCGTAAATACTTGTCAGCCGTCATCTTAGCCAGAGCATAGCGGTAGTGAGACAAGATAGTAAGATCTCCATAGTGTAGAGTACGATAGTAGTAATAGTAAGATCTCTGAGAAAACTCGTACAGCTTTATTCATGCCATTGAAATTGTCGTCCTTTCACAAAGGCAATACCTACAGATCATTTTTTTTAATTCCTTATAAATTTCAATTGAAATGCAATGCAATAAAATATTTTTTGTAAATTACAAGCATTTTTTAAAGAAGAGGCCCACGAAGGGGAATAAATGAAATTAAGTTTTCAAACATTCGCGTTCTATGACTCAAATTAGAGCTTTGATCCATTAGTAAAAATCAAGATATTATTGCCCATCTCGGGGAAAGAATAATTACCGCAGAAGTTGTTGACAAAAGGAGCCCAAATTGGGTAGTTTGTCTTTTGTGAGAGGGTGCCTGAAGTTGGATTCGAACCTACTACTTCTTCGTTAAAACCAAAGAATCTTAGATGCTGGAACACTGCAGCACAGCTGACGAGCTTTACCTTTTTGCTTATGCTTTATGAATTACAAGCGGAGTTTTTTAAGATATTCGTAGTAATTGTGTTGCCCTTGGGAAGGGCAATAATATCTTGACTTGTAATGATTGGTTAGAGCCCCAGTTTGAACAACAGGACATGGATGTTTGAAAATCTATTCTCGAAAGGTTTCTTCATGTTATTTCTAATTTAACTAAACAAATTATACTATTTGTGTTTTCAGAAACACCGTGCGTCAAGAACATGCATACAGGTTAAAATTGAAATGTCGTTTTACAGTGCTATTTTTCTAAATTTGTTTTTCTCACATCCAAGAGCTCCACTAAGTCAGAGGCGTAGCCGGGGGGGAGTTTTGGGGGTTATAACGCCCCCATTGCAATGAAATTTTGTATATTTAACATAGGAATATATGAGTTGTAGCTCTGTAACCCCACCTCATTAAGCCTATAACCCCCTTTATGAACTTTCTGCCTACGCCACTGTTCGAAGTACCGTTATTCAATTCAAACTGGCGTAATCTATGAGGTACAGTGTTAATTTTGAAATTACAAAATCAGGTTTTCGGCTCAATTTTGAGTCTTTTTCAGTTAAACGTTGTATTTTAATGTGCTTGTAAATTTGTTTAAAATTGGGTACAATTTGTTGGTGCCACGGATATTGTATTTTCCAAGAATAACACTTTGAGTAATCTAAGTTTGTATTTTCGCAGAGATTCAGGCATTTTTTCGCTTTTAGCTTATAAAACACTACATAAAGATTTTAGTCGTATACCTATATAAAGATTATAATTGGACATTAGGCAATAGTCTAAAGCGAGCGAGCACGTGTGAGAGCCATTCATCAAACCAAAAATAACTATTCGCATTTGTTACAGCATGTTTTATTAGAGAGTCACGCACCGAATTAAAAATCTACCACAGAAAGCGTCCATTTGAGATGTAGCACTACAAAAAATAGATTAAATATTAATAATGTGTGGAACGCAGTTATTCTTAAAAAACAATTTTAGAATGTTTTTACTAATATTTAATCTATTACAGTGTTACGTAAAACATATTAACCTTCTAATTCGTCCATTTCTTGAAAGCCCTGAGAATGTTTGTTTTTCATATTATTATGATTTTAACGATGTCAAACATCTACTAAAATTTTATTCTCAATGTACGAACTTAAAATCTTGTGAAAGTCTAGTTATTTTTCCATATTATATCGTCCCTTGTTTTCATTATTATCTGGGGTATTATATTTAATTTCTATGTTTGTTTTGATCGATCATCTTCATTAGCGGTAAACTTAAATTTTAAATATGTTGCTATCATTCCCCGAAAGAAAACTTTAATTTTTAAAAAGAAACAAACTTTCAGTATTCCACGCGTATACTGAATTAATTACATATTAGAAGTCGCCATCTAATGTTTTGTTAGGTAACATGGGCGGCCATATGGGGGGCAGAGGGACTTGATCCCCCCAAACCGTTATTTAAAATTTTGATTTCTCGTTTCTACTATGCATTTGCTTTCAAAAGTTTTACAAGCACATTTTAAAGTAGGGTGCTTTTTAGCTCATTACTAATTGCCAAGTAGTATCAATTATTTTTGTAGTAATTTAGTAGTGTGTATATTTACTAAAATGTCTGACAGCCTTGAAGGAAGTAATGATTTTTCAGCCCCCCCCCCAGAACTAATAGTATGGGCGCCACTACTAGGTGATGTTTTGTTCACTTGTAATGTAATAAATACTCGATGTTGGAAATATTCCCCCTGCCCCCAATGCGTGTCCCAGGTTTTTCAGATAGTCTATATGATAGATAATGATTGAGAGCACACATTTGCTCAATTCACAATAGCGACATGGTTCTAATTGTTGAGTTCCAATTATGATTTACACAAACAGTCATTTTTTATTTATAATCACATTTTCATTAAAAATATTTTTAACGTTAATAAAAATGGATAGCAGATATTTTAGTTAATTTTATACATTACTCTCAGAGATTACCTTCTGAGATTTATATTTATATTTTATCTTCTTGCTGCTTTTTTTTTAAAGAAGTAAAGCATAAAATTTGGTAGATATCGGAAGTATACATAAATGTTTATGTACTTTACATGTATCAAATATGTACAAAGATATCGGATAAGTTCCAAAACCGTTAATATCTTTCAACGCACACATATAATTTGCAACGTTTTTCATTTTTTATCAATATAGTAGTTTATTAATATGTAATTAAACGCGTTTTAGGACAAATATTTTAGTTTCTTTGCACCTTATAAATTAAAACTGATATTCCGGATTGTCCGAAATCGAGCCTGCTCCTTAATTTTGTATAATCGGGGTTCTACAATATAATATGAGTTATTTTCTACTTGTATATTTAAATTGATAAACGTGGCTTCAAACGGAAATATTAGCAAAGTGAAAAATTATTTCCTACTCTTAATTTAAAAAGATTTTGTGAAAATGTTTCTTTGTTTATTTGTCTATAAATTTTGCCCCTTGTATTAATATATATAGATAGGGTTTTTAATATAAAAAGATTAAGGATTACGAAATGAGATTGCCTCTGGTTAGGAACTTCTTAATTAGAATTTCAATTATAATTTATTAATTACGAAGGCTGAATATTTGGTATTGAAGAATTAATTTCTAATTTAATTATTAAGTACTTCAAACTTAATTTATATTCAAAGTTTCCAATTCGATTCACCAGAAAAATTCTAAATAGGTTTTAAATACATAGTAAACTTAGAAATTCAACTTGAATATCGATTTATCGAAAATATTTCAATAAAAATGGACCTTTTTGATGTTTCAAAGTTCATTAATTAATATGTCAGGGTATTTTAAGACAAATAATAAAGTGACATAGCAGATAGATATAACTGAATGTATTCCATCTTTCTTCTTCTTCTCTTCCATCTTTCCTAACATGTGTTTCTCACAATTTAGGAATTAATATCAGATTTAATTATTATAAGCGCTAGCGAATAATTTTACTGGAATTTAACAAACCTTGTACTATTTAAATAACAACCCCACTTTTAGAGAAATGTTGCAGAAAGGGTATTTAGAAAATACTAATCTACATAGTTATTTATTCAGGTTGAAAATTAGATGGGAGAGTCATTCGTTTTAATGATTATACAATTATGATATCCCCACGTGTGAAAACTCAAATTGGGGCCGCCATGTTTCCTAACAATATAAATTGGTTATAGGGCATTTTTAGAGTCGTAGGTTTTCAGCATAATAACCTTTTTCTACCAATCCTATTACTGTGCTAGTTATAAACCAGGATATTCTCCAACTCGCCTGTTGCATCCCACATTTGCATTTGTTTTAAATGTTTTCAAAATTCTAATGCTCGAATCAATGACCCTAATAACACCGATAAAACTACACTATAATTGACTTAAAAATTATAACAGTGAAATCTTATTCTCACTTCCTTCCTTAAGCTAAAAAAGCCGTGGGATTTTCGAAAAATTGTCCACTGTTAGAATTCTTTCGATTTTGATAGCACTTTGCACGCATATGGTTTCACACCTTCCTCCGCAAGGTTTCGTTCACATTCACAACCTGCGGAGTAACTTTTTTATTCATTTCTTAGTTTTAGCTTCAAACTTGAAATCAAGTCAAGTCAGTCAACCTGAATTTGTCTGACGTCATGACCGGTCACAGCCAATGGTATCCAAACTTTAACGGGACTCAACTCTTCTGTTTGCGGGTCCGGATCGGTCCAGTTGGCACGAGACAAGTTGATCGTATTTAGTGTGTGGTTTGCAACGCCGATCGGACTAGTATTTGTGCGCGACACGATCGAACGACTTTTCTACTGATATGTTTGCAAATCCCGTATCCTAAGATCAAAGTTTATGCGGCAATGTGAAATGAACGTTGGCCAGTATTTCGGTGTGTTCGAATTAAATATTCTTAACGATTTTGTTCATGGATGACTGATGATTTTTGAGTGAGCGATGGCTTTACACCGGCCAAAGGAAAAAGGTGTTTTTCTAGTGGGATTTTCATTTGCAGCATTGTGCAGCTTACTTTTAGGATTAATATGTGCTCAGTCAGGTAAGAACAAATTAAATTTGTTTAGTACACTTCGCTTATAAATTTCTTTTAGTATACTTTGCTTATAAAATTCTTTTAGTATACTTTACTTATAAAATTAGTTTTAGTGACAATTGGATTTAATGATAAGTATTTTCTGTTAACTAAAGATTTAAGTATTGAAACAGAACACATCAGACGTTAAATTGAAATATCCAATAGTGACAATTGTTAAATATGCGGAAACAATCTTTTTCAAACGAAAACCCCTTATGGAATTAGAGTGATTTTTTTCTTCGGTTATGAATTTTCACTTTCACAAAAAACAAAAAAAAAAAGCTCGAGATACATTATATATTTTTTTTAATGAAAAATTATAAAGACATCGTAATTGCACTCTAAGTTATATAATTTCTAAACAGTTTTGATTTTTAAAATGATAATGCCTCTCGGCAGTTTTAATAAATGCTCGCATGTTTATATGCAAACATTGTCTATCTCTGGAGTTCTTAACTTGAGGGAAATTCAGGAGGGAGATGGGGAAATTGTGGACTCAAATTGGTAGTTTCAAACTGTGACAATACTGATGCTGCTGCATTAAATACTCTTAGATGATGGAAATGACATGGTGAGATACAGGAGAAAGGGGTAAAACAAAATTTGATGATTACTGGTCTATTTAGAACTGAATCTCTCCAAGGATATGAAAGTATGGGAAAAATATTTAATATGCTGGCCAAGTGGGTTGATAAATTGTATAGCACTCTCCTTTCATTTTGCTGTCCACAATTCAAATATAAAATTTGTTTCCTAGAAAACTTCCAAACTTTGTCAATTTGGAAACAGGATCAGACACTGGATTACTTTTCCGGTAGGTTTCAGACATTTCCATTAACATTCAGCATGTCAATTTCGTTTTAGCAAAGTGATAAAAACTATTTGTAGTTATAAGTTACTTACAGTGATAATTACGAAAGTTTTTTAAATAACGTTTTAACGTAATTGTAGAAACCGAGAAACAGAAGCTTCGATGTTTTACATGTTAATAAAAATTAATGCAACTTTGAAAAATTAAACATAATTTTATTTTTTCAATAGTAACAAGGAAACATTATCATTCGAAGCACCAATTAGGTTCTAAACGTACTTTAAGGAATCTCAGAAAAAGGTTTGGGTAAATTTATCTAATCTCATTATCGCCACATTCTAGTTTTTATTTTGATATAGTCGTTATTAAAGTTATTAACGCAAATAGTTCTATTTTTGTATGAGTACTATAAATCATACGTCAATAATTATTATACAAATGTAAGGTAAGTCTCTTTTTTACTTAAGCTCATACATTGATAATATTGAACTAAAATTTAGATTGAAAACATTTTCTTAATTAAAATCATAAGTAATTTTCTTTTTTATTAATATATTTATTAAGCGCGTTAGACTTCTTTTCCTTTTTAAAGTTATTTATTTTGCTTCTGTTAACCTTTTGATTTGGCATCTATCGTGCGTTGATTACATTGCCACCGTTTTCTCTCCTAAATATGAGATTAGGTAGATTTTTGTTTGTAGGTCATAAACTGAGTTAACTCTTGAGGTATTCGACGAGTTTTTATTTTTATATATCGTTAATTTAATTATCTGTCACTGACAACGATCAGCGGGACGATGGGTTGATGTCGCTAGTTTTTAAAAGGCCAACCACGTTTCCCTTGGAAAGGCAGAAGGGTGGATTTAGACGATTTAAATGGCTTTTTTCTCATAAAAATAAACGATAGACTTCACAAGTTCCTTAGAAAAATAATGCGATTCAAACGACGTTGACAGATAGTGTTAATTTTGTCGAATGAAACAATTAGGTACACTCGCACGCCTCTGTCAAAAAAAGTACCCATATCGAGCACCTTTAATGATTTCAATGAAAACAAATATTAAATAATATTTAATTTTATAAATAAATTAAAGTAATTTATAAAATACAGAGATCATTCAATTATTGTTATGTGGCGCTAGCTCACTTGTTTTTCCTAAAAAAAAAAAAGACTTAAAATAGGAATGACAGAATTTGAAACATCGTTTTCTAACAGTAGAGAGATTATTGTCATTTTCGAAAAGTATTATATAGTGCCTATTTAATATTTTGGAATGAAATTCCATGAAATAAATAGTGAAAATTGAGAAAAGGAAACCCTATTTTCAGACGGTTGCGTTTAAACTCTTGCGAATACATATTTGTGCAAAAGCTGTTCTACCTCGTTTTCGTAAATTCCGATCTTGCCTTAAGATAAAACTTGAAAAAATTTCTAAGTACAACTCTCGTTTTAATTTCACGTCACATATCTGTATGTGAAAAATGTAGGATGTGCTATCTTTAAAGCTATGTGCCGCGAAAAAGCATAAATATTTCGAATTTTCAGAAGAACCGGATAATTCGACCTTGAAAGAACAGTTACAAACTGCTTTTTCAGTCTGCACACGCCTCCAGAAGAATCTCCTTGAAGTGGGCCAGCAGCCTTCTTAACCGTCGATAACATACTTGAGTATTGCGAAATTCATCCTTGAACCGCATAAAAATATCATTTTATACAGTAATTCAAACACCAATATGGAATAAAAGCCATGGATAACCAAATGAGTTCCAAAATCTTCGCTTAATGCGGTAGAAATGGAATGCAAGCATTTGTGGAATTTTCAATGTTTGATGTCGACTTTGAATGATATGTAAGCAAAAGAAATAGTAGTATTTATATCAAAACTATGAATGTAATTGTAAGTTAATAATCTTTTGAGGGTGAAATTAGAAAAATTCGCTTCTTGATATTTTACAATGCCTTTAAAGTTTATGGGAAAATAAAGAATTGAAGTTCTGTGTCGAATTTTGGCGTCTTCATGATTCGACGATTACGATGCAAATGATATGTATTTAAGTTGCGGAGGATTTCTGAAATATCCAAAGCAAACAGTTATTTACGATTACAGACTCAAGCATGCGGAACGAATAGTAGAGCGTTTATTCCATACAAATATATTTTTAATCAAACTTTCGGAGAACTTCGACAGATCCTTAAAATTCAAACGAGCGGAAAAGAAGACAGAATAAAGAAAAATAACCTTTGTATCTGTCCCAAAGTCGCTTTTATCATTGAAACAGCACGAGATTCAAAAATGAACGCTATAATTACAATTGAGTGCTCTATTTTGTATTAAATGGATTATTTTAAGGAAGATTAGATGGTCAGGGAAATAAAATGCTTACTTCAGGGTCGAGGACTGTAGATCTAGATCCATTAATTAATGTATCTCTAAATGAAGCAAACGAACAGGTTCATTGGTGTTGGAATATAAATGGCTCATGGATCTGAATATCATTTTTAACGGCTTTTCTCTTTGTTATAGAGTTGGAAACGTTAATTAAATGACGTATAAACAAAAAACGTTGCAAACCCATGCGTTTTTTGGTATTTTCATTTTTCGAAGAACGTAAATATAGCATCTACATGTTTTTTTTTCACAGCATTGACAATAAAAACACACGGGACAAAAATTAAGATTATATATTTTTTTTGGCTTTTCAAATAAAATTTTCGGTTTTTTTTTGGATTTGATGTTCCTTAGTTTTGTATAAAAGTGTAATTTTAAGATCTTTTAGAAGCAAAAATACAATTCCTTTACTGTAGGTGGATACATTTTAAAATTGCGACCTGCAAGATGAGCTTTTTAAAACATATTTTATATGTAAACACTTTTATATATTAAAAATATGAAAGTTAAGTATATTTCACATACACACTTTAAAAATAGATGTAATATTTTTTGAGAGAAAGAATTATTCATATTGTTAAAGAAACTGCAATTTCATGTATTTTTAAACACAAAAATAGCTTAGTTTAAATTTTATAAAAGTACAAATATTTATTTAAATATTCTATCACTCAAGGATATATATATATATATGCGTTTGGAAATTATTCATGGGTTTGTTGATTAGTTACAAAAAACGCGCACATATGTAATAGTCAACTATTATATAATATGTACTTTTGTATAGTTCAACTTTCGGTTACATATGCAATTTGTACTTTTATATATATTATAAGAACATGTATTTTATGTACTATATTTCAAATTTAGGTTATAATCTGTATATTCGTTTAACACTAGAACAATAGTGAAACATAAATCACTGTACAAAATATGAGTATTTAATCAAAATGCTAGCTAATCAACTTAAGATCTACCGCATATCGATAAATCTTGTTAAGTATATTTCCCGTCTTATAAATATTCTCCACTTTATAATAATACAAAAACTGAAATAGCGATACTAAAAGAGCAAAATACTAAAACAGCAAAACTGAACAAAAAATTTTCATATGTCCGTATTTTAATTTGCTTTTTAATTTAAAATATTTGCTTTTTGAATCAATAATGGACGATTCATTGATTGGTAAATAATGATATAGTAATTGTAAGGTCTTCCTTTACATATTTAATGCCAGTGTAATTATTGGATGATTCCATTTATATTAAAACCGTTTTTTACCAAATTAATAAGAAAAATATAAAGTCTTATATTCTGTTTATTGATTTTCCTTGTAAAAGAACTCGTATAAAATATTATTTTCGCACATAATTGAGTGATGGAGATAATCTGCGTGATAGTATAAATTATGTCAATAGCAGCCGAATTTATATTGTGCAAGGATTAAAGCAAAATGGTTTTAAAAATTCAACCTACACAGACTTGTTTGAAATAAGCTGTAGAAAGGCATTATAATGATCAGTTTAAGGTTGTAATCTTGATGATGGGGATTTCTTTGCTATCGTATCAATGAATATGAAAGATCGTCAATTCATGGCCAAGATGCGTACTCGATTAGCGATTTTTACCTGTTATTTTCTTGCCACTTGTAGAGGAGGAATTAGCAATAAGATATAGAGGATTTCTCTTTTATTTATGGACAAGAACGTCCTTCATTCTTCTCAATATAGCCTTCAAAACTTGTCTCACCTACTCATTTTTTCCGAAGAAGGTTCTGCAGACAAAGAAATGTGACTGAAAGTTAGTTAAGATTTAGCTTTGGAACATAGGCGTATTTAGTTTAATTAAACGATGTTATTCTATTTTTTTAGACAATCGTTCAACAACAGGTTAGCTTTGGTTTATATTTTTGCATGTAGCTTTTTTAATGTTTTCTGACTATTTAATTCAGAAGCGTTAGATTTATGATTGTGGTGCAATTAATAGAGAAGTTATCACTTTCTTTGAATAATCTAGAAATTTTGCTTTTTTAAGCTACTTTAGACATGCAAAGTTAGTTCACACTGTCTTCTTTTTAATTTAAACAAGTTTAATGGTTCAGAGCAATGAAAATTAATATAATTCTCACCTTTTATTTTCCACACAGTAATATTATTTGAAAGGAAATTTTCATTTCTGCACTTTTTAATAAGGATTAATGTATTTCGTACTACTTTCTCAAAGTAAAGTAAGTGGTGCTTGAAAATCACGTCCACGCTTTTTGTTTACGAAGATGAAAGTAACAAAGGGAAAACAACAAGTAGAAACGTATTGTTCTATCGTTTCAAAGCCTAGTTTTCACTCGACAATATTCCACAAGACTCATTAAAATTCAGATGCAGCACCTGTCCATCTCTTAAATTTTGGTCACCATCAAAGCGAACTCTCGTGCTGTGACAAAGAGTCGTCAAACGAAGTGGAACAGATCCACGTGTTCATAGAGTACGATTTCAATCATGCAAGACAAATACTGTTCTGCTGTTTTTGTAATCAGCTACAAGGACGACAAAGAACAAGATGCAGGAAAAGACTTGCAGTTTCCAGTTAATGGAAGGATTTATTTTGGATAGAATGAACTAAATTGAAAAATCATAATCCTCAAATAAGGGTAGTGAAGAATGATTATTGTTTTCAGTTGGAAATAGTTTCCTCAAATGTTACGATGATAATCACCGAAGATACTTTGAAGTTCAAGGAGTCAAGGAAGGATTTCTTCCTAAACTATATCGCCATAGATGGCAGCGAAAATATTTGATGCTCCTTGATAGTTTTTATTTTCTTGGCCGGCCTTACGGTTCATCGTGAAATCCATTATACTCTTCAAACCGTAATTGATTTTAACATGTACATTCAGATTAGTCTAATTTCCATTTTGTTAACCAGGAGCGTGTTACACATATTTATCTGGCGCAGTATAGCCCAGATGCTCTTGCGCCATAAAAAATCCAAACAAACAAACATTTATGAAAATTATATTTTTTCCCAAGGCGCTGCTGAAGCGTTTTTTAATTTTAAGAAGAAAGCGATTTGATGTATTAATTGCTATATACGGTTCCCTACAAGTGTATTGTGTTTTTACAGTTTACAACATTTTTAACAGTTTACAACATTTTTAACAGTTTACAACATTTTTAACAGTTTACAAAATTACAAATAACGTGTGCCGCCATTTACACGATTAACAAACATGGTCCTACTTACATTTTTTAGAATTAATTTTTCTATTTCAATGCTGTTTAAATTTTCTATAAAATACAAATCCACGTTAACTTAAATGTTATTATCGTTGAAGATAGTTGTGCCTTTAAAAACAAATTCACATAACGAATTAATTATGATTTCTAAGACGTAATGCAATCAACAGACTATTAGATCTATTTGTTCAAAGAATCTGTAAATCTTAATTCTGTAAAAACAACATTAAAAAAGTCAAATACTCTCCGTGTGCAGAGTTCGTATTGTAAGTTTGCTTTAACAAATATTGTGTTTAAATAATTATATAATCATCGAAGTCGTTAGGAAATCAATATAAATTAAAACAACATTTTAAACTATGTATAAAAATATATGCAATATTTATGTTCCATTATTCTAGGCGTCGAAAACATTTTCTATATAAATATTAGTTAAAAGTGTGAATATTTATGCATATATTCTATCTTGACTTATGGGAATAAGAAATAAAACAATTGAAATAAAAAGAGGCATTTATTATTGGCCGAAAGCTTACTATGTACAATATAATTTTAAGGGCCATAATAAGGCGATGTTTTCACTTTCATGTTTCGCTTGGTAATAGGCAGGGAAGATTTTCTCCAAAAGTATGTACACGCATTATGAAAATTCTTCCTTCCATTTGTATCTGTATCCTTTCAAAAAATAGAAATTTTAAAATAAAGAAACATACGCTTTCCAAAAATAACGAATGATATATCAAAGTGAACACAGCCTGTTGCAGTTGATCCTTACATAATATAGCAGTCTGCAATTTTGACATGAGAAATATTAAAATTTTCTTAAAACATGTTAGACGTATATGTATTTTAACAGGTTTGAACGACATATTTTAAATAAACTGACAGCCTTAACGGAGTCCGAAGTATAAAAATATGCACCAAATTTCCTATTTTCTTTATCTAACTCGTCATCGTTAGATCCAACATATTGTCTTTTTGTTTGAAGAAAAGAGAAATATACTTCAAAGATATTCATAAACGATAAATTTTACTTATATATTTTTTACCTTGCTGGCGAATTTAATTTCATTCATTAGTACCAATGCCTTGTATTAGTTGTATGGTTTTTAAACATTTAAGGATAAAAATACAACATTAATACGGATTACAATAAGTTTCCTCCGTGATGATTCATTCTTTCAGCAAGCAATTTGAGATTTACATAAAAGCTTACATGTTTGAAATTAATTTAGGAAATACACAAAGAAATATATGCATGGGGACATTTTTCAAAATTTTAGAATTACACAGGCATCACACCATGCACTCATGAGAAATTATCATGCTCTTTCCCCATATATGTATAATTTACAAATTAACGGAAGAAAAACAGTATATCTACCAAGAATGTATAACTGAATTAAACTGGGAATGAAGTTCTTCAGCTAAGTTTTTACTTTTTAAAGGTAATATTTTTGCTACCATCACGGTTTCAACGAACTGGATTGCAGTTTATATGAACTTTTTAAGCGGAAAAAGCGTAATATAAAGTTTTATAATAATCCATTTTAATGTAAAAATAGAGATTTTTTAAAAAAAATTCCAAAAGACGCATACAATCTTAATTTAACAGCAAGAGTTACAAATTCTGAAATAATAATAAGTTCAAATATATCTATTCCCTTTATCCGAATATATTTGCTAATATATGGAATTTATGATGAATAATATTAAAATGTTGAGAGCATTATATGGAATTGCAATAATGTAATGCGATCATATAAATTCCCTTGTCGCGTTTCTAAAGTTAACAAAGCAAAAGCTGCATTTTGGAACAAGTTTCATTCGCGATATTTTTATCATGACTTTTAAACTTTTATTGTGAACGAAAAGCATCAATTCTAAAGAGATGGCTTTCTTTTAGATAGTCAAGCACTATCTAATAATGTTTGCACAGAAACATATTTTAGCCTTGCTTGTATGTGTTTTGAGCAAAGCACCTTTGACAAACGTAGCTATCTCCAGAGCTTCCGCTTTCAGAAAACTTTATTCTGGCAAACAATGTGTAGCTTCCTTTAGAGTTAGTATTCGTTAAAAGGGCTGAGTTTTGAAGCCTAAAGGTGAGCCGGTCGTTCGTCCTACATCTTGTCTATAGTTGCATCGGCCGAAGGCTTACTATGTAGCTGATATCCTCTTCAGTAACCTCTCCAACATCGTTTATCTGAGGAAAGATTGCCTCTGCCTCCCCTGACCCACATGCCTGTGCAAAAACAGGTTTCTATCATAGAGAATATCCCAGAAACAGATGCAAGCAAAATTCTTTGCAAAACGTGTTCGAATTCAGTTAAAACACAGAAGTGAAACAAAAAAATGGAAATAAAGACAAAGTTACAATAAACAATGCATAAGAAATTACAAAGTAATCTTTGTAGCATTCTTTTCTACAAAACGATCTTCTGTTTAAGTTAGTTTATGAAAAATACATGTTAAATTAAGAATTGTAGCAACAGAAATCACAGAATGCTTTGACGTTATTTGGAATGAGAGATCTTTCAATTTTTAGAGAAAGTTTTCCAAGCAACTTTGATACGATTAGCAGTAATGAACGGAATTTAAAGCGAAACTAGAATCATAATAAATTATTCAATGTCAATTGCGATAAGTAAAACTGAACTAAATACTTTTTACACGTTTTAAGATTAAAAAAAATTATATTGTTGGTTATTATTATACATACATCAGGGGTGTAGTCGAGGCCTAGCGCAGCCTAGCGCAGCCTAGCGGCGCTAGGGCAAAATTTTAGGAAATCATACATTTTACAAACAAAATTCTGTTCAAATTGTAAATAAAAAATATGTGGCTCGACAATTCTATTAAGAAAATTGTGTTTTAGAGCAATGACCCTAAAATTTTGAATAAATCAACTAAGAATCGTGGGAATTTAAACGAAATTACAGTTTGGAACATGTATCACAAACTGTGTTCCGCAAATAGAAAAAGCTACAATGCATTGTTTGACAAAATGAAGATGGACTTTTGGCTATCTTGTTCAATTTTTTTCTTTATTTTATTAGCTCACTTCAGAGGTCATTTCAGATTAGTTTGGCTTGAGCACATGCGTTTGTATCACATTATTATTATTTCACGCTTATATACCCCGAAGCTATATACTGTAGGCAGTGTCGTATCTAAAAGGGCATTTGGAGTGGGGTCTTGCAATGCCAGCTCAAGAACCCATACATAAAAACAGGTCTGTAGCCAGGATGAAGGGGCAACTGGGACAAGGCAAAGGGCATATGGGACACAGGACACCCGGAGATTGGTCTATATTTTTAAATAGCTAGATGGGGCGCAAGCATAGGGCAACTGGGGCCACGCCCCTGCTGACCCCGGCTTGGATACAGGCCTGCATAATAATAATTTCTGCCCCTATCAGATTAATGGGCTGCTGACTGGTTAGGGAGTTCCCTGACTCCCCCGCGGATCTATCCCTGATTTAGAAGAGGACTGGGCTACTTTTTGTTTTAGGACTACGCCACTGACACACACGGACACACACACGCATATATATATATATATTTCTTTTTAAACTGGTTCCTTATACCTTCATGCATAATATATCTTGTATTTTGCTCTATTTTATTGGAGTCCATTTCTTGTTGTAAGTATAGATGGCCAGACCATCAACTGTGAGTTTTTCCAACGTTTATCGTTGCAATCAAAATGGCAAGCAAATGTATTTTCAAGTACTCTCGGTCGTATTTAGAATATGAATGCTTCTAAATCCTAATAATTTAGATTCATAACCTGGTACGGATACGGTATAGTTGTAAAGGGTATGATGACCGTGATGCTAGGCCCACGCATTAGGGTGGTATCGCATCATGTTGGTGATTCACCATTTTGAATTGGCGTATAGACTAACGCCCGGGTGGAATTCAACTTTTCTCTGAAGTAAATGCACTTTAAGCTAGAATACAAAATGCAGGCGTCGGCGTTTCTGCTTTCGCAACAGCCAAAATGTTCGTAAGGTCAGTTTAGTTTTTTACAGAATTAACAATTTGATACTAGCATCGTAATTGCTATAAAAATAGGTACAATAATTAAATTAGTAGGCACAAATCTTTTATACGAGTTTGTTCGATATATATATATATATATATTATATTTAATTTAAAGGCTCGGTCCTGGTCAGATTTTTTTGACCAAGGCGTAATGTTTTCAGTTGTACATTGAGATCTTCTTCCAAGAGACATACACAAGGGCGAGCGCGCTTACTCTTTTAAATTATCTTCTAAAAACATTCTTTAACTTTTTTTATGGTTTTCGTTTTAAAAACCTTTTTAAAACACCTTTTATCAAAAACACACTAAAAACGCTAACATGCTTGATAGGTAAAATATTTTAGGAATTCTTTTAAAAAAATTATAAATCTTGCGCAAAAATCGTTTTAATTTTATAGACCATCGGACATAAAAATTTGTGAGCTTTCATGTTTCTGTAATTAAAACTGATAAACTGTGTTCATAAAAAAAGCCTACAGCTATTTCTATTTATTTTTTACCCTAGTTTTCGGTTCAAATGCAGTTATTTTCGATTGGGTCGTCAGCAAGGTAGTTCGCCCAGTTTAAAAAGAATGTTCTTTATTTTTTACTTGAAGAAATATCTTAATGATTACTCGTAAATGTGAAAACTAACTGTAATTCCCCCCTTTTAATAGGTGTTAAAATTTTAATTTAGTTTTTCGGGTAACTAAATATATATTCACATTTTATAACATATACGGTATTACATCCTGAAAGTGACACCTCTATTTAAGGAGCAACATGTCCGATCCCGTGGATGTCTCTTATTGGGAGGTAACACTGTGTTATATATTATAATTTCTGAATTTCAGTTTTATTATCACAAATAGCAAAGTATTTGAGGTCACCATACAATTGTTCCCATGAAGTTTTCACTGTACACTCTTTGACTGTTACATTATACAGTGAAAATCGGTTATAACGACCTTCAAGGGACCGTGCAAATTCGGTCGTTATAACCGATAGTCGTTATAAACGATATCTTTTTAAAATCACAGTAGCCTATAGTATAATACACTGTAGAGTTTTATAAATTATTTTGATAGTAAAAAGTACTAAACTTTTTGGTTTCAAAATTAAATAAAAACATAATTATAATGAATTTAATTTCCGTTTATATTATGTTATAACCACACTAAAAACATAGTACTTTCTTAGTTTTTTAAATTGAAAAAATTGTAGAAAATACTACTAAAGTATATAATGTAGAAAACAAATCTAATGAATAATATTTATTATATTATACTAATGACTTCCGAACAGTGCCGGTTTAAAAATTTTATGGGCCCTATGCTGAAAAAATAAAATAGGGCCCTGAACAATATGACCCTCGTGATATTCAATTAATAAATCACTTTTTAAGTTCACTATCTTTAATATTCAGGTTTAGCAGTAATAAAAATTTCTCAGACATTTGTAAATAAACAAGATTAGAATAACACTTAAATTTTGATAACTAACCTTCAATTTCGATAACTAATCCACTTGGTTCTGCTTTATGACTGTCAAGTCGCGTCGTTATATCCGATACGAATTTCCCTACTTAGAATCTACGTAGACTACAAAATCGCCGTCGTTATAGCAGGTTTCGTCGTTATATACGATGTCGTTATAACCGATATATTTAGTATGGAGTAGAATAGCAAACCAAACTTCTTGTAAAAATTCCGTCGTTATATGCGGTTGGTCGTTATAACCGGCGTCGTTATAAACGATTTTCACTGTATTTAAAACTGACAGCTATTTAGGGAATAGGGCAAATTTGTTAGATTAGCAAGTGAAATATATCTTGAAGTCTTAGAAAAGCTTGATATTTTGTCGCTTTCATGTGACATAATCTAAACGCCAAATATCGAGTTTTTGGCTGCGGTTTCGAAGCTAGATAAAGTATGAATATCTTTAAATATATCTTCATTTAAAGGTTGAGTTAAGCCATCGGTTCCTCCATAGATGATCACTGAGTGAGCTGATCGATAGATGTTCAGCCTGCGAACGTAAAATTCTTCACAAAAAAAAGGACATTGGTTGGCATGCTTGTATGGGATCATCCGTTTAAACCAGTGCCATGTTATTTACTTATAATATTTTATAAATCACAATAAAATCATACTGTAAGTTCAGAATTATACATGTAAAACTGGAGAATCATTTTATCAAAGCAAACGTTGAAAATGTCCCCCATTTTCTGGTAAACAAAGTAGAACACACCGCACCACCTTCAGTGATGTTTTATGCCGAATACGACCAGTAACATTGCCACTCTCATTCACGATTGTTTCACGCTATACATCCAATATTTTGCTGCCCTTTGACAAGTTCTATATGAATATCCTCTCTCCTGGCTTAATCTGCTCAACAGTTTCGTTGGAGAATCAAGTAAACGTCATCGAACATCGTCCACACGAGTTTGGGAAATCGGAGGATGATGTTTACCGCTGAGAAGAGAGCCGGTTTTTTTGCCATCGATAAAATTGTTGATTTGTTTGTCACTTTTCGAACTCAAATTCTTTTCGAAATGCTCGTTGTGTTCCGGTGAAAGAAAAACAATTTCACTAAAAAAACACGCTCTTCAACAGAATACTGCATGTTTCCGAATGCAATGTTTCGAAAAATACCAGCTAAATTACAGTTGAGGTTAACAGCCTCCATTAAGGTTGCAATTTTTATTCTCCAGGAGCTGCTGCATCTATGAAATATAAGAACTTGTTATTTGCGTTATCTATTGAAAAAAATATGAGGATTTTACATGGTACTGGTTTAAATGGATCACCCTGTACATAAAATATAGTAAGGTGTTCCTTATTTTCCAACTTTCCTATAAGTTTTTCCAACTGATCCATAATGCCAGAAAAAATTCAAGTCATTCTCATTATTCTAACTGGTGCCCGAGAGGCTGGGAATGACGTTATTTATATTGAAATGACTATTTTCCCACAAATTTAAATAAAAAAAAATTAAATAAAATTTTCTGATAATTTGACATTCTTTATAAACTAAATAATGTCAAATATACATTAAAACATAGTTTTAAATAACCAGTCAGCACGCAAGAGTCACGATGGGAGAGGGGCAGTGTCTGCGTTATCGGGAGTACTATTTGCCGGGAACACGGACTGCCGAGCTTAATCATCGTCTTTCATACGAAATGGTAGCATATGGTTTGTAAAAAAAAAATGGCGCTAAAAGGTAAACTTTACAGTAATATATATTTGATTGAAGGAGAAATAAATAAAATATTAGGTAAAAAATGACCTTCTAATAAACAAGTACTTCAAGTGCTATTTTACAATATGATATATGTAAAATTAAGTCTCCGTGAAAATGCTTGTTTAGTAGTTTTTGAAGCTGTAATCTTTTGGTAAAAAGCACCAATACCATTTTGAGAACCTCAGCACTGCACTACTAAACTGGAAACCCAGCATAAGGAATGGAGAATACTTCAGAAGTATTCCAAAAGAAAGAAGTAAACATAGGAACAAAATGAATAATACAATTTTAAGTAAAAACTGGAGGACTTATCCAATATTACCCATGCTAATGGCTTGAAAATTGTTAAAATAGAAGATGAATTTCTTGTCTCCCAGAGGCATAAAGAAAGAATAGGATTCTAGAGGCATTGAGCTGACTATGTGTTGCTTCGTTATCTGGACCCAAAACAGGACTATTTAAACGTTTTCAACAAGTCCAGGGCAATATAGACATTTCTAAATATACTGTTGGAGTTGCTGGTCAATTTGTTATGAACATGATCGGTAAAGATGCAGAGATTACGCTTCATTTTGCCAAAAAACAAGTTGTTATTCAACGGACGAGACAACTATAAAGGGCTCCTACAGTTAGTCGTGATATTTTTAGGCGGACACGAATTCAGTTTTGATAACCTGGTGTTTTTCATCATGCCAGATGTATGGCCAGATATTTATTGTTTGAAAGTATTTATTTTTCGAAATGCAATTTATTTGACTCGGCAGGAATTACAAGGAATGAGGGGATATTTGTATATGTATTGTAAAGATATACACATCATCGTAGAGTTTTCAAATTTATTGGGGAGGGAATGGATCCCACAGGCCCATGTAACTTTACGCTTATGAATGTATATAAAAGATTGGTACAATGATCCTTTAGCTTCCAAAGCATCATGCCTTGATTTGATGTTTCTAAAAGACCCTTATTTTATAATGAAATAAATGAGAAGATTTCCCAACGACAGCAACAAAATTTTGTCGTCATTTATGGAATCTTACTGAAGAAATAGTGGCTTTAGCATTTTTTGATAATACAATTCTTTTCGTGCAAAAAGCAAAGATGGCCAAAGCACTTAAAGAAAATGAATCAAACAGTTGTAATTTCAAGCGTTAAAATTTTCATTTTTAGGAAATGACCGAATTTAAAGACAAAGAATTATATAATTTTGTGTCAAAAAGCACATTCACTTTTTTAAAGTGATTTAAAACATCATCCGATTTTATTGCTCATGTTCCTGCGACCTGGAATTCTCTTCATGGTTATCAACATGGTGTTGCAGTAGTCAGGAATCATACAGCTGTCAATGATACCTCAGAAAGAGGTGCGCTTGAATGAAATAATACAACCATCTTATTACTTACGATGGGGAGCAAAATCAATACCTATTGTAAAGCGTAAAAGACTGTCGGAGCCATTTTCCATCACATTTAAAACATTCATTACATGAAAATTATTAAATCTTTTACTAGTATTATAATTTAATGTAATAAATTTTTTTTTGTTTAAGTAGTTCTAGGCCTTATTTTAATTGAATCGGCCATTTTGAAAAGGGGTCAACTCCATAGGAAAACAATGAAATATAACCCCTTTTCAAAATGATCGATTGAGTTATTATTACTCTTAATGTTTATTTTAAATTTAAAACAGAATTAACAAAAGTGTTGTGAAAATTTAGGAACTAACACATTTATTTAAATTTTTACCCTCCTTGGGGCACGTGTTAATATTAAATAAATTTTTCAAAATTTTTAACAGTTACTTGCTAACCCAAAAGGAAAAGAAATAGGAGATGAGGCTTATAAAAATTAATGTTTTGGGTATATGCTAAGGACCACCCTAATATACAGTAAGAAAGCAGTATTTATTCGTATACTATTAAATGGAAAAATGCAGTTTGCAGATCCAGCAATAACAAATAAACTGGCCATTTTCTTCGAAAACTGAAACATGTTGTGCGCAGCAATATTATTAATTTAATAAAAATACTTTTTGTACATGTTATAATTTGGTATCAAACGTGGCAAGAGTACATATATATACACGCACAGCGGAACCTGGTGAAGTGACCTCTTTGGTAAATTGACCACCTAGCTAAAGTGACCACTTTTTATAAGAGAGAATTGGTAGGAACTTAGGCATGACTATAGCAAAGTCTGTCAAGCATAGTGACTACTTGTCTATGGCAAGTATTATTATATATAGCTTATTTATCTATCGTGTTAGTAACCCGGTTTCCACCCCCGATGGTATCGTGGAATGCGTGCCATTTTTCTGCTCACAGTAGCCAAGGGTTTGGTCCCCTTGGCAGTGGATGTTCGAATTCTTCGGAAAGCTGTTGATCCCGGCGAAGCGTGATTTTTGACATCCTTGCACCGTAAAAAGACAAATAATGCTTTTATAAGCACAATAAAACCATGTATTTCCATTTTTAGAAAAAGCAGCAAATGTTATAAAAAGTCTAAATTTACGGGCTTTGAACCGTTTGGGTCATGAAAAATATGAAAAAAATCGGCATGTCATGTATATTAATTCATCGACATAAACGAGGACATTTTTAAGCTGTAAAATGAACAATGCAATGTAAAGAATGTTAAAAAATCGGCACTGGTGATTCTAATAGACATACATTAATAAATAATCTGTATGGAATTTAGTAAATGTATTACTATTATTGTACGAAAATACGGCACATGTGAAAGAAGTCGTTGCATCAGTGAACCATGCAGTTTTGTGGGTTTCTGTTACACCAAATATTTGGGGAAATAATGCTTGACTTTAGACAGCAACTTTTGCCATTGAATACTTTTAAACAAAGAGGAAAAGGCCGAAATAATCCGATAATAATCTGGACCAGTCTTCCATTATCTTCCGGGTTAAAGTAATTAGTTCTGGTGGTGTCAGGTCGTGCTAGCCAGTTTATTCAGCATATTCTTTATTAAACAGTCGCGTGCACAAATCGAACACAATCAACAGAAAAGAATTCCAATGTTTTATTAATATGGAGCAAATATATTCTCATTGTCAAGTGCCTGCCGAACAGATTATGAAGTCTGATAGAGACCTATCCCGCCACTGACACATTTGTCGAATGTTAAATAATACACTTATGTTGTCGTGAATTACAATTTAAATGGCATCCTGTATTAAATGTGGTAGCGGTAATTTTATCCAACGTGTAGTTTGCGCAAAATTTGGGGTCAACGTTTTTGCTAAGACTTGCGAATCCTCCCTGTTGACAATAAATTCACAAACCCCACCCAAAAGGTAAATTTGGACAAGAACGCCTCATGTCGTAACTCGGACAATGGCATCTCCTAAATTAATTAGTAGTAATAGCTGTGTTTGGCTCACCAAAGAAAAATAATAATATCTGAAAAATCCCGTAAGTTGGAACTTTCTATTGTGATAAAAATAACCACGTGAACAATAAGCCTGCGAAAGTTTCGACTCGTAATAACATCATCCGACACATTGTGCTTCCTGGGTTGTTACATATATAATCCATTGTTTTGCCCTTTTTGTTGTTATCAGAAACTGTTTTTGTGTGCGGGAATCATTTTGTCGCTTTTCCCCCCTTTCTTGTTTTTATTCACCAAACTTCCTCCATTCTGTCGTTATTTTTTCGTTCGGACAAAGAAATTGGCATTTCTACTCCAAGATGTTCCGTTTGTAACATCTGGTGTTAGCTTTGAGACTTGTTTAAATGCATCGTAAATGAATGCTTTTAATTGGGCAAGAAAATTTCCTCGCCGTTCGTTACAATTACAAAAATATTCCACAGACTTGGATTTCTTAATTTTAAGACGAATATTTTGATCGAGCAAATATTTTCAACAGTGTGGTTTGTTGAATTTGATATTTATTATTTTATTTAAATAGTAAGTTTTACAATAGGGGTTTGTTCGGAATGTAACAATTTTCTAAAATGTTCCTAAACTAAATGTAAGAAAATAGTGCAACAAGATTATTCGATTGTTATAAGGGGTTAAAATGACACAATTTGTCTGACAGTTTCGTAAAACAACAAAATAAATTTCTCCAAATAAAGGATACAAATAATTAATCCCTTTGAACAGATTTGTAAAAATATTAGACAGTTCTATAGCGTTTTTTCTTATTTTTGCAACATAGTATTTAATCAAAAGATTACAGCAGTTTTAGATGAAGAAGGAGAGGTTAACTTGATATATATATATAAAGTTTGTAAAGAAATATTAAAGTATTAAAGAAACAAACAGTACTTTTTTTCGCGCTTTCGACCATCTAATTGAGTTGATAGTGTGATGCAATATGCCATTATTATTACGAATGTGTGGCTTCAACGACGTTGTGCGCTTATCATCCTTATGTAAATAAATTGTTTCAGTAATGAATGTTTAATTAGCAGGTTGGATACGATATTGTGGGTTGAAAAACCGTGTAACGATATTAAAGTTTTCAATTCTTAAAACCTTTAATATCATCACACAGTTTTTAACACAACAATCGTATCCAATTTAAAATGTGCAGTGAAAATTAACGTGAAACCATTAGCGAGTTGGCTGACATCGTACATTGAAGAAATTTTAATAATCAGATAGCCTTTCAACAATGTTTACGAATAGAGCTTGAAACGAGCAGTTTCATTTTTTGTACCAAAACTGCAACAATAAAGACAACGGTATTGCGTGTAAAGGCAGTATTGAATAATCATTCCTGACATCTACGTTTTGGTAATTGTGTTAAACCTCCGAAGAGTAATAATATCCTGTAAAATCAGAATAGTGTTGTTATATTAGGTTAAACGGTTATTTATTTATTTTTTTTTTGTATAGGTGGTGTGAAAGAAAGGGATGAAACACATCAACATTATTAGGCAAATCAATGATTTATTTCCAATACCACGCCACGTTTAGTGAAAATTTTAAAATATCCATGCATTATACGTATATTTAAATTACCCTTACAAAATACATTACAACTTTAAAATACCTCACTGGCGAGCAAGCAAGGAAAACAACACCAATCGGTACGCTAAACCATAGATGGAAAAGTTACTCAAATGAATGACGTTCACAACGATGTCTAAGTAAACAAAAATTCGTATGCTCGACCTTTCAATTCATTAAAGATAGAGGTCATTCATACTTTTCATTGTGGAAATGCTTAAGGTAATTATGATGAATTTTAGTTAGAGTTTATCTTATGCAACAAGGGTTTTTGAAATTTTTTACCTATTGCTCCCTTCACCTTCCATAAATTGTCAACGGCTCTAAAATGTACAAATGATATGTTATAAATATTTTCATCTAGCATGTTATATAAAATGTTAGTCAACGTCACGACTCCCTTGGCTTAAATTTCCGACGCACAATTTGAAAACCCTTGCAATACACAAGATATAGTATAAAGATTTTTTAATTTAACTGTAGAATTAGAAATTGTAGTACTTACTTTAAATAAAGCAGGCGATTTAAACGGTAGTATTTATTTGATAAATGTGATAATATATACCTTATCTACATGTATGAAAGTACTTTATAATTGAGTAAATTACCGTCCCTTTTTAAATAATAAATAACTAAATAAAAAAAAAGCGAGCAGACTTTTAGACTGCAAATAAACTTCCATTCGATCTAAATTTAGTAATGCAAACTGCTTAGCTTATATTCAAGCATTTTTCCAATATACTCTCTATGAGAGAAAAATTCCTCGCATTAAAGAGAAGGGCTTGGAAGCGAATAAAATGTTATGTGGGTGATGGTAAGGACGATGCTAATTAGTGGTTACAATATTAGGGCATATAAACAATTTATTGGGGAACAACAATGGGATTTAAAGTTTTCTTTAGCACCTTGCAGGAATTGCTTTTGTTTGGATACATGTGGTGATACGGTTGGGTATAGAGTCATACAATCTAGCTTTATAGGCTAATATCCTGCAATAGATTGGCCGACAGATATTCCAACTGATTCTCCAGGTTTCGCACACTCGTAGATGGTCAAAGCTGCCGTCTTATATGGTCTCACAAGCGTTTAATGGGAGAAAAATATGGTGACGTGGCAGGCCAAGGAATTATGGCAACTTAAAGAAGACTTTCCTAAGAAACTCTGGTTGTGATTTGGCAGGAATTACGTTGTTGAGAAGTATAGCTCTTTGTAGACTATCCATCATAGGCGTAGAGTTATACAGGTCCGTGGGGCCCGAGCCCCCTCCCAATAATTTGAAATAAATTGCAATTTTACATATACTGTAATGTATAAATGTACAAAATATGTGTTTGCCCCCTCAATAATTTCGGAAACTACGTTGATGCTGTCCATGAAAGAAAACGCATAAAGACACATGATTTTCTGAACGTACCGCTTCGCTGTCGGTGTTCCTATCTAACGAAATGGCTACCCAAATAAGCATGTCAGCTGTAGGGGGTAATGTGTTGCTCAATAGTGAAATTGGGATTGAAGCTTTGCCAGTGGTCTTTTGTAACCCAACAGTGTGTTCATAAACAGAAACGAGATTTGTTGCTAAAGACGATAGCTTCCTAATTCATACCAGTACATATTTCTCTATCAAGTCATTGCTACAAACAAAGCTAACGATGTTGAGGCGTTAGTGGCAGAAAGTGTAAAGACGCCGTATGTGTGAATGTAAGAACGTAAAGTTGCTTTTGCTTGCCACCTGACAATGGTATGGAAAGTGACAGGATACTTTTGCGAAGCCTCCACATCTCCCTGTGTGGTGGTGGAAAAAGCCGCTATTGCAGTTGTTCATGCTTGTCCCATGATCACACGTTCCTTTTTTCCCATAGTTAGCCTGAGTTGTGTAAAGCCTTTCAGTCATGTATGTATGTCCTCAAGTATATTAATACGCATGCCTCAACGTCTTTTCACAGTCAAGGTAGAATGTATCTGATAGTTAGCCATTCTACGAGCCTATCACTCTGCTTGCTCGATCAAAAATACAGCCTTTCTCAAATTCCATTAGTTGTTTATATTGCATTGATTGGGCATGCGTGCCCGACCTCTACCTAATACGTATAGTGAATATATAGCATACAGCGACTGTGTAAGAATCTTTATTATACGCCACTGACTGCAATTCCAGCCCACTCGTTTGCGGTCATTTATGCGCAGTCACATCGAAGTATAATTATTTATATATCTATATGCGCAGTCGTATACCAACTTTCGAGGTTATCGATCGTTCTTCTCGAAAGTGCGATCTTTTTTGATTTGATAGAGTATAACTTTAGAAGTACTATTCTTGCATAAAGCAATATCATAAAGAAATTATTTCAAAATGATTATTGTTTTTGGCATAAATGCTTACCGAACAGATGTTTAACCTGCTTCAAAATGCTCGAGGGAACAACTTGTTGGCATCTAATTTTTTATTATATTCGAAATAGGCAGTTGTTGTTATTTAAGAAATAGAGAAGTACATATTGCAGTTAATATTCTTTTTTATAACACTTATTTCTTTTTCTTGTTACTACAACTTAGTTCGATAAATGCAGGCGAATACTGTGCCACATCAGCGTCACTAGATTAACTAGTTTAACAGTAACTTGAAATGATGGCGCAGATGTGACATCATTTCAGACGAGATAACTGGCTTTTCGCTCTATCCTCGTTTCCTTCATCGCCTGCCTACAAATTTAGTACACTCTTCTACTTTTCACTGGGGAAGCTAGAAATGTAGACGTGCAAATTGGATAAATATAGGAAGCAGGTCAAGTTTGTTTTTCACTTGTATACGTACCATATACAAAATGCTACCAACAGTAATGGATTATGATTCGTGTTCAGAAAATATAGTTATAAGAAGATCTATCTTTCATGGCAATATAAGTTGATACCAATGTTAGAAATATAATTGGTTCTGTTTTATGATGGGAATAAAAAAATGAATTTAAACGCCATGCTTATTATCTCAATAATTGAAATCATACGCTTGTCCTTGCTTACTATAATATGCCTAATGATTATACGACATATTGTTTTTTTTTCACGTTCTGGGAATGAAAGAATAAGACGAAGATATGCTTAAGTTTTGAAAGCCCAAACCACCAATCAAAAATACAACATTACTGAATATGATACATGTAGCCTTAAAATATCCAAATTTGGAACCGCCCAGTTTCTATTGTCTGATGAAAGGCAGTGGTGTTACTCTTTTAAAAGTTCACTGGACATACATTTAAACTATAAAGCTTAGATAAACTGACAAAATATTACGAAATAATTAAGATGAATCTTATTTTCTATTTTAAAAGTAAAATTGCTTTTATTGATTTAATTTACGCATTTGATTGATTTTTACATAAAGAATCAATATATCTATAAAAAATACGTCCTTAAATTTCTTTATTAACTACATTGAATTATCAACTATAAATAAACGCTTGGAATTTCTAAATGAACTTCATCAAAGCCGTGCCATAAAAATGGCAACCAGGAAAATCTAGACCATTTAATAAATGTAATTAACGAAGTTTCATATACCCATCAATATCTTTGTCCAGTGGGGGTTTCGTCACTGATAAAAGTAGTGATCCCCGATAACGGCTTCATACTGAAAATTTCTTTTTGGTGTTCGAAAACAAAGTAATAACGCACACACACACAATACTTTTAAAATCTATGGTATGTTGATGACACTATGGATTGTTGATGATACTATGGATCGTTAATGGCATAGTCTTACAATAATGCTCAATTAGATCATTTTCGTCTTCTAACTTCCTTCCTAATGGGGCAATAGTTTCATGAATGATCTCTTAAAAACTTGATTTAGATCTTGTTCCAGACAAATTTAGATAATTATAAGCGTCTGTGAAGATTTAGAGGAAACTGTGAACGATTTCTTCCGTTTCAGATGATATCACTAACAGTTTTAGGGCGTGAAATTTAACAACGACTAACTTATCTCGCGTCATCGTATTCATCTTTAAATTGTTTAAGGCATCACTTCCATTGGCAAAAATAAAATAAGCTTCCGTTTCGTTTTCAAAAGCAGTCAATTCGTTCAAACAGACATTTTCGTGCTGATCTTATAATTCACCTCAAATAACCTATTATTTCCAATTCACTCTATTATTTATTTGTTATTATTATTTATTAATAGGTCTTCATTACTGCTAGTCATTCTAAATTGCCTTTCCCATAAAATTTTTTTTTTTTTCATTATTTCTTTTCATTATTTTTAAATTTCATTATTTTTTCCCATCGCATTACATGCGATTTTCGTAATAATCTTCGGTGTAAAAACATTTAATATATTTTTTTAATTCTGTTATAAAATATTCCAAGTTTTTCTAATTTATCAAAAAGTCGCACTCCAAAATTTTGCAACATATACAAAATATCTTGTAAATACACAAATTTTAATACTGAAATTGACCGTGGCTTTATACAATAAACTAAAGTTATATTAAACCTAAATTAAAGCTATATTAAACCCAAGTTAAAGTTATATTAAATCTAAGTCGAAGTTAAATTAAACTTTAATTAAAGTTAAATTAAACTTAAATTAAAGTTATATTAAACTTAAATTAAAGTTACATTAAACCTGAATTAAAGTTGTATTAAACCTAAACATTAAAATTTAAGATTACTGAATATAGTTTGGATGCTATTACACTTTGCAGCGATAGCACAATACCGAATGGTTAACACATAAAACCACTTAAGAAGTGTTTTTATAATTTCGCTGGGGATTGATATTAGAAGGTGTCTTGTCCCCCACATTTTATTATTAGATATATATATGACCCACCATCACAAGATATGGTGGGTCGTAAAGAAGAAGAAAAAGAGACGTCGCCTCGGATTGGAGTCGAATCAGCGACAACTTCATATGAACCAAAGCATCACAATCAACCACATTACCGAGACTAGGGCGACGTCTCTTTTTCTTCTTCCTTACAACCCACAATTTCTTGCGATATGGTGGACCTTATATATAGTTTGAGATAAAAACGTGAGTGTCAAAATTAGTGATGGTCGATTGCGAAATGCTTTTACAATAGAAAAAATCGCAATCGTCTCAAATTTACATTCGCGTCAACGATTTGTTCATCCTTGGAACTTAACAATCGAGATATTCAATTACGATTGCGAGTCAGCTGCCTAACCACACTGCGCATACGCGTGAACACGGTGCCGTCGTTAATTTAGTGAGTAAACAATTAGATGCAGCTGCATTTTCTAATATCTAGGCAAAAGGATTATAGTATGCGTTTATAGAATCGTTATATAAGTTTTAGAGAGCCTATAGAGTAGAATTCCGATTTAACGAAATCCAAACGACGTGCACTTATTTCAGTTATTTATACGAGTATTTAGTTTTGTTTCGTTTTTAAATTTCCTTTTGTTGTTTTTCTTATAAATACACAAGAACTTCATTTTTGAATTCATTGTACGCATATTACTAAAACTTATCGACTTACTACTTCTAGGCCGATTTTATATGAGAATCTCAGAAAATGATATAAATTATGATATAGGACATCGCATTGAGTGATTCAAAAATGGACCCTCTGGTATTTTAAGCTGCATTTTTAGTTTTAAAGTTATTTATAAAAATATTTAAATTATTTTTGCCGTTATAAGAAATGCACGGTATATATAGTACACGTTATAATATTTATATTCAAAAACATGACTGATAAAAATGCAATTACAATTTTGTTTTATCATTCAAAATAAATACAGGCCAAATATCGTATACGTAAGTAAACGGAAATGGTGGTCGAAATTTTATCAATTTTTTTATTTACGGTTACGCGATGTATCGAGACAGGTTTAAAAATCATTGACATGTTTCTAGATGTTTAAATAATCGAAACAATCAAGTAAAACATCTCGCAATTGCGCATCACTAGTCAAAACACCTTCTAATATTGAATATCCTTTTCAAAATATTTATTCTGCTCAATTTGGTAAAACAACTGAACTTATAAAAACTTGAATACATTTTTCATTACAGAAGTAAAAATATACAAATTTTTATGGTGCAGTTATTTTAAAGACGTTATAACAACAACGTCGCTGTGACGCTGTTGTTATAACGTTTTTAAAATAACTGCAGCATAAAAATTTGTGTATCTTTGCTTTTATTGATTTGTGCAGTGTGTCGCCATTAAACGGTATATTATCCACTGTTGCATGAAAGCTTTAAAATTTACAAAAATGTCTAATAATTCCAACATTGCTGATGATGATGATGTTAAACATATTTCTTTTTATTCTAATAATTCTATATTTAGCAGAGTTATATTTATTATCGAATCAGAATTTCAGTATAAAAATTATCATCTTAAGTTAAACCAATTTAAGAAAATTCGACTTTTTCTCTAATACAAACTCACAAGTTCTAAGCAAAAGTAACACTCGAAATATATATATATAAGATAGTAAGGATCAGGGATCAAATCAACAACCATTATCTATCCACTGCACTCTCCACTCTCCAAATGCTCCACACAAGTCTATCCTGAGCAATTCGCTTCAACGTCACCACAACCTGTTTTCTTATCTCATCCACCCGTCTAATTTGAGGACATTTTCTAGGTCTTCGGTGGTCTCTTGGAATCCAGTTGAGAATTTCTGTTGTCCATCGTTGATGAGTTCTTCTTGCAATATGCCCAGCCCATCTCCATTCCAGCCTTTTTACTTTAACAATGATGTCCTCAACTCTACTTTGCACTCTCACCCAAGTGTTTCTTTTTCGATCCATCCTAATTATTCCAAACATGCAACTCTTCATGCTCCTTTGGGTTGTCTATAACTTCCGTATTACTCCAATTGTTAGACTCCATGTTTCTGATCCATAAGAAAGAACTGGCAATACACATTGGTTGAAGACCTTTCTTTTTAGACATAAAGGCAATTTCCCCTTCAGGATAAAACTGTTTCTTCCAAATGCACTCCAGCCAAGTTTAATACGTCTGTTGAGTTCTTTCATAATGTTGCCATCCATTGAAATCAGCTGGCCAAGGTAAATATATGAATCAGCAATTTCTAGCTCAATGTTGTCAACTTGTATTTTTGTTTTCTCTACGAAATTATTGAACATGATCTTAGTTTTTTGTAGGTTCATCTTGAGTCCAACTTCTTTACTTCTAGTTGAGAGCTCCTGTACCATGTCTTGGAGTTCTGATGGGTTCGTTGAAAAAATAACAATGTCATCAGCAAACCGCAAATGATTTAAATATTCACCATTTATTTTTATTCCCTTGTTATTCCAATTTATCTGCTGAAAAATCATCTGTAAAGCTGAAGTAAAAAGTTTTGGAGAAATGGTATCTCCCTGCCTCACACCTTTACCAATTTTGATAGTTTTGGTATCTTTATGTAACCGAAATTTTGCACTTGCATTTTTATACACACGTTTCACCATGTCAATGTACACATCCTCAATGTCTGTTGATCTTAAAGAGTTGATGACTGCTGATGTTTTAATAGAGTCAAAGGCCTTCTCATAGTCAATAAATGCAACACACAATGGAAGTTCATATTCATGTGTTCTTTCAATTAATTCTCTTAATACTTGAATATGGTCCACTGTACTGAATCCACTTCGAAATCCAGCTTGTTCTCTTGGTTGAGCTGCATCTAATTTTTTCTGCAGGCGATGTGTTAGCACTTTTGTGAAGATTTTATAAATAGCAGGTAACAAGCTAATTGGTCGGTAATTTTTCAAATCCTCTTTATCACCTTTTTTATGCAAAAGAATTACTGTTGCAGAATCCCATTGGTTTGGTATGTTACCACTGTTGAGGCATTTGGTAAAGAATTTTGCAAGTATGTCTTCTACATGTTCTCCAGC
>QLNU02015360.1:229431143-229496548 GCA_006491805.2 Dysdera silvatica
ATAATATATATCATCATATTCAACCATTATCTATCCACTGCTGGATGAAGGTCTCTCCAAATGCTTCCCAAACAAGTTTGTCTTAAGCAATTCGCTTCCTTATCACCCCAACCTGTTTTCCATTTCATCCACCCATCTTGTTTGAGGAGATTTTATAGGTCTTCGGTGATCTTTTGGAATACAGTTGGGAATTTCAGTTGCCCATCGTTGATCAGTTCTTCTTGCAATATGCCCAGCCCATCGCCATTTCAGCCCTTTTACTTTAACAATGATGTCCTCCACTCTAGTTTGCTCTCTCACCCAAGTGTTCCTTTTCCGATCTCTCCTAGTTATTCCAAGCATGCACCTCTCCATGCTCCTTTGTGTTGTCTGTAACTTTCGTATTGCTCCAACAGTTAGACTCCATGTCTCTGATCCATAAGAGAGGACTGGCAATACACACTGGTTGAAGACCTTTCTTTTTAGACACAAAGGCAATTTCCCCTTCAGGATAAAACTGTTTCTTCCAAATGCACTCCAGCCAAGTTTAATACGTCTGTTGAGTTCTTTCATAATGTTGCCATCCATTGAAATCAGCTGGCCAAGGTAAATATATGAATCAGCAATTTCTAGCTCAGTGTTGTCAACTTGTATTTTTGTTTCCTCTACAAAATTATTGAACATGATCTTAGTTTTTTGTAGGTTCATCTTGAGTCCAACTTCTTTACTTCTAGTTGAGAGCTCCTGTACCATGTCTTGGAGTTCTGATGGGTTCGTTGAAAAAATAACAATGTCATCAGCAAACCGCAGATGATTTAAATATTCACCATTTATTTTTATTCCCTTGTTATTCCAATTTATCAGCTGAAAAATCATCTGTAAAGCAGAAGTAAAAAGTTTTGGAGAAATGGTATCTCCATGCTCATATCTTTACCAATTTTGATAGTTTTGGTATCTCTTTTTAACCGAAATTTTCCACGCTTTTTATACACACGTTTCACCATGTCAATGTGCACATCCTCGACATCTATTGATCTTAAAGAGTTGATGACCGCTGACGTTTTGATAGAGTCAAAGGCTTTCTTATAGTTAATAAATGCCACACATAATGGAAGTTCATACTAATGTGTTCTTTCAAATAATTCTCTTAATATTTGAATATGGTCTACTGTACTGAATCCACTTCGAAATCCAGCTTGTTCTCTTGGTTGAGCTGCATCTAATTTTTTCTGTAGGCGATGTGTTAGCACTTTTGTGAAGATTTTATAAATAGCAGGTAACAAGCTAATTGGTCGGTAATTTTTCAAATCCTCTTTATCACCTTTTTTATGCAAAAGAATTACTGTTGCAGAATCCCATTGGTTTGGTATGTTACCGCTGTTAAGACATTTGGTAAAGAATTTTGCAAGTATGTCTTCTACATATTCTCCAGCTTCTTTTAGGATATCTAATGTAATACCATCATCGCCAGGGGCTCTTCCTTTCTTCATACTTTTTATTGCAAATGAAACTTCTTCTTTTAAGATTTTAGGAGCTGTTCCTTCGACTATTTCAGTGTCTTCGTTTAATCCACTGTTACTTTCATATAGTTTTTTGTAGAATTCTTCAACTCTTCTAAGTATTTCTTCCCTATTTCTTGTTACGGTGCCATCCTCTCCTTTTAATGCAATGATGTGTTTCTTCCCAACAGATAAACTTCCTTTAACAACCCTAAGGCTCTTGTTATTTTCAATGGCCTTCCTTACTAACTCACAGTTGAATTTTCTTATGTCTTCTTTCATGCTTTTGCGCAGAGTTTTACAAAGTTCTATGTACTCAATCCTGGAACTGGTATTTCGATTGTCCACCTTCATATCTCTTCGCCTTTTCATGAGCTGTTTCGTCTTCTCAGATAATTTGCTATTGTGCTTTTTACAGGTTACACCACCAATTTCCCCAGCAGTTTCAACTATTGTCTTAACAATGTTTTCATTTGCTTCTGAAACAGTGGCGTGCGGTGACATTTTCCTTTATGCAAGCAATATATTTATTTTTGGGATATGTAAACAAGAAAGTAAATTTTATTTTTATAGTATGTTACAGTTGGTCCTACTTATATAAAAAATATCCCAGTCTTCTGTTTTTTGGCAAATATATAAATAACACTTTTGTGAAAGTTGGAGTTCTTTTTCATATTTGTAATAATTTTTTTTTTCAATAGGGGACAAGGATAACTTTGACAAATGCAATAAAAATTACTATCGATACCACTAGATGGCAGCATTATCGTTAACATAAGCTATTAGAAAATTGCTTATCAGATTAAAATTATTTCACTCTTACGCGGCTTAAAAAAATTAAAACAATTAGTATTTATAAATTTAATTGATGTTTAATTTGACGAACTCACAGATTTCAAGCTGAAAATACGATAAAATAGGAAATGAAAATACGATAACGAGAAATGCTTCCGGAGCCGCGCCCATTGAGATCCACAGTTAAACAGAAATTGCACTGCTTATGAGCCAACGTCGGTCGTACCCTCAGGTTGTGGCGCCATCTAGTGACAAAAAAATGTGAAGTAGTTAATTTGACCTCGGACAAAATTTCGGGTACAAAACACAAATTTTGCTGAACTTTTATAATTAAATTTTCCTTAATTTAAATTGGCAATGGAAATGTGTTTCAAATTGATATTAGGCAAGCAATGCTTACATTGCTTATATAGACCGCACGCCACTGTTCTGAAATATCAACTTCCTCAATTAGATTCCAGTGCAGAAAAGCGATTTTTTAATTCCAACTTGAATGCCTCGGTATTTTCTTTTAATTTCTTTAAATCCACCCTCTTACATACTTGTTTCCTAATGAGCTTCTGCCTTTCTAGTTTAGTATTTAAGTGCACTTTACATCTCACCATTCGATGATCACTTCCAGTATTAAATCTGTTCAGTACACTGCAATCTTCAATAATTGATTTCTTGTTTGCCAGGATATAGTCAATTTCACTAGTTCCCCCATTTGGGTGTTTCCATGTCCATTTTCTTTGCGGTTTCTTCTTAAAAAATGAATTCATGATGCTAAGGTTTTCAGCTTCTGCAAATTCTACGAGAATAAATAGAGAACGTCGATACAGAAAGTAGGTATGATTGCCACCATAGCTACTCAATGTATTTTTGTTACTTTTTTTGGGGTTAGAAAATATTTAAAGTACATGTTATATGCATCATAGTTAGCAAATATAAAAAATGGGAAATGCGATATTTTGTTTCACTTGAATTGTACAATTTTTTAAATATAAGTTTTATGGACAAATTTATTTTATACTATATGTTAAAATACAGAATAGTTCAAAAGCCTTGCCCTATTTTTATAAAATTATTCAAAAATAATTAAATCATTTAATGATATAATATCTTCAACGTTTCAAAGATAAACATCGAGAGTTTTATTAAACCATCATTGAGTATATATTTTCCTGTAACTTAATGGATAGCCCAGATAATGACATAGATTTTCTTGAAAGCCTGCTTTTTTATTGACAAAGGGATATTTCATGTTTAAGTTTCAGTTAATAGAAGTAATGTGAGCATATGAAGATTTGGAAGACCCTCATATTTTACCTATAGATGAGAGTCCTAACCTAACGTTTGGTGCGGGTTTATTCAAAACATTATGTGTTTTTGGTTACTTTTCTCCGCGGAAAAGTCCATCCTCACCAATATCTTTTTGAGTATGCTGAAAATCTTTTCTGTGCTAGAATTTGAAGACTTTAAACTATTAGTCTTGTTTCAATAAGGCGGATTTCTACCACACTGGAAGCGAAGACATTCCCCAATAATTGGATAATGTATTCTAAGTATCATGGATTGGTCGACATGTCCCGATTCCATGGGCATCCCATTCATTTTATTCAACTATATTAGATTTTTTGGTATGAGAATTTGTCAAAGAGGAAGTACACAGAGCAAAAGTGATTTAAAAGACCAGTAGTAATCATGAAGGCCATTGCTATTGTTAGCATGGGTCTATTATAAAAAGTATGGAAAGAACCTGAGTATGGATTAGTCATTTTTCGTACAAATGAAGAGAGAACATACAAAAGTGTATTATTTTATATCATACCATTTTTTATATGTTTATCTTTTAAATCTTGCTTTCTGCAAATAGATTGTAATATTCCTCGGTGTTTTAAAAGATAATATGATAAAATATAAAGATATAAAAGATATGATAAATATGAATACGCAAAAATTAATATGATAAATATATGATATATAAAAAGATATATGATAAAAGTCTTGGGCTTTTGATATTTTTGTAATTCAAATAAGCTATTCTAAATCAGTGATTCTCAACAGGCGGCCCAAATCTAGCCCGTGAACAGCGAAATCCGGCCAGACTGCAAAATAAAAGAAATTAAAAAAAAAAATGCACCAAAAATAAAATGAATAGTAAAATGTCGATATTATGCACAGAGATTTGGAAAGTGTGCAAATAAATATAACGTTACCAAAGTCTTTTTTCTCCAAAAATCGTTTGCAGTATTTATTATACGTATGTGCAATGCTTGATATCTAACGGGAGGAGTTTGAGCCACCCCCTATTCCTACGCCACTGGTTTTACAAATATTCCCGTACTCATCTACATACATAGGCGTAACTAGCCCTGCAGTCTAGGCGCGCTAATTTTTTTTTCTAGAGGCGGCTAAAACCCTTACCTCAATGCTTTTTTATTTATTTATTTATTTTATTTGTTTTAAAACACAGCATTGGCTTAGCGGCCTAAGCTGGAGGCAGACATGCACGATTAATTTTATCAAAAACAAACTATATCAGAATTGAGAGAGTCTTTGATGGTTTGGAGAAAAAGTCTAAATTTATAAGTATCAGATCTTGCATGTATAGGCAAAAGTTTAAGGGGATGATCAAGACGATAAGAAGTGTAATGGGCGGAGGAAAGTATCGGATTTGTAAAAGGAGGTTAAGACCATGATACATCTTAAAAAAAAAAGTATTAGTCGATGATGTTTGCGGGTAATCACCAAGGGGGTAATTGAATCGGAAAATTTCTAGGGGGTAAGTCCCCTTAGCTCGCCCCCTTCAGTTACGCTAGTTTATATATAGCATATAAGATAATTTCGTTTTCATATCATCTGTCCCGCCGACAGAAAAAAAATTCCAACGTGGTCCGCGATGAAAACTAATTGAGAACTAGTGCCCTAAATAATTAGCTGCTTATGAGCTATGGATTTTGTAAAAATAATTATTTTAAAAAGCCTTTTCATAAAATGATTTCACTTAAAAAATAAGTAAATATATAATCACAAAGAAACAATTTATTATTTTAAATTTAACATGTTTTTTTTTAGTAAACTGTTATCTAAAAGTGTTCATAACAAAGAAGTATGAATTACTAGTCTTCTATTATCACAAAAATGGAAGCTCACTAACAAAGAACTGTAAATTACCAAAAATCTCCATTATCACAAGAATAACTTGTAGAAGTGAATTACCGAGTTATGTTACAATATGCATCACATGTATCATCATGGCGAAAAATATTCTTTGTCGATTCAGAAGGTTGCATATTCGGAAGAATCGACAAAACGAGTTGTACTTGTTTACCATCAGTAACTTTTTTGTTTCATTTTTTTTGCCTTTTATTATTCAAAAGATCTTTCTTCTGGAGTGTTAGGAACTTGTTTGATGGCATTCCGGTTACACTCGCTATTTTAATTCTGTTGTTGCTTAACTGTACTATCAATGTTTACTTCTTTGTAGTTCATAAAAATTTACAGTCGAAACTTTCTTGTCAAAACATTGAACTCTAATTCTACTTAAACACCAATTCTACTTAAAACATGAAAATTACTGAACAGGATATTTTAATTTGGCATGGCTTATACTTTAAAATAACACACTTTTTCTTAGGACAACTATTATTATTTTATTGTATCTATTAACATTTCTTCTCAAGATACTTTTTATTGAAACATTACGGATGAGATTTCTTTTAAAAAGAGGGGCTAAATTCCTAAGAACTTTGTACAGCACTATCACAGCATGCTGCAGCAGAGAACGGCAAAATTTTTCCATATTAAAGCATAAGATTTGAAACAACATTTCTCCCATACTTCTATATATACATCCATAAATTCATGCAACTTGAAAATCCTCAATAATACGGCAAATTTAAAAAGGGAATCAATTCAAAAATACAAATCCCGGAAAAACAAATAAAATAAATTCTTTCTTATCATTCTTTATTTCCGGTATACATTTACAAATCTCAGAATCACGGATGCCGTCAAATGCAACTACGTGAGAGATAAGAAATACTCTGGAAAGTCAAAACGACACAATAAAATTCATCATTGTCGAAGTTGAGGAGGATTAGAGAAGAGGTGATACGGGTTTTCCCACCGAATTCTGAACTTGCTGGATGCTCTGTAGTGGTGTTTCTGCCCAAAAAATGTTAGAGTAACCTACATTTCCTGAAAAGTGGCGTAAGTGCTGATATTAACCTCCTTTCCGCCACCCACCAACAGCTCACGAAAAATTATACTTTATTCACCTTTGTTTGGTTCTTAATCCGCCATTCGAATTCGTTGGAAAGTGTTTGAATAGTCTGGTTTCATCGCCACGGTTCATCAAGTTTGCAAATGGTCGGGTTTTTCACTCGCTATAATCGTGTAAGGTGAAAGTCAAATATGTTTTCCCGAGTTGCAAGTGATTTACGAATGTAACAAATAACTGCACAGCCGAAAAATTTAAAATCTTAGTTACGATTAAGGAAACGAATATTGTATATAAAAATTGTGCGCTTTTATTCTATAATTTGAATTTACTGCACTGTATTTATCTAAAATTAAATATTCCAGTTCACTATTGTATTATATGAAACATTTCAAATTAAAGCGTTTGATGAGACAATCTGTGCAGATTTCTGGAAAAAGGAAAGCTTATCTTGAATCTATAAAAAATGCTTGCATATTAGTCAATCTAATATCAAAATTTAATAAATTATTCCCTATAAGAAAATATTAAAAATTAAAATATTGTATTAAACTACGCATACTTTAATTTTAAGTTCTTTATTAATTATTATCTATAAAGTTCCCCACGAAAATTGAAAAAAACAACAACATAATATCTTACATAAAAAAAAAATATGCAGAAGAAGGGAGCATTGCTCCTGCCTTGGTTACTGAGAAGGTAATGGCCCAACGGACCATATATTGGGTCACTGGTTCGACTCTGGTTCAGGGTGATGTATATTTTTCTCCTACACATAAAGCTCTGGTTTGAGTTTAAGTATGGGTGGCAAATTTTTTTCTCTAAAATATTTATGTTTAGATTTGCTGAAATAAAAAATAGATAAGATTATTAAACTAAATTTTTTTTTTACTTTTTTTTAATAAGTAAAATATAAAATTAACTTTCGTGTACTTATACATATTGTTTCTATCAAATGAAAGATATATATAGCAGAACTCGGTTATAACGAACACTGATGTAAGGAATTCACAGCCATAACAAACAAATGGTTTCAGTTAGTTTAATTTAATATATAATGGAATATCACGGATACAACGAACAATTTTACAGATATAATAAACCAATTTTTTCCTCCATAATTGCAGCTTTATCCTGATATTCAAAGGTTTTTGGATTTTTTTTTCACTTCTAGAATACGATTCATAACACGAAGTACTTGCAAAATAAACTTCAGATGTCAGTAGCATTCCAATTGTTCTAACATTGAAAACTGGAAGCAGTCTTACTGCTATTCGGCTGTTCTAGGAAATCGAAAACTATCGTAATGATCAAAATAAACACTTGTACTGTAAGCCAGTATAAGTGCTGCATCAGATATCAAACTCTTTTAAGACTTAAAAAAATTGTGGCTGATTAAGTATATTGGGTTATGTATACAAATGCACGATGTTTGATAAACGGATATATCGAATAAAGGCTATAAAGAAGAAAATCTTCTGGTACTTTGATTCATAACCGAATTCGACTATATACATCGCGTATAATAAGATCCTTAAACTGAATTTTAAGGACCTTAGCTAAAATAGAGAGCCTGCCTTTAAATAGAAATCTAATGGTCTATTATATATGGAAGTAAATTGAAGATAAGACACAAATAAGACACAAAAAACAACGTTTTAGAAGCGTATTTATGTCAAGATTGAGTTCAAGCTACGCGTTTCGGGCGATAAAAGTTCGCCCTTCTTCGGGAGTGAACACGTGGAATATCGTCAACAAACGAGGTTGATTCGCGGATGTAACTAGAGTTGAGTTATTAAGTGAAATGTTGACTTCCAAACACAGGACGTCAAGTACTACGTGGTTTTTGTGGTGCGGCCACTCCTCCCAGAATTACCAAATTGTGGAAAAGTTGGCTGTCTGTTAGTAGAGGTGGCAATTATGGCGGGACTATGGACTAATATCAGAAGAAATTTGGTGGAGTACATTTCGCCAAGCTGAGCTGAAGGAAGGAGTTGAGCTGTGGTCATTCACAATGGAATCACGAAACATGTTAATGAAGAAAGCTTCGGCGAAGTCCAGTTCAAGTGGTGAATGAGGTTGGTGGATGATACGAGCGTCAAAAAAGTTAAAGCGATGGTTGTGTTCGTGGCTGTGAACAGCAATGGATGATTTGTGCACCTCACCTTTCTCAACGTATCGGCGATGTTCTTTCAACCGATGCATGAGGGCACGTTTTGTCCGTCCGATGTAGGAAAGTCCGAACTGGCAAAAAATTTGATACACGCCCCAGCGTTGGAGTGTGGAAATGTTATCTTTGAGTCTAGAGGGCAAAATCTTGTTAATAGGCGAGAAGGTAACTTTGAATTTGGCTTGCCGAAGGACTTTGGCAATGGCGGAGCTAAGTTTGGGCACGTAAGGGAGTGTTACGAAGCCAATGTAATTATTTGAAGATATTCGACTAAGAGATGTACTGTAAGAACGTTTTGAGAATTTGAAAACGGCAGCATCGATAATGCTGGGACAGTACCCACGGATGCGAGCGATGGTCTTAAGCAAAGAAATTTCATCAGATAAGGAGTCCGTTGACGAACAGAACTGTAGAGCCCGGAAGACATAGGTGTAGAAGGCGGACATGTTTTGTTGATACGGATGGAAAGAAAGATTATGTGGAGGGAGAGCAACGCTGAAAGGCTTGCGGTACACCGAAGTATCGAAATAGTTATGATGTTTATTAATCTGTATATCCAAAAAGTGAAGGGAATCATCTTCTTCAATTGCGAGGGAGAAATTAAGCGCAGGATCCAAAGTATTGATGGTGGGAAGGAGTGTTGAGATTTGATCTGGAGGACTGTCCCACATAATAAAAATGTCATCCATGTAGCGATCCCAGAGTTTAAACTTGATAGAGTTGAGGAGATTGGATTCAAAGAAATGCATATATATGTCACAAAGGATTGATGAAAGTGGGTTACTCATAGCTAAGCCACTGGTTTGTTGGTAATGTTGTCCGTTGAAGACAAATGCACTAGAGTTGACACAGATTGAGGTGAGATTGATAATTTCAGCAATTTCTGGTTGTGTAAAGTGGAATTCAGAAAGACGAAGTTTAAGGCAATCAAGTGCACCTTCGACTGGTATGTTGGTGAACATGGAGTTCACATCTAACGTGGCGATGGAGCAGGTGCCTGGTGAGATAGAACGTAGTTTCTTGATGAAGTCTAAAGAATTCTTGCAAGTGTGGATATTGGCAGTGGTAAGAGGTGAGATGATGGAAACAAGAAACTTGGCGAGTTTATGAGAGACTGCGCCTATGCACGAAGTGATGGGTCGGAATGGTAAACCGGGTTATCGGTTAACCGGGAACATCGCCGATACGTTGAGAAAGGTGAGGTGCACAAATCATCCATTGCTGTTCACAGCCACGAACACAACCATCGCTTTAACTTTTTTGACGCTTTTGGTCATTCACCACTTGAACTGGACTTCGCCGAAGCTTTCTTCATTAACATGGTTCGTGATTCCATTGTGAATGACCACAGCTCAACCCCTTCCTTCAGCTCAGCTTGGCGAAATGTACTCCACCTAACTCCTTCTGATATTAATCCATAGTCCCGTCATAATTGCCACCTCTACTAACAGACAGCCAACTTTTGGTAATTTCTGGGAAGAGTGGCCGCATTACAAAAACCACGTAGTACTTGACTTCCTACTTTTGGAAGTGAACATTTCACTTCATAACTCAACTCCAGTTACATACGCGAATCAACCTCGTTTGTTGACGATATTCGTGAGAATGCAACTCTACTAGATCACTGGAACACGGTCTCAAATCAGAGAGAATCTTACTAACTACTATTATTTGCAAGCAAAATAATTTCGTGCTGTGCACCATTATTAAAGCATTGAACGCATCTGATATCAGGTTTTTATACTTCCCGATATAAATTACTTAAATATTCGTGAGGGTGTCACGTTTAGAAATTTCATCGCCGGCATCAAAATTTTGCTAGTAGCTCTGATGGACATTCTTTAAAGCTGTGATTTTAAATACATTATTTTTCAGTATTCTGAAATTTTTTGACCACTTAAAATGCTGCTGCGGATCAAACTTTGAGAAATACGGGTTTATGTGCTTAAAAATACACACAAAAGAAAAACAGATATTTCTCTAAACCGAATCGTTTTATTATTTCTTGTTCGTTAATCTGGAATACAGTATATTCTTGCTTTAATAATTATACTGGGTAAATAATTTTTATCGCTAGTAATAATCCATATAAGACAAAAATCGCTTTCTGCCCTTTTATAACAGATTTTATTATACGTAACAAATCAGGCCTGTATCCAAGCCTGTGCCAGGAGGAGCGCGGCCCCACTTGCCCCGTCAAGTTATATACGTTATTGGCCAAACCCGATTTTAGGCCAAACTAGATTGGCCTAGACCAAACTAGTTTGTCCTAAGTACATATTATAAAAAACAAATGACCAATAAAACATTACGTAAACTTTCTTTCAGAGCAATAAGCATAGTATTATCTTCATAATTTTAATGACTTCCGAAAAAACCGGTAATTTTCATTTGCTTTCTTGGGTACTTTTTTTAAAAATTGGTTTTCTAAATTGTTTTCAATAAAATTTAAAGAAGCCTTAACATATATTGGCATCTCATGGTGCAAATATAATGAACGAACGATTGCCATTGCGGGTAATGCTTTTGAAATTGTTGGCTGCGCGAAGGAAATTTGCCGTTTCCCTTTCTTTTTAAATATAAAAATGCATAGTCTTGGGAAACCAATCTCCTACCATTCGCCTATTTGGCATGTGTAGATAGTTTTGTTTATGGGTTTATTAACTGTTGCAACAGGAGCAATCTGGCGCTACAACTTTTAGTTGCTTTGGTTGCAATGTGAAAGAAAAGGAATGCGTTGTAATTGATAATCCGTGGAAGCAATAGCTCTCGCGCGTGCATTGCAAAGGATACAAACACCCTCTTTGCTATGCATTTAGCATTAGCGGTTCGAAGAAAAGTGAAATTCAGGTCGCTTTATCGAATAATGCGTTCGACTTCTGCTTTTATTTGAACGGAACAGTGTGATTCCAGCGTTGTTTCGAACAATGATTGTCAAATCGCGTTGTTATATCAGATATGGATTTCCCTACTTGGGACAAAATTGCCTTCATTATAACCGATTTTCATCGTACGTGTACAGACATTTTTGTCTGGAGGAGAAGTTATCAAAGACAATGAAATTTGTTTGATGAGTGCTGCAATTAAACATTCGGTTGGCCTAAAATCGGGTTTGGCCGGTAACATATACAGGGTGTATACAAAATGGCGGGAAAAGAATTCACTACACGGTTCCTTGTGAAAAAAGGAATAAAAAATGTCCAGTACAATTTTTGCTTAAAATCAATAGTTAATAAGTTATTTCAAATCATAGTTAAACCAATAATAAGGCAAAGTCAACCCATTTAACATCGCTTTAATACAACGACACATGCGTTTGCGCATGTACGGCCCTTCTACGAAGAGAGATAAGAAGCTAAGATTTCACTGGTTTTTAAAAACTTGCTTAGGTCACGTGTTACTTGACATTCAAGGGGTTGGAACTCCACCCAAAAGTTAGTTCATTTACGTCATAATTAATAGCAGACACTAGATTTGGCGATTTCTCGTGCAAAACCACTCATACCACGCATGGGAAGTATACGGATCGAATTGTGCAGTTTGCCAGCAGATTCAACCACTTTTCTTCTTTGTTGTGGGAAAAAATTATAATTAATAGTAACTTTTTCTTATTTTGTAAGTAGCCGCGTCCCAGCGACATTTCTTCGCGTGCCAGTCTGACAGGCTTGCGATGTATTTGCTAACAACGGTATAGTAAAGTGAACTCTAGACCCGCGCCTCTGCCCTTGAAATACATAATCCGCCACTGTCCGCGACGTGCACATTTTCCGATATTTTAAACAAAACTAAAATTGAAAGTCATTTGGTTTACCAAGTTCATTTTGGCGGTACCGAGTTGTTAATGACCTCCCCCACCTCCCCATTTGGAGTAGGGTTTATACGGCTTCTGAGTTTGCCATAGGCTATTTCCTTCCATTTGGAAACTGATGATCGCTATTTCATTTTTTAAAGAAAATTTCATATGATTAATTTTTGCCTCATTAATTGTAAAATAATAGATATTTTTTTTTTTCTCAAAGTACTTACTATAAGTTTTGTGGAAAATGAACAATGACGAACTGGGTCCTTTTCCTCTCGGGCTTTCCTTACTGCAGAGGTAATCAGTACGCCACTGCTGTCATATGATATGCGAATACAAAAACAACAGGATTAAATGCCGGGAAAAGGGGCAGATGACTTCAAAATGGCTATTACCCAATATATAATAGGGCTATTGCCCTATTTCTGCTCATTTTTCATAAAGAAATTACCCCCTCCCCACCCCATAATAGCGGCTATGAGAGATTTCAAGTATTACGTAAGCAATATTTTGGCCATTTTCAACACCACCCCCATTAGTAAGCAAAAATTAATATTAACTAACATAGGAAAATAAGCACAAAAGCCACCCACTCCCGCAAAGTTGCTTACGTAATACTTGAACTCTGCCTATGCCAAAGGATACATTTTTTATAAAGTTACCAGATTCAGAAAAAGATTGGTATTCAATTGGCTTTCTTTGGTGATGAAAAAACTTTCACTAAGTTGCCATACTTCGGAATTCCAATGACGTATTTGGACACGCAACTAAATTTTCAGGTTTGAACTTAACGAATTAGAAAGCTTGTGCTTAGCCGTGCCTCTCCAAGAATTTCTTTGGTTTGCTTTTCTAATGATGGGCGTGTCTGGAGCGTGATTCGTTCATCTTTGGCCTTAATTATCTTATTAAATATTGATTTTAAGCAAAAATTACACTAGACAATTTTTATTCCTTTTTTCACAAGGAATCGTGTAGTGAACTTTTTCCGCCATTTTGTACACACCTCAAAACAAAACAAAACAAAAACAATCACCGGACGCCCAGTCTCATATGCCCTTTGCCTGCCCCAGTTACCCTTCATCCTGGTTACAGGCCTGTAACAAACATATCAAATTTTAGAGAAAATAAAATGAATGAAACCTTTGAAATTAGAATATAAGACTCTTCGAAATTAAATGTAAAATCTTCGAATTTAGAATATAAAATTATTAAGTTAGAATAAAAATCATTAGAATAGAAATATAATAAATAATATAGAATATAAAAATCTCCGAAATTAGAACACAAAACTTATTCCGCGGAAAAATCATTCAAACACCAAAATAAAAATCAGTAAGACTTTATCTGAGTTTATTAATAACATGGTAATGTGCGCGAAGTCTATGTTCAGTTCGAGAAATTCCAAAAAACGCTAGAGCAAAAATTTAATTTAGTTGATTTCCTATTGATTTAAAGTTTCGAAAAAAGAAAATTCTCATTACATTACTCGTATTGTTTTGAAATTGATCAGTGAACGGCTTTATAATCTCGTTTAATAGAAATAACCCACATACGATATATTGTTAAAGGAGGTATATATACGAGTATTGCATGTGAAAAAATTTCCCATAGGTCTATTATTTGCGATGGATAGTACTTAAATTTTATAATATAGATCGCAAAGCCGTTTTCTTTGCGCACAATCTACCCATTCAATGTCATTTCCTTCATATTAGAATGGTTATTGTATTTCATTCCTAATCACTATTAGCTTCACAATTCTTTCTTTGCGATTATAAAGAGGAATTTATGGATTATTATGGGATCTATTAAATTGATCGTTTTAATACACGTTGAAATATTTAAAGGAAAATGTCTAGTTGTGACTATCTGATAATATAAGTTATTATATTATCAGATATAATCCCTCGTTGCTCAAAATCCATAATAAATTATTTAAAAGAAAAGACAAAATTGTTGCTCCATGTCTTACTTCTTACGCATCTCTTAATACATATTTGATTCATAAAGTACGCATTACGTAACACATAAATTTTTCACAGTTAATGATCTTAGTTATTATGGGCTCAGAAGTATTCATGGTATTTTTTTCCATTCTAAATAAACTGTTATAATGCGAAAGGAAAGAACAATAAAAAAGATGAAATCATCATCAGCATTGGATATCGCAAATTGTAAGAGTTAATTATACGGACAGAGAATGAAATTGAAAACAAAATATTTTTGAGATACTTTTCGGTTAATAATTCGAATTCACAATGCTTAAAATTATAATATAACAAAAATCAAACGTCCTATATTATTCTGTAAGGTTCAGCAAGCTACATATGTATACAAAGGTAAACAGGAAAATATGCAGATGATGAGAATATATTATAGTATAAAATTAGATATTCAGTGGCCTGTCTAATAAATACTATAATTTGAGAACAGTTTAAAATATTAATTTTATTTAGTATATAAACAAAATTTTATAGTATTGGCATTTTAATTGAACTTTGAAATGTGAAGTGTGAAAAATACGTGCTTTTTTGCATTGATAGAATATAATCGATTAAATTCTCTAATATTCAGTAATGATTTTGATGAATTATATTAAGACTCTTTATGCGATAACTATTTAGTTAGAAATAATTAAATTCTTATTCTATACGTAAACGTTTTCTATAAGCAGTTCATATTTTGAAATTGGATATCAATGATTTTTTTTTTGGCAGAAAATTTGATTTATTTTTTATTGCTGCCAAGCTTTCTTTAATGTTTTCGGTGTTCTCAGTTTTAATTAACTCCTACAGAAATTAAATTTATATTGATAGACTGATAAATTTCGAAAACAATATATACCTATTAACCGCCATTCTTGTAAATTTCAAATAAAGTTTGTCAGGTAATTGAAATTGACTTTAATTCGCGAAAGTAGACGTTCTAGTCACTTTCAGGTGTTGCAAATAGTTTGTTAAAGGCAGAACTCCCTAACTAAAAAAAAAAAAAAGGACTTGGGGAGGAATTAGTCAAAGAAACCAGTTTCTGATACTTCACGTATTTCGATTCAAGCGTTTCTTTTACACCTACAGTAGTCTAAAAGAAAAGATTTACCTACACAAGCAGGTTTGTAAATAGAGTTTGCAACGTATACCTCTTCTCTTTCATTTTAAAATGTGATGAGTTATACTGTATACATATGCACTACGTACAAATAATTGTTCAGATACTAAAAGCATAAACATTTGAACACAAAACACGGATTCCAATATCTGCTATGTCCACATTTAGACAGAATTACAGCCAGTACTTATTAAGGAAGGCTTTCGACCAATTTGAGGGTTATATCAAGTGAAATTCTTTTCCATTACTCCTGAAAAACTGTACTGAATTGAGCAATAGAATTTGAACTTGTTAGTATCGACCCGGACCGCCATTCTGTTTTGCCCTAAAGGTTTTCGAAGAGGTTGAGATGAGGACTTTGAGCTGTTTAGAGTAATCGTTTCACACCCAACCCTTCATAATAATTCACAGTAGCTGTACTTTTGTGCCAGGGTACTTCATCATTCTAGTGATAACATTCGTCTGTTCCGTAGAACTGCTTCAGCGTAGGAAACGTCTAATTACCGACAACGTTAATGTAGTTACCCGCCATCGCGATAGAAGGATCGACAAACAGTGGCCCAATTTCCCAACAGCTGAACGCACTGCGTACAAGAATTCAAATGACGCAATTCACATATATGAGAGTACCTTAACAATTATCATTAGATATTTTATATATCAATCCAAACTACACCAGGAATATCAGAAATTATCGCTTTATTTATAAATTGCTCAATTTTCATTGCCTGAAATGGAAAACAATTTTACTGTATTCACATTTATGTGTTAATTTAGGGCATAATGATGCATGTATGCAGCAACGTAGTGTTTTAAAAATCACTGGGGTGAGGGGAACATATTACATGCATTTATGCAATACAATATATGTAAAATTGTAATTTATTTTAAATTATTCGGGGTTGGGTGCGGGGTAGCTCGGGCCCATATAAATTTACGCCTATGCATGCAGGTATGTAGATGTGTGTGAATGCGTGGGTACGTTCACGCAAGCATGCGCGTTTAAAAACACATATGTGAGTATTGATTTAATGACGAAGTTGAAATTCTGATGATGTTGCGTTGCTCTTGATAAAACGATGCAAATCAAAAGGAGGAGTCTTTCAGGTTAAAGCATGTCACGTAAAGAAGAAGCTAAAATAGGGCATAAAAACCAAATCAATATTCATGATATTGTAAGATATTATTACTTTCTTAGGGCTAACACAAATGTCAAATAATGTGCAACACACGGAGCCATCGAGGCGAGTTTTTTTCCCGAGTTCTTTGTGGGGGATTTTTATTACGATTAATAAATTTGACACCTACGTTTAAGCTCATACTAGAGCTGTTTTGGCAGAGGAGAAAAAAAAAAGACATCGTCCCCGTCCTAGAGTCGAACTAGGTGCTTCCTTTTAGCCCGGAGTGCTTTGATCGCTAGACGAATGAGGACAGGAAACAACGCTCTCTTTCTCCGTATGTAAAGATGTAAGGTATTATTACCCTCCGCAGGGATAACACAATTGCCAAATAATGGTCAACACACAAAGCCTCCGGGGCGAGATTTTTGTGAGTTTTTTTTGTGGGGGATTTTTATTACGATTGATAAATTTGACGCCCACGTTTAAGCTCATATTAGAGCGTTTATGCATACTAGGAGAAAAAGAGACGATGACTCTTTTTCTCCTATACCAAAAAAGCTCTAGTATGAGCTTAAACGTGGGTGCCTAATTTATTTGTCGTAATAAAAATCCCCCACGAAAAACTCACAAAAAACTCGCCCCGGTGGCTTTGTGTGTTGACCAGTGTTTTTCCTACTTTTATTCATTTGTATAGCCAACTGCTACACATTATTATTTGTGTAGCAATTCTGTATAAATGTATAGCAATTTTATTTTTTATACAGTTACACAGTTCAATGTTGTACTTGCGAACAAAGACATGTTTACCAGTGAACAAAAGAACCGTTCAGCGTACCTGTAGCTGTACATATAAAAGTGGAATAGAAATAAACAAGTAAGAAATTGTCTCTTAATCTGAATCAGAAGGTAATGATGATGATGGATCAGTAAACTGAGTTTTTGAGGAATTTGAAACTTTAGCTTTTTGAATGGCTGATGGTCAAATGGTTTGATTTCAGGACGGCGACTTTTTTTTTTTTAAGAAAAACAACGGTTGCATTTTTCGAGTTGAACTCGCTTAAAGCTTCCCCTTTTGATAATATTCGCAGCAAATGATTAAGCCAAATAGTCCTCAATCTGTTTCTGAAATCAGATTTAACCCTTTTCATTGTAGAAAATGCTCTTTCCACCTTCGCATTGGAAACAGGAAATAACCTGAAAATGTTTATGATATGCTGAAGATTTGGATATGCGCTGCCGTAGTTTTTAGCAAAACATTTCCACATTTCACTTCCACTCAAATGAGTTATGTTTGAAAGCCAAAAGGTTTCGAAGTCTAAAAAGTCTGCCAAGACATCATCATCTTTAATACTGTGGTGATCCAACATATCTTTGTAATACTTGCATAAATATTGTAATTCTTCTATTCTAAATGAAGTCAGAGGATTTAAATCAGTAGGCCAGACTTTATCTTGAATCATTTTCAGCAAAGGATTGATTAGTGCAGATTTATATAAATCAGAAAATCTGTTATAGATAGTATCATATATCTTACTTAAAACTGCATTATAAGTGTTTTTCAAAGCTGAGAGAGAAATATTTGTCAGCATAATACTTTGTTAAGAAGGGGAATCTTCATCTAAATCAGGACAATCAACATTATAAAGTTCTGCAAGAGGGTTCTCAAATTTTACTTCTTTCATATATTCAAACATTTCAAGCAGCCTATTTACACAATGGAGTGCATAAGCCATGTTCACTTCATCTGACTGTAAAGAGAGAGCTTAGCAAAACAATTTAATACACTTTTGAGAAACCACACCCAAACAACAAAGTTTATAGATTTTAGTTTTTTGATGATACTAGCTAATTTGGCAGGTGTGGAAGCTTTCTCCGATACCAAAGTTTCTAATTGTTGTATGATGACTCCATAATTTTTTGTTAGGAGTTCAACGGAATGTGATTTATGAGCCACTCACCGTACGCCTTGCACTCTTGAAATCGGTATTGAAGCAACATATTCATTTAAAATTGAAGCCAATTCTCGAAATTGATGCAATCTACTTGAACCCTTATTGTAAAAATAATGTAGATCATTCAAAAGTAAAAACACCTCCTCCACATAGGTGGAGTGCACATAATCTTTAAGAGTCAGAATTCCATTTGAAAATTTTTAAACGCAATTAAACACATACCATCTGCACGGGACATTACGGTAAATACATAATTTGGTCTTATTTTACAAAGAATAAAAAAAAAAAGTTTAATCCTCCAAAAGCACCAATGAAAATTCCGGTGGAAACAAGGCAATAAATCGCCGATAGTATTGCCATATCACTTACTGAAAATTTGGCCCAATAAAACCATTGGGCGTTGGAATTTGTCGAGTGGATAGCGTTCTTGCTTGGGAGCCATAGAGGGTGCCATTAATTTATCACGGACTTGTCTTTGGTCTTTTCAAATCATATGATTCGGTCTTCTCACTTTTTGTTCATAATTTTCACGATACAATTTCTATGTTCTGAGGGGTGTTTTTTCGTGCCATAACCATTTCGTATTGCAGATTGCTATATACAGATCTTGACTTTATCGCATTTTGCGCTTTTTGCATCGCAAATTGCGATGCGATACCGCTTATAAAAAATGCTATTGTTGACCATTATTTGGCAGTTGTGTTAGTACTGAGAAGAGTAATACTCTCTTATATCCTTATATACTGAGAAAGAGAGCGTTTCCTGTCCTCGTTGGTCTAGCGGGTAAGGCACTCCGGGCTCAACGGATGGACCCTAGTTCGACTCCAGGATGGGGACGATGTATCTTTTTCTTCTATACGAAAAAAAGCTCTATTATGAGATGAACATGGGTATCAAATTTATTAATCGTAATCCATGACACTATTTATAGAAAATGAAAGGATCCCATATAGTACTCCCATGCAAAACAATTTTAATTGACGGAATGTAAAAGTACGTTCCAAAAAGGGGCATCAACCCAGAACTTGCAATCTCAATATGATGTGAATACTTCAGAAAAGTGTATATGAAGGTCAAAAAATTTTATTTTTGGAAGCGAGCTGACATGAGAGTTCAAAGGATGGAAAATGGGTAAATTAATGCATGGAAATAATGGGTCTCCGTATATTCCCCGTAGTTCCTTATTTTGCACATTAGTGTCGCATTTTATTTAGAGTTATTTTTAAATAAGGATGGATCCACCTATTAAAAATTTCCCATCGATCGATAACCTATTTAGAAAATCGAAATTATATATATATATTTGGTTTTCCTCTTTTCTTATTTACTTTCAGCTCTCTTTCATGTTCAGTTATGTTAAAGAAATATAGGTTGCTAAGGATGTAGGTCGTCGTTAATTTGTTTTGAATTAAAATAAATCGTTTTGCCGAAAGACTTATAATTAGAAAAGTATTGAAATGCGCTTCAAAGGTGAAAATTACTCAAAAATAATTTAAAAACTAGTTCAAACTTCAAAAATTCCTACACATATACATCCTATGAAGTAATCAAATAATAAATAAGAAAGTGAGCTAACGAGAATTTTAATTATTAGAAATGGAAGTATTAAGTTTTAGAACAGGTTAAGAATGTGTTATTTACGAGCAAGATATACTAACTAGTAATAGTTATTTGTGTTGAAAAAAGAGAAGAACTGGATCTTATGAGTGGTTTGAATGCTGGTAAAAAATCGAGTTTATAAAAGGAAAGCTTATAGATGTTTACACGCAAGCTTAGTTTATCACATATTAATGATTTCATATTTTTAAATTTTTAAGATTATATACATATAGCTCGAAAAATCCGGTTGCCATGGCGACTTCATTTTTGCAGATGGCGAATAGAAAACCATTTTTCCTGCTAGGTTCCAAGGTTTCCATTTCGACACGGGCGAATATTCCTTCTTATCCACCAATTAGGGTTTCGCCACTGTTTGTCGAGTTGTCTAGCCCTGCATAGACAGGGTGCTCGGAAAATATCTGGCCAAATTGTAAAAGGTGGTAGATGGAAACAAAATGAACTTTCATTGGTATAGAATATATGTCCGGAAATGCCGCGTTTAAACTCTGGTGTCTAAGGGAGATTTAAAAGATGAAATTAAAGACAGGCCAAATGAACTGTATCAAAACTTTTAATGAGCCCTGTTTTTACAGTATATGCTCAAAAGCGCGGCCATCAACACGTACATAAGCTTCACATTATCGGTGATTGGATTTCTGTACATTTTTAAAAATTCCAGGCATGTTCCGAACAATTTCTGCAGCAAAGAACAGCCTGGTGATGAGACTTTGCTCAGAGTCAAGGGGGCATCGTATATGATGCTCTTTTTTGTGCTGCCAAAGAAGAAACCAAAACATGACAAATCTGGTGCATCTGTATGTGTGTGTGTGTGTGTGTGTGTGTATATTGTGCAAGGAGTTTAATGGGAAGGGTGCATGGTGGCCAAGGAACCGGTCCACCTCGGCCAATCCAATGGTTTTTAGAAGTAGTGTCCAGATAATTCCTGACATCAAAGGAAAAGTGTGTAGGCGTACCATCATGCTGGAACAAAATTCTTCTTCTTATAGACTCATATCATAAGGCACATTACAACAATTATACCTTCCTTGACTTGAATATTAAACTACTTAGTTATGGTAACACGATTTTTGATATTTACGACAAAAGACAAAAATTCGGGTTTAAAATTAATTACTTCGCAAAATGAGGTTATAGCATTTCTATTAAGGTGCATCACAATATTATTTGTTCACAGTGTGCTAGGATTTTCAACATACGCACTTACAAAAGTCTTCAAAATAAAGAACTTTCAATACTTATTAATGAGTGTATCTCCAATAATATACCTTTTAAATTTTATAAAAATATTTTACAAAAATCCATTAACCACCATAAATAACCAATTGACACCATATTCTAGCATTATTGTGCCAACTTGGCAATATGCTTGGTACTAAAGTACAGTGATGCCAGAACTATAACAAATTGCATCTTGATGGTGTCTTCAAAAAGCTTTCTCTTTGTTAATTGTGCTAGAGTAATTATCGTGTTTGTGTCATTGCTAGTTTTATCATTGCTCCTTAACTATTTTGTTACTTTTATTGATAATATTTATTCAAAATGGATTAAAAAAATTTTATTCGTTGTTATTAGTTACTTATATAATTAGAAATTCTCCAAGTTAGGTTAAGTATTACCTTTTTGCCAATTTTGTTGTTTTTATTACCTTTACTAATTTTATTAACCTTATAACTATAAAATAATTATCTGCATTGATGTATAGAAGAACTACCACAATTATGCTTGTCTTCAGGACCATATCGTATATAGGCAAGCTTGCATTGATGGGAGTATGTTCTTCTATACTTACGAAATGATAAGCTGGTTCATATCTGGGCAGGCTATGGCCTCCTGATGAAATAGCTTCGCTCACATTGTTAAAACAGGGGTCGAAATTAACTTTTTAAATCAGGTGCACAAGTGCACCCAAATCTTGTAACTTAGGTGCACCAAATACTAGTTAGGTGTATAAGTAACTAACAGAATAGAAAGTAAACCTCTACATTAAAAATGGGTAAAATGTAAATGTAGCAATTATATTTAAGCATGCAAGCTAAAAAAAATGCAACTTTTCAAAATAATTGAACATTTGTATGTAATAAAACAAAATTCAAAGCAAATGAAGGTACATTGAGAAAATTATATAAAATTAGTCCATAGGTCACCGTTCTTGAAAAATAAACGTAAGTAGCCATGGTTTTGAATAGTTAGGTGCACTGCATGCACCCAAATTAAAAATTTACATGCATATGTAAAATTCCATGTGCACAGTGCGCCCGTGCACCCGCTAATTTCGAATCCTGTGTTATAATTTAATAATTTTTATTAAATTTTTTTAATTAATACTAATCATTTGTTATATCTAATCTTTTATGACTTTTCACAATTACTTATAACTGGCATTGCATAATGCTATATTTTGGATTATGCATTGTACGGCATATTCGGTATATTTAATTATCACTTTTTCTTAGGAAGGGTGTTTGCATTATCATTAGTAGACTATTATTATTTTTGATAGACTATTATTAGACTATTATTATTATTTTATAATCTGCGTATTTGAGTGAGGACTAGTGATTTGTTGGGTTTCAGTTTTAGTTTTACAAGCTGTGCTTTTGTGTATCTTGAAGAGACTGAGATTGGTAGACTAAATGTGTATATATTATGTTAAACATCATTATTAAAAAATTCTGTTTTACGTCAGTACTCCTCTACTGTACATTCTATCTAGTTAGAGAGAAGGTGTGAAGGGGTATTAAAACAATTGCATGAGAGGTGGAATTATTAGGAAAAACTTTACAAATTGGTGAAGCATTTTTAGTATCGCATAATGAAAAGTACTGAATACGGTAATCTCAGTAACTATAATTTTTCTACATACTATTTCTAAAATGACACTTTTAACGTTTTTCTATAACTCAATTTAAAATATGTAAAAAAATCGAAGCTATTGTTGTTGCGATAGACAATATGACAAAAATCGTAAATAAAAAAATACATTTTTCTTAACGTTTCAACGTACTTTGTTCAAAAGCCTTACTTTTAAGAAAATTAATTTCATAAATATGCCACATGCACACAAGAACAAACCCATAAGCAAGATATGTCAGTGTTTTTTAATTCAGGAAATTATATGAGATTATTGGTCAGCAAAGAAAATACTTTAACATCATAAAATGAAATTCAGCTATCGCTATTTAAGCCATTATGGTGGATTAGCGTATATACTCCTTACAGGTAAGAAATAAAGTTTAATCAAGCTTGACCTTAACGAACACTAAACTTACCGGTTATGAAAATGTGTTTAGTTGTTTTGCTATCGTCATTATGCTGAATAGATTTTCTTAAAATGTCGCATCTATTCTTCATACGGATATATATTAACATCGGGACAATTATGCAAATTTGTTTGTTTTCTCTCCGGGAAGCTACTACAGTTCAGAGATTCCTTATAGCTAACCTTGTGCATTCTCTTTTTAAAGATGACATTGGAGATAATTTTTGTTTGTACGTAGCTTTAAAGGGCATTTTTATTAGTTTGCGTGTTGTCTTTGCAACAACGAAGTTTGATTACATGGATTGCATCGTCTGGATTAGAAAACAATTTATTTTGCTTCTTGTTCCTTTTCTGCTAAGGTCTAGACTAACAAGCCGAAAATGAAGAAACACTATATGAAAAAGTAACTAAAATCTTTTGTTCAGTTTGTATGACCTTCTCAGCATATAACTGGATCCTATGGCATGATATGTTAATTCATTGCTAATTATGATAATTCCTATTATATATGACCTTTTCACAATGAAGTCTGGCGTTCTCAAGGAAGTTATATAATCGTCTAGATAAATATCTATGATTAGAAATCAACTAACTTAACTATTATACCAGAAAGTCTCCATCATCTCGTATGCTATTCATATTTATCGATCACTGTACGTGCCATTCAAAATGTATCTCCGGTTAAATAAATAAATAATAATTGTTATTATTCATTCATGTGTATGAATATCACCATATGATTTAATCCAGCAGTTTTATGCAATCATTGAAAAGTGGAAACATGTCCAGAACTTCTAAAAAAGACATCAGGATCTATTGTAAACATATTTTGAATATCTGAAACAATGCAAATCAACTTTAGTAGAAAAATGAAATCTAATAGCATAAAATGCAAACGAAAAGGCTACGACCATAAATTTTAAAATTTATTGTACTCCTTATATATAGGAACGAGACATAGTTAAAGAGATAAATCAAGAAAAGTTTTATCCTAATAATGTGAGTATTTTGGATTAAATAGAGTCTATACTAAATTCTTAATCAGAAGGTAAACGTGGGGAAAAACTATCACTTCTTGTTAGAGGACATTTGGGAAGTAAATGGTGGACAACGTAAACAAGTCACGTATTTTTTAATTTAATTGAAGTTTTCAAGTGGTGCGCACATTTCAGCACCCTACTATTCTTCGCATAACTCACGTCGCGATCTCACGTCGCTATCAAATAAACTATAAATTCCTCGAAAAGAACTCGTAAGAGAGTAAGTAAGACGTAAAGAGAAGCACTTGATCGCTCACCAACGAATAGCCAAGACTGGTTTTTTGCACGTTTAAAAACTCGTTATGTGTGTCTTCATTCTTTTGAGAAATATTCTTTAAAAATTTTTTTTTAATTTGTTAGAAGTAATATTTCAGGAACATGATTTTGTTTTAGATTTAAATAAAGGATTTGGGATGTACAGGGTGGCCATAATTCAACGTGAGGTATTTAGAGCCCGATAGCGAAAAATCTATTTAGCGAAACTGAACCAAATTTGGTGCACCTACTCCTGGGACCAGGGAATTTTGATTTGTAAAAGTATTGATAATAAATAAAATCAAAAATAATTCAAAATTCTGCCATCACAAGGGAAATTAGCGCTCAAATCGCGCAACCGTCCACAGTTTTACCCAAAAGCAGCTAGATAGTCAATTGGTGACAATAAAAAAGACTGAAAACATGGGCTTTGCGTTCGTTTGATAAAACTGATGAGCCATGCTAACTTAACATGATTCTGCTTCGCTGGTAAAATCCTGTTATCAAAAAAAGTGGTAACATTAATTCCACGCCTCGAGAATTTCTAAATTTTTTTCTTTTAAATCAAAATCCTATAGTCTCAGGAGTTTGTTTGTACACCAAATTTGGTTCAGTTTGGACCAATAGATTTTTCACTATTGGACTTTAAACACCTCGCACTAAATTATGACCACCTGGTACACTAAAACTGTAATTTGAATACTTGACCAATGAAAGAAAAAATCCGGAAATTGGCAGTTTTTGTACTGATTGCACTTGAAGTCTGGAGAGTTTATCATAGCAGCTCGTATTTTAAAATTTCTAGAAAAAGTAGTAAAAATTACAGTATATTGTATCTATATAGCTGATATGGAACAGGAAAGGTAAAAACTAACGATTTGTCATTTGATGATTTAACTGTGAAAATAAAGCATCTGTGAGTGATACAAGTTTAAAACGAGGCTACCGAGTCATATTGCATCATTCTAACAATGTCTTAAGCGCTATATTCCGTGATAAGCTTAGTGGTCGCCAAAAATGTTAAATAACGCATCAATGTTTGAATACGGAAAAGGCATGCAGGGCCAGCTCAATAATACCTTGGGCCAGCCCTGCTCTGAAATAATTACTCTGCACAATCTTTTCCAAATTAAAATACGTCGCAATGAAGCATTGGCTAAATCTATAATGGTTTCGCGACAATTACGGCTACGTTAAAATCCGGGTAAATATGAATTTTTCCAAATGCATGGTGATTTGTAAATCAAGTGCAAAAATATATTGCTTTTTAGATGATCTTAAAAACCAGAGTTGGACTTAAACTTGGGAAAACACAATCAATTAGCAAAATTTTTTGTATAAAATGTCACTTCTTTATACACTCTATAACAAAAAAATCGATGCACCAAGAAGGAGTTGTCCGATTGTAATGAAATTTCGTATGCAAAGACATTTTGACCGAACATGCAAATGATTAAAATTTGGTGTCCAATGAATGAATAGCGGGAACTCCAGCGCATCGGAACTGCGCATTCAGCAGGTGTATATAAGGAGCGATTCTCAATATGTGGTCAAAATTTCTGTTGCATTTTGACTGCGGATATCTTACGTCGACTGTAACAATGCCTCGCCGAAAGATTCGTGCTCATTACGAGCATATGTCAGAGTTTGAAAGAGGTCGTGCTATCGGATTGAAAGAGGCTGGTTGGACGAATCGAAGAATCGCTGGACATGTGGGTCGAAGCGATGCGGCGATTGGACGGTGCTGGCAAGAGTGGGTCAACAACGGCAGATGTCAGCGTCGGGACGGCAGCGGTCGACCTAGGGCCACAACAGAACGGGAAGACAGAGCGATTGTCAGAGCAGCTGTCACAGCACCGGATTCGTCGTTATCAACTATCCAACGTGTGGCCCGCACACATGTGTCCAACATGACCCTCTGCAGACGACTGAGAGAGCGGAATTTACGCTCGCGCCGACCGTTACGCCGCTTACCTCTCACGCCTTTACACCGTCAAGTCCGATTACAGTGGTGCCGGGCTCGATCAACTTGGAACTGCGCTGACTGGGGACGTATAGTCTTTAGTGACGAGTCCCGTTTCCAACTGTGTCCTGACGACAACTGCAGACGTGTCTGGAGACGTCCAGGGCAGCGTGGGGATCCTGCCCTTACTATCGCACGCCACACATGCCCACAACAGGGCGTTATGGTCTGGGGTGCCATCTCCTTTGATAGCCGGACCCCTTTGGTGGTCATTTCTGGCACACTTACAGCACAGCGGTACGTAGACGACATTCTACGACCGGTTGTGTTACCGTTCCTTTTGCGACACCCTGGACTTACGTTTCAACAAGACAATGCCCGGCCGCACACGGCACGTGTTGCTATGAATTGTCTTCAAGCTTGCCCAACACTTCCTTGGCAAGCTAGGTCTCCTGATCTCTCTCCCATAGAGCACATTTGGGACGCTATGGGAAGGCGATTGCAACCATCCCGGAATGTTGACGATTTAGCCCGACAGTTGGAGACAATTTGGCAAGAAATTCCGCAGGACACCATCCGGGATCTTTATCAGTCTATGCCACGCCGGGTGACAGCTTGCATCCAGGCCAGAGGTGGACCAACGCCTTATTGACTTCCTCCCTTTGTAACGGTCAAACTCTGCAATAAATCATTCAATTGTTCTGAAATTTTAATCGTTTCTTTTTCTATGTATGTTCTTCACATCCACCAATTTTTATCGCAATCGGACAACCCCTTCTTGGTGCGTCGATTTTTTTTTGTTATAAAGTGTATTTAAAAGTGTAGCAAACATTCGGTAAAACCTCTGAATTGCGGACACCTCAGGACTCGAGTATTTATTCGCTATTCAGAAGGCTTAAGAAATAACAAGCATTGTGACTAGGAATTAGGTAAATATCTGTTAAATAAAGATGTCCGCGATTCGGGAGTCCTTGTTAAGAAGGTTTTACTATGGTTGTGTGCTTTTGATGCTGATATACTCAAGCATGTTAAATAAGTTCACATTATAATCAGGGCCCGATTAATGCATGGGCCTCCGGGGCCATGGCCCTGGGTCCCATATCATTGGAGCCCCCAATTTTAGTATGTTTTTTAGCAAGTTTAAAATGTCAGTTTGAAACCCAGTTTTCCTAATTATAACTTAATAAGTAATTTATTTATTATAATTAGTAAATTATTAATATTACATTTTTCCTTATTTATAACTTATGCGTTATTGAAAACGGCTTTAAACTATTGATCATGCAGATAATATATATAACAAGACTTTGCATTCGTTACTTACTTAGTGATTAATTTTTTTGCTATTGCATAGAGAGGGGCCCCGAATAAATACTAGGCCGTGGGCCCTACTTTGTCTTAATCGGGCCCTACTTTGTCTTAATCGGGCCCTGATTATACATTTATGCGTTTTTTCTTGGAACTAATCCCTACCTCACCCATGTTAAAATGAACTCATTTCACGCGTATTCGCGTTACGTGATGATTTCTCGGAACCAATTAATCGAGTAATAATCGCGTAAGTCAAGGGATACCCGGGTATCCCTTGACTTACGTGATTAATTGGTTCCGAGGAATCATCGCGTAACGCGAGTGCGTTCATTTTAATATGGGTGTGGTAGGGATTAGTTCCAAAAAAAAAGAAAAAAGAAAAAAGAAACCGCATGGAAATTTTAGAATTTCTTAATTTTTTTTTTAAATTGCGTTATTGCGAAAACGCGTAAAGTGAGATCGCGTAAAATGAGGGATGCCCTACTCTGGTTTTAAGCGAGGAACTAGTGGAAGTTGTGCTTAACCGTGCGTGCCTCTTTCTTAGATGGGCATAATCACCCCCTCTCTCTCTTTGGGATCTTCCGAGAAACTTGTGCGTGTGAAAGAAGGAGAGATCGAGAGATGCAGTTCTAAATCTTGCTTCAAACTATGACATGTCCGCTCCCTGCGTTTCGCCACTTAACCAAACACCATCCCTTAAATTTTAAGTTAAGCAAAGGTGGGTTGGGAAAACCTCCCAACTTCGAACATTTAAGACAGCGGCATTTTGAGTCAGCTGCAATATTCAAGTTACCTTAACTTGCCATGTGAAACAGATCTGTTCGGGTGGACATTAAATCTATTTTCGATTCTGAGAATTTAGCGGGATTTGGGCTCAAGGGCCAGGCTCGGCCCTTACCACCTATTACGAGATGAAGCAGAACAGATAGTCTAGTGTAGTTCTATGTGAACTTCCTTACACACATGTGTTCGGTTTATTTGTTTTAATTTTGATTTATTTCTTTTCTTCAAAGTTTTAGAGCTAAGAAATTCTCGAATTTTTACTATTGAGGAAAGTAAAAGGCATTTATTTTTAAGCAGCCTGCCTTCAATAAAATTCGAGTTCGTTACCGCAGATTGCTTTACGTTTTGCTGAAGAACGCCTGGAGTCTTCAGCGGCGAAAGTGCTTTTAATGAAACGAAGAAGGAACATTGCGTCTAAAAAAATATTTTTTGGAGAAAGGGAGATCAAACAATATCGGACTTTTTCCATAGGGGAGAGTTCGAGTATTACGTAAGCAATATTTTGGCCATTTCACCCCCACCTCTAGTAAGCAAAAATTAACATTGGCTAACATAGGAAAATAAGACCAACGGCAACCCCTCCCCACAAGGTGCTTACGTAATAATAAAATGCTCCCTAGCAGCAAAAGTTGATATCTAATCTATGCAATACTAAAAACAATAACAACGATTCACGATAAACTAGAACAAAACGAATATACAATAGGTATCTATTTCGATATGAGCAAGGCTTTTTATCTCATAAACAGGGATAAACTTATAACAATAGCTAACAATTATGGAATCAGAGGTAAAGCAGGCAATACACTACAAAACTAAATACAGCAAAGAAAACAAATAACAGTGATAAATAAAGCAGAATCTGAAATGAAAACAACAAATGAAGGTGTTCCTCAGGGTTCAATTATGGGCCCGCTGTTGTTTATTCTAGCCATAAACGACATATTTAATATAAATAATGAAGTAATACTATTTGCCGATGATATAAGCTGGATTATTAGCAACAAAAACTTCGATGAATTATTTAATCTAACTTTTATTGAATTTGCAAAAATGGCAGAATGGTTCAATAACAATAATTTCTTTGTAAATATGGATAAAACCCATTACTTAATATTTAAGCATAAAAACAAAAAATTTGAACTCAGGGAAAAACATAATCTATACATAGATAAAACAAAACTAGAAAGAAACGTGACAACAAAATTTCTAGGCGTAACAATAACTGAGGACTTAAATTAGAATAATCACATTAATGAAATGATGAAAAAAATACGAAGAGGTATGGGTATTATAGGTAGACTAAACACACTACTAACAACAGAAGTAAAAGAAGACATGATATTCTTTAATTAATAGTCACTTAATTTACTCTAATTCAGTGTGGAGAAAAATCGGCAAAGTTAATGAGATCAAGATAAATAAACTGCAAAACAAATTAATTTAAAAATTATGAAGTAGTAATACATCTCAAATGAATTCAGATATAAGGAAGAAATTTAAAATACTGAAAGTTCAAAACTTTTATAAACTCAAAATAGCCGTATATACTAATATATAAAAGAATAAATGAACATCAGTTTTCAGATACTATAAAATTGGAAAAAAGAACTAATATATATATAATAAAAAATATCATCATCATCATCATATTCAACCATTATCTATCCACTGCTGGATGAAGGTCTCTCCAAATGCTTTCCACACAAGTCTATCCTGGGCCATTCGTTTCCACGTCACCCCAACCTGTTTTCTTATTTCATCCACCCATCTAGTTTGAGGACGTTTTCTAGGTCTTCGGTGGTCTCTTGGAATCCAGTTCAGAATTTCTGTTGTCCATCGTTGATCAGTTCTTCTTGCAATATGCCCAGCCCATCGCCATTTCAGTCCTTTTACTTTAACAATGATGTCCTCTACTCTAGTTTGCTCTCTCACCCAAGTGTTTCTTTTTCGATCTCTCCTAGTTATTCCAAGCATGCACCTCTCCATGCTCCTTTGCGTTGTCTGTAACTTTCGTATTGCTCCAACTGTTAGACTCCATGTCTCTGATCCATAAGAGAGGACTGGCAATACACACTGGTTGAAGACCTTTCTTTTTAGACACAAAGGCAATTTCCCCTTCAGGATAAAACTGTTTCTTCCAAATGCACTCCAGCCAAGTTTAATACGTCTGTTGAGTTCTTTCATAATGTTGCCATCCATTGAAATCAGCTGGATCGTCCATTAAACGTAGCCAAGGTCAATAACAAACGGCAGCCTGGGCCATTCCAGTGATTCTTAGCACCCCCTGCTTTCATGCCACACTGACCGCTGCCTTGATCAGGAGCACTCCAGCACCTGGAGACTAGGGGCCATGGTTTCTGGTGTGTCAACATAATGGAGGAATTAGCCATAATTTCACCACGCTGGCTAGACGGGTTGGTGAATTAGCCCTCCCCTTCCGCCTTTCTATCCGTGCAGCAAATATTAATTTGCCACATAAATAGAAAGCTCAGCCTGCACCACTTGAAGGCGGGGTAGGACCTATAGATATAAAGACCTGTAGATATAAAGGCCTATATATATATACCAAAAAGAAGTAAAACGAACAAGTCACAAGAGAATATCAATTGCGCAGGAATAAAGATATGGAAAAATATAGAAGACATCAGGAACAGTAGAATAATTGAACAATTCAAAACAAGACTAAAAAATACACTACTGCAAAAATATATTTAATAATTACCATAAATAAAGATGATTTGGAAAGATCTATAAGGACTTACGTCTGCAACCCCTTCCTGAGTAAATCATGTAACTCAATCAAAATGTATTTGGAAAAATAAAATTATTGTTATTATTAATACATAGATATACGTTGTAACTTAATTTTCCTAACTTTTAATAGTGTAGTAGCATATAATTTAACATGATTTTAGGTGAATGTGGTTTCTTTTCACCTTTACACTGAAAATTGAATTTCCGGATAATCCGAAATGGTATTTCGGTTAATCCTGGTTTTACTGTAATCATATTGAAAAATACATTGAAATAATTGAAAAATCATACTGGTAGACGCATTGAAATTACTGAAAAAATTATTGATTAACGCATTGAAATAATTAGGAAAACGTGTCACCATGAGAAGAAAACCAAAATTATTAATATGAAAATTTTATCACCATTTTTTATACAACTGTCTGCAACGTTAAAACTAATCCAAAGTGTTCGGTTCTTCTGGTGAGGTGCTCTGCGGTATTGCAGTGGTAACTCCTTCACCTATTTTGCCTTAAACTTGTGTTCAATTCCTAGCTGTGCCAAAAAAAAAAAGAAAGGAACTGCTCACTGTAGTTCGGGGTTTGGTTCCCCAGGCCTTAAGAGGTTCGGATTCCTCGGAAAACTGTAGGTCTCGGCGCAGCATGACCTTTGCTGTCTTCAGCCGTAAAGTACAAACAAATAAACACTCTTCTAGTGAGCTATAGTCCGTTCGCGGAAAATTGGCTGGCGCGAAAAACCGGTTATCAAAGACGCCCTTCCCTCTACTGAAATGAAACAAGCCTCAATTCACTTGAATTCTAACGGCACTGCCCGCCAAAGAATATACAAAATACGCCAAAGAGAATACTGCCGTTGTTTCCTGACATTTTGGAACCCATGAGGATTCTAACATCTGGAAAAAAAAGATCTAGAGTTTTTTAAGGGTAGAAGCCGAAGATGAGAAAGGATGGGATCTGAAGATAGTCATAAAAAATTAAAACCGCCATCGTGTTCGTTTATAACACGACGATTTTCGCCAACGCTTTCCCGGAACAACTTAAAATATTTGTCTCTAGCATCTTGGGCCTCTTCGCTCAGTTGTTCAGTTGGCAGTAATTCGTGAGCTATAAACCATGAATGAAATATTTATGTGCACTTGGGGGCGCAGAGTATCAAGGATATAGTTTTGCAAAGGCTTCTGACGCAGCTTTAGTATGATACTTGAATTTATCTGCATTTATATTGCAAATATGATATAAAAATAGTTTGCAGATACATACTGAATACAGAAGAAGTGTATCTTCTCAAAAATGCGTAATTTTTTAATTTGTACTGTTATTGTTGTCAGATAATTGCTCAAACTGGAAAAAGTTAGCTCTCAGAACGTAACTTACAGTTTGAGAATATATAAAAATTTCGGTTTTTTTCCGCTTTGCCGAAAAATTCCGTTATATCTAAATACCAAAATATTTATGTAAATCGAACACTACGAGGAAAAATAATAAAGATAAAAAATAAATTAGAAACAATTTTTACGAAAATTTTTTAGGCGTAGTAATATAAAACCTATGTCATGGCATGGTGAAATGTTCGTAAGGAAAAGAAATGTTTTTCCTTTTTTTCTTTTGTGTCCCACCAGACGCAAAAACATTTCTTTTCTTTACGAACGTTTCACCATCTAACCATGCCATAACATCGGAGTTACTATTACTACGCCTAAAAAAGTTGATAAAAATTATCAAAATATTATTTAATATGTGATAAGTATTCGTTCACGTACCATCTGATAGATCTACTATAATAAGTTGGTCATATCAGAGATACGGCCCAGCAGTGGTGCAGTGGTAACACGTTTGCCTATCGTGTAATTAATTATTCCTAGTTCGACTTCCAAATGCGCCAAAAAAGAACGCTTACCGACAAACTGTTCATCGTAGTCAGCGGATTGCATAGGCCTCAAAAGGTTCGGATTCCTCGCAGGACTGTAGCTTCAAGTACAGCCTGAACCTTTCTGCCATGGCGCCATTAAACTCAAACATACTATAGACACCAAAATAAATATTCATTTTTGCTTGAGTACAAACAGATTATCTGTAGAGAAGTTCGAATTCCAATAACAATCTCCTCGGCCCTCTAATAGTTTTGTTTACTTCTGATTCCGCTTAAATTTATTCTCAGTTGTTATTCAATGACCAAGAAATCTAGATTGCCTAATTTTCGCTTTTAGAATTTATACCAGGTTTTCACCATGACATTTGATTCACAGTATAACATTTAGAATTGTTTCGACAGGGACATGTCTACCTTGTCAGAAAAACTTTCAGATCATTAAAAATTTTATGTAGGGTTTTAAAATTTTATCTAAACTTCTTTAAGGCATGCATGAATATAACTATTTTAAATTTCATCAATAAATGTTGAATTTTCTGTTTCAAAGTTGATGTATTTATTAAATACCATTGTAAATAATTAAGAATGCGGCCTAAATTTTCCCTTGCTTTCACCATTACCTTATACATCAGCTACAATAAGGTTATCACATTTTTACTATCAGTTTATTGTGCCAGACGTATCCATTCTTGCGTACAAATAACTATTCCTGCAAAACAACAAAGAATTTTTTTTTCAATTAGGAGGATATATTGACAGCGTATTTCACTTCGAGAAATTTTTTTAAGTACACCATGGTATTACACAAAATGAGAGACGATGCGAGGTCAAAACGCAATAGGTCGGTGAGACCACAATCAATATTTGAACTACATACGTAAGTATAAAAATAAGGTCAGCAGTAAAGGTTTACAAATCCAGTATTGAATCTATAGTAATTCGTGATCAGGAGCAAGTTTCACAACATTTGTCTTTTCCACTTCCGCGTTTTAAATATTATTTACGTAGATAATTATAAGCATAAGTCTATAATTGTTCCTTTCTAATGAATCAGCTTTTGTTTTCAATGAGGTTTTTGTTATGTACTAGAGCACATACCTAATCTTTTAAGCGATCTCTTACGTTGGGAACGAACGATCAAATCTCTCAGTAAACCATTCGGTGAAAATGACAAATGATTTGCTTTTGACAAATACATCGTAATCTGATTATCTAGATATCCAAGTCAAAGATTTATAGAGCGGGTACTTAGATATTGTTTATGTTAATAGAAATGGGAATTTTTCGGCTATATTAAGTTAGATTTGGTAGTACATCGTGAGGGATAATTTTGTCCTTTTAACTTATTTAATAAGGTCATTCAGCACACTTGCGGTATGAAATTTCGCACTAGCGCCATTCAACGAATTTGGAAAGACTGTTTTCAAAATTTACAAACGGTCGGTTTAAACTTCACCATGGGGAGAAGATATGCTGCTAATAAATTGTGGCCACTTAGCAACAATAAACAAAAGCATGTAGCTATATTTACATTAATTACTGCTAGTTATACAACTTTTGAAATATCTCAAGTTTTTGTTTAACTGATACGTAGTGACTTGCTATTTTCTTCTCTGTAAAACACGGATCAGAGATATAACGTTCTAAATGAATTTTGTAATGCGTTAGTTTTAAATTAAAATTCATGATAAAGTGTCCGAAATCTCCTATATCGTTAAAGATGTATGATCTGTTTAGGTACGCCAAAAGTTCTCAACATTTTTTGTGGATATAGTATTCCTTTTTTGTGTTTTCTTCTAATAGTTATGTAAATATTAAGATAGCGAGTTAGATTTTTGTCTAAAAACGTTTAGTTTAGCTGAATAAGCAGGTCCTCGACCGGCTGATGGCATGAGTATGTGGGAGGCTGCTTTGGTTCAAGGGAAGATAATAGTATTAAACGCATACAAGGCAGGGTGCTGGACCTGCTTTCATTGCCGTCGGCATGGAAGAGACATTTCACGCGTTCGTTGGCTGGTTATTAGTGTTTTCTCTTGAATACTTGTTATTGTACCTTTGCAGTTCCAATAGGAGTGAGCGTTTTAGGCAAAAGCATTGCGTAGGATGAAACCTATCCAGGAAAATAAGTGGGTTGGAAAGCAACCTACGCAGGCTTTTAACCCCTTGTTATGCCAGAATGAAAGAAAGGGCACAAAGTAAGAAAATAATAAATGTTCAGGTTTAATGCTCACAGAGAATGTGATCCAAGTTACCATTTTCTTAAGGAATTGTGGTTTAAACATTTGTGTTATATAATAATAACTTAATAATTTATTCCAAATATGAATGAAAATAAATAATTTATGAGACAGGACTTTCCCCCAATCTAACTATATTATTTGAATATTCTTCTTTTTCTAAATATAACAACAAAAGCAAGCTAAACCTTAATCATAATACATTGCTTTTCCTTTGCTCTTTGCCTTGTTTTTTCTGACTTAATGTTTAACTTGAAAATAGATATTAGTTTTATATATTTTACTTTTGTTTTATTCTTTTTTGCATGAAAGAATTTTTGGCGTAAAATTTATTCCTTTGGCGACAAAACAGGTTGTAAAAAATCGTATACGCTCCAATAATAACACGTGTTTTTATTTAAACTACTTAAAAATATGCTAGATACTCACGCAGCTTTCGACACTAAAGGTTTGAATAAAAAACGCTGAATAGATTGTTTTAAATATCGTGTAATTTGTTCGACGTGAATTATGAGACTTGAGTTAGAAAAATATTACTCGTTCTCATTATATAAGATATTTTATACTGTCCCCTTGTATGAAGAAGGAAACTATGAAAGCCACAGAAAAAATTTCAATTATAATGCGTGTGAAGAGAATAAATTAGCGATTTCAATTGAATGCTGCTGTTACATGAGCAATGGTGAGGCATTGCTGATCTGGCGAGATTTTTTTTGCGCCACACTACGCTATTAGTCTTAACATGGGCGCCTAAAATTTGTAAAAAAAATTGTTTGTCTGTGTTGATAAATTTGTTATTGTCACTTTACAAACGTTAGGTTCGTATATTCTCCAACGTGGACCTTTGTCTAGTTTCTATTAGTGTAAGGTGTTTATATTAATTTGCATTTGTATGCAGGCAATCTTTTTTAAATAAACATCATTTCTTTTGCTTGCGGTAGTTACCGTTTGTCCTTGTACCTTCCTTTATTGTAGAACAGTTAGTAACCCACGTTGTCACCCACGTGTATCATATCTATTTTCGTTAATGTGGAAATGAGTTTTGGTTCAAGTTTTCAGAAGTGCATCGATGAAATTGCATCAACTTCTTTTAGTAACTTTTTCTTTTACACTTAAAAATAAAGGTTAGGGCTAAAAATTAATGGCTTATGTCATAGATAACAAAATACCTTGCATTTGTAACCATCTTTAACCAAAATGGAATTTGCTTTCCACATATCTATTACTTGTATCATAATTAATACATTTAAATTTATTCTTGGATCTTTTTCTGAGCTCGAAGAGTATCAAAATAATTCGACAAGAAATTAACCTGACGTAGTTATTATATTAATAAATAAATAAATAAATAAATATTCAACTTTAAATAGTCCTTTGCTAACGATAAAATCCGGTAAACAGTACGGCCAGCAGTCATACTGTCCATTCGCCAGAAATTGGCGTCCAAATTCCGTCTTCTTTTTCAGCTAACGGAATCTGGACGCCAACTTCTCGCAAATGGACAGTATAACAGTCTGAAATCGTTCCGTAGTAGATTCGTCAGATGGTCTGCAATTGTTGGCTCGTTCATTTACATTTCGTGATTGCTGTAATTGCCTTTCTAGCATTTTGCAGACAGGCTAGATTGATGGAAATTCTGGGGACCTAGCTAGCTGGGAGGCGGTGGGGAGGGGGGCATGCGCTCTATGGAAGTATTGTCTGCGTGTATTATTTGTCCTTGTGGGATATATTAATTTTTTTCTTCAAATTTTGTAATGCATTAATTGATTAGAAATTATTTGTGGGTGTTATGAGTATTTGCGGCTTTACTTTAAAAGTAGCAGTTCTTGTTTCAATTATATTTAATTCCTAGCTTGTATTTGACAATTATCTCAAAACGGTAAATAAATGCTACTGTTAAATCCATTAGCATGTACTATTCCACATAATTTATTTTACCAAATGACCCGATCTGAGCCCATACATCTCGCTGTATTCAAAATTATATAATATTTCAATAGAACAATAAAGCGCCACTTCATCGTGGGCGTACGCTGAAACTAAAATGTTAAAGTATGCAGAAGTATTTCTCAGGTAAAAGCCCAGGACCGTGGCTAGACTGAGGGGGCACATAGCCCTGGACATTTTATTTAAAATATATTGTAGAATTTTGTTTCACACTTTTTGTTTTGTGTAAGACTGTACACAAAAATGGAAATTGTTCTTTGACGTTTTCTAAAAACGTATTCAAAGCAATTTTTCACGGTAGATCTTGGGTACATCATGTTTCTTGGCAGAGGTTTGGGTCTTAATATATAGTAAGGAGAAGGAAAATTATACATTTTACTATATTCCTACAAGTTTTCCATGAAAAATTTATGTTCAGAAATTTATTAATGAATGTTAAATATAACAGTTTACTGAGCTATTTAGTATTATTAAATATTATATTAAATGCATCACACAAAACATTAACGAATTCTAAGCCCCCGGTAGATCTTTGATTCCCCCCTGTAACTTTATATAAAATTATTAAAATTTTTATATAAAATAAAGTTAACCATGTGGATGCTTGCTGTTGGAGATGTGTCCAATATTCGAGATCCGTTGGTCATTAGCGTAGCAATTATTTAGGTTCCAACAGCTGTAAAAACGATTATGTGATGTGGATCTTAGAGAAAACAATGCGTTTTGATAGCCACTGGAGGGGACTTGAGCCCATAATCCCCCACTTCCCTACACCGCTGGCGTTGATTAACATCATAGTGAATTGTTAAGCTGTATTTTCTTCAGTCCCCTACAGTAGCGGTTCTTTAACTTTCCTAGACCGCGGACCCCCCGCCGCTTCAGGGATCACTCACCTTCGTATACTCCCAAGAATTAACTCAAAGTTTAAAGCCCGGAATTTGCATCATACATATTTATTTCTAGTGTTTCATCACTAATTTTCACTATTTAAGGAAAGAATTTTTCGTCCCCTCATAATTTATTCTTAGCATTAAAGAGCAAATGCTCTTTTCTTAGTATTTTTCCGAACTTTTGTGGAACACTGGGAAAATCTCGCGGACCCCTGATGCGGTCCTGCGAACCCCAGTTTAAAAACCGCTGCTTTATAGCACAAAACTGTACCTGAGCTGCATATTTTTGAATAATTTAAGCATTAGAAGGGCATACTGTGGGTCCAACGAATGATAGTACAGTATCGTTTTCCTCAAAGAATTAATAAATAATATGAATGCAATAAAACAAATAAATGTTTGAAGGAATGTATGCAAGTGTAGTTGCGATGTGATCCAGTTTATACGTCTTTCTGGTTTGAATTCTAGTTCAGATTATCTCCACTGGCGACGTGGTAGGAAAGGGTAGTATCAGTATTGTGCTTATATTGTTCGATGGATTTGCTCACAGTATATGACGTTGGTAAACCAAAGAAGCCTGTTCTTTTCCGTTGCTTTTTGTACGAATTTACTAATATTCCTTAGTAATTTCATTTTTCTAGTTTATAGCAAAATTTAACAACTTAAAGTTTTGCTATTGGTGTTTGACTTCTTAATGAATGTTCACGGAATGATGATCCAAATGTCATATCAATAATAATGGCGAATTTGTCTTCGATGGAACAGTATGTTCCCGTTGCTTTCCCCTCTATGAACACCAGGATTTAATATTATATTTAAGTTCATTGATATTTCGATTCGAAACCTTGAAAGTAACGAAAAGTTGTAATTAACGTTCATGAAAATTTTTATTTTCCTTTTTCCTTGAGTCAAACTTTCAATGAACAATGCCAAAGTTTTTTTTCTGCTAAACCATTTGCACCAAAATAGGATGTAAAAGTTCATTGGTGAACAAACTGTTGGTAACAACCGCATGTCAATCCGGATTGTTATTTTTAGAGATGCATTTTGGTTCGTTGACAAACATAAAAGCGTGTGATTTGGTGCGGAATTTAAAAAAGGTAAAAGACGCTGTTTGTGTATGTATGGCTTTGTTTAAATTTGTCAGCGTTTTTTTTTATTGGTACTATCTGTTTCCCATTAATGATAAAAAAAGATTACCTATGCGTTTAAGATAAGGTTCGTGACAGCTCTTCTGTGTATAATTGAACCACTGGTAACTGAGGCAGTTGTTCTTTCTGTATAATAACCGCATTCTGTTATTACGATAGAAGAGATTTGTAAACGAAAACATTTTGTTACCTCCGTCATGCTTTTTTGGTTCAATTAAGTAGTTTGGGAAGTTATTAAGGTTGGCATTTCAAAGAGCACTCATTTATTTAACGCTAAGGTCAAACAGACTCCTATTAAACCTAAAAGATGTTATAATATACAAAATATGAGAGCAAAACGCAATAAATTAATTTCTTAAATCAAAATTTTAAATAAAATTTTTGTTTCGTTTATTATTTGGAGAATTATTTATGCTTTCAGGATATGTTTTCTTAGAAATATGATTAAAAAAAACAACCAAACAAAACAAAGAATTGTACCAACTTTCTTTCCGTCCCTGTTTGAGGACATTTTTTCAAGAAATGAAGAGTGTTCTTTCTATCCGTACAATGAAATCGCAGTTCTGTGAGTCATTCGTGTCGTCCTAATTATTACGATATCCCAAAGAACAATGAAATCTCATCGTAGAACCGTAGCATCTTATTCATGTCTACCTGGTGGCCCCAGGGTCATGTCTTCCTGACTACTTTCTCATATACGATGTAAAGCAGAGGAGGTCATAGTAGAGAATATCAAACCATTGTTATCTGGAGTGCACGGTAGTTAAAATGGGGGTTCTAGAAGTTCGCGAGCTTTTTCAAATAACCTCGTCTCTACTTCTTGATACAATATTTTCTGGGAGACTTGTTTAACAATAGAGTTACTTTAATCTGGTTTTGCTAGTTCATTTCTTCTCCGAGCTCAAAAAATTTTCATAAATTTCGCTTCGGTAGAACTTCATTTGCAGTGACCTACAATTGAAGACTTAGGTTCACCCACATCAATTGATTTAAAGGGTGGACTTTCACTTTGTTGTTTGCAAAATTATGACGTAAAAGCTATTAAGAACAACGATATATATTATAATAAAAATAATAATCTGGCCTTCGTCTTAGTGTTGCTAAATTAATAATTATTATTAAAGAAAAAAAATTCTATCGTAAGATATGTACATATAACACTGTGAATTATGAGAATTTAGCAACTTTATTGTTTTGTAATACTGCTATTAACAATTTCACATCCTTAAATTAAATTAATAAATTCATTATTAAACAATAACCTGATATTTATAAATTTAATGAGTGCAAGCACATTACCATATTATTATATGTTATTATAGTGTGGTATATAAGATATTATTACCCTTCACAGGGATAACACAATTGCCAAATAATGGTCAACACACAAAGCCACCGGGGCGAGATTTTTGTGAGTTTTCATGGGGGAATTTGCAATAATAAATAATATATACAATAATTTTCGACACCCACGTAGAAAGAAGCTCAAACTAGAGCTGTTTTTTGTTTAGGAGAAAAAGGTCACGAAATTTCGGGCTAAATGGAGGGACCCTGGTTCGAATCCAGGATGGGGAAAGCGTCTCTTTTTCTCCTAAACGAAAAAAGGTTCTACTTTAAGCTTACTTATACGTGGGTGTCAAAAATTATTGTATAATAGTGTAGGATTTCGGTATTGCAAAATATTTAAAGTGAAAAAAGATTAATTTTCAAAATTCCCCATTCAATTTGCTTTTATATTTAAGTAAATATTTCACAAACTTAGTATCAGTCGACACTAAAGTATTTTAATAAAATTTTGAGTTGTCATGTAAAATTCCTCGTAGAATTGATATATATTTTTTTGTATTTCATTCATATTTCAGACCTATATCATGTTTTTGTAATAAAAACATCTGATATTTAAATAAAATAATATAATAGTCTGAATAAAAAAATCTGAAACTTGTTTTGGAATCTTGCTATTTACTTATCTCTTGTAGATAAATTTAACTTTGTGTTTTCACATTTCATATTTTCCTATATTTAAATATTATATGCAATATCTTTATTCTCATTTGATAAATCATAGCGCTGTAGAATCATTTCTTTATTATATTATTTATAAAACTTCGGCCAATTTTTATCATTAAATAAACTAATTGTGTTTCATCAAGGGCGATTTATTAAGTATCGTTACAGAATTTCAATAAATAGTATTTTAACATTCTATCAAACTTTTGATATCCACTTTTCTGCCCCAAAACATCTCTAACAAGTCTAAAAATGTCAAAGATATGACTTTCACACACCAAACCAGAAGGTAATGAGATTAAATGGATAAGAAAGATATATTTTTATTTTTACGCCTACGGTTTTAACTCTGCCTAGAGTTGTTTGTAAAAGGGCGCTGGTAGAACCGTGTATGCTTAAAAATAAATTTTTGCAATTTCAATTAAGCTATATAATAAAAAGGGAAATATAAATGACAAATGGTTTTAAAACGATGGAACTAATGAACAATGCCACAAAGCAATTAAAAGCTATAATAAACAGCATACTTTGATGAAAATGTGCCTTTGAAAGCGCATCGCATTCGATAAGAAATTTAATACACCTATGATCTATATTTATGTATAACGAAATATTTTTTTTTAATCTACACCAGCCAAAAGCCTTTCAGACATCAGTCTAGTATAATGAAATATCGAATATATTATGTAAAACTAACTGCCGTAAATTTATTTAATTAGTGTTTATGGCTAAACAAATTTTCTATGAACTGATTTTTTTCAATTATGAAAAAAATCTATTATAAAGGCTTTTCTTCTACTTTGCTTTTAAAGTTTTACCTAGTTGCATTAAAACTGGACATCTTTTGATTGATCAGTTTTTGATCTTTTGAATGATTTTCAACCATTCTTAGATTTAAATGTGTCTTAGAGAAGGTCTATATTTAGATTGAAATGCTGATGTAAATATGTAAACTTGTGTTGCTGGATAGGAGAAAAATCAAACAGCCTGTGTTAACTCCCGCTAATGAAACATTTTAATGGTAAATTTTTGGAGAAAATCATGAGTGTATTTAAAAAATATTTTCATTTTGTCTGTTCCCTTGCTGTTGTTTTAAGTGGATCTATAAAGAGTCACGAGATGCAATTAGCATTGTAAAGAAACTCTCAAAAGTTATACAAATTAATTTAAAAAAAACAAAACATCATTCATCCAAATGAAATATATTTATTAATCACCATAAATACTGCATTGTTCGCTGATGATTCATTTTTTGAATAACTTAAATCTTACATAATTATAATAGGGAAGAAAATTTCTTACTGCTATAAAAGTCCCACAAGAGTGGACACAAATGTGAATACAAGCCAGGGCGTCGTTAAGCCAAATTTCGGGGGGGGGGTATGTTTTGTTTCCCAATGTTTACCGGAAGCAAATAACCACTTTAACCTTTTAATGTATTAAAAATATTGCATATATTTCAATTCTGGGGGTGGGGCAACCAGTGGCGTAGCTATAGAATTTGGGTCCCAATGCAACTGCATTGACTGCATTAGCATCGCTACGCCACTGGGGCAAGTGACCCCTTGCCCTCCCCAGACGACGCCCATGAACACAAGGTTCATGCATTCCCTCTAACCATGGTACGATTCTTATTCGTCATGAGTAGAAATTATATGAATGAAATACGCTTCTTTAGAAAAAGGTATTAAGCACACAGTTATTCGTGACATTAGAAACATCTAGTCATAACTTCTATTCTCAGCAAGAACAACTGTTCCATGATCAATGCATATTGATAATTGTGATAATTGTTAAGTAAAGTATACTCCCAAACGATTTGGTGGTACAGGATACTAATCATAGACTGTAAACTTTTCAAGAAATAGAATTTATTGTTAAAAATAACCCTAAGAAATACATGAATAGACAATAAATTGATGATGTTCGCGTTAACCACATCGCGTGATATTGGACGCATTGGACGACCGAATTCAATCAGCCCGAAATACAATTTGCCCTCTTCCGGTGAACTTATGTCTTTCGGTCACGGGAAGGCAATGGAGATTGCATGCTTTGTAGGCTGTGACAATCACTGAGATATATCTTACATTGTAGATATAAACTCGGCATCCCAATAAGGTGATTTTGTTCGCAAGAAATTATTAACTAATTTTGTGGCCCATTGATTTAATGAAATGCGTACTTGTATTGGAAACAATTATTTCAAAAAGTTAACATGCTATTATTATTATTTTAAAGAAAATTATTTAATAAATTATTACTGAAAATTTTCTTAAGGTATGAGTTATGAAACTCTTGTTTTTTTTAACTGTATTTTAAAATGGTTCCTTTGTTGTAAATTTGCAATGGAGAATGAGTTTTCGAACTCAAATTTTTCGCATTAACGAAGACAATTTTCTATCGAAGAATAGACGAGGACAATTAAAAGTTAAAGAGTATTAAATTAGAACATAAGAATAGAAATAGCGTATTGCAAAGAGAGAGCACATTCTGTAATCTTACAAGAGACATTTTTTAGAAGAAATGTAGTATTTTTCAATTGGGAATTGAAAAATATAGTTGTACTGTTTTTTATAGTAATCGCTGAACATCCTACAATTTAGATATATTGTATTACATTTCTTATACAATTTTGTAATTTTTATTAATAATATACTTTTATGTACAAAATTACTCATTTTAACACACCTTCATATTTGTTTTATAGCTTTAAATTGCGGTGATTAAAACTCGAAAGCTCTTCGAAATTTGTTAAATGCATCCCTCTTATAGCATTTTTTACGGTACAGATATGGATTACGTACTCTAATTTTGAAATAGAATATATCTTATACTTTTCCAGTGTATAACCTAACAATAGTATTATAAAAATTTGCCATTCACGAGTTTATTCTTAAATTTATTATCATATTCGTGTCAAACCAATAAACTTAATAAGGTTAACTAGTTTCAGATTTACATGTAATTTATTAAAAGCTAAACAATATGCTTTCAACATTTCATATTCTCTCATGGAGCGCATCAAATTTGTTGCTGTAAAAAAGTCCAAGACTAATGGAGACGTTGCAAGGCGTAACAAATGAAAAATGTTACAATCTATCACTTTTCAATCTAATTTTTAAAATGGCTGCCGTAAAGTTCTTCGAAGTGCCCTAATTGCGAATTTATTTATTTGTTCATTATTTGCAATAGAGTTCTATATTTTAAATGTCATTTCATTTGTGAAAATGTAACAGGAAAATGAGTGAGAAAGTTTAATGTTAATTTTCTTTTGTTACAGCCTCAAGTTCGAGGGTTTCGTGCAATCTCAGGTATCAGCTTCCATGCAGAAGCGACTCTTCTATTTGCATAAATTTATCTCAGGTACGGGATGGCCAGAAAGACTGCCCAGACGGTTCGGACGAAGGTACGGCTATTAAAATTATCTTGCGTTTATGTAAATATAAAGACAAGTTAGCAGCACATGACGATAAAGAAACCTAGCGAGCAAAAGTGCGCTTGACAATGGAATCACAGGCGTACGCAGAAAGTTCGTAAGGGGCGGTTATAGGCTCAATGGGGCGGGTTACAGTGCTGCAGCTCACATATTCCTATGTTAAATATACAAAATTGCATCGCAATGGGAGGCTACAACCCCCTGCGTGCGCCAATGAATGGAATCGTAACATGCATGGAAAATAGATGAATATAGTAAAATCATTTAAGAATATACAAATTCCAATAGTATAGCCTTGAAAATAAAATTGTGCAGAATGCAACTCCCCAATTAAAATAAATTTCTACAATATTTATCTGAGTTAGGCGTAATTAGAGGAGGCAGGGGGTAGTTTTGCCCCTCCCTTAAAAAATTCAATCTCTTTCCTGCCTAGGAAAACAAAACTTAATAACGAATGTCACAGGCTAGGCCTTGGTTCCGGGCTGCAATCTTCCTTAGAACTTGAGTCTAGTTACACCAACCATTATTTTTATTTTTATAATAACGACTATCTATAGTTATAAATTAGAAAAAATGTGCTTCGTTTTATAGTTAGTAAATGGAAAATTAAACATTGTATAAACACCGATATCGTACAAAAAGTAGGCGGAAATAAGGAATAACTTAATATAATAAAATATTAATTTTCAAGTTCAAACTAAATTATGTAAACACCAAATATATTTCTTTTCCGGCAATAATAAAAATTACTAACTATTTCTTAATCTTTTAGTAATTAGCAGAATTTTCTATAGATAATGAATTTTCTGTAGATCCAGAATTTTCTGTAGATCTAGAATTTTCTGTAGTAATTACCAGAATTTACTTTAAGCAAAATACTCACCCGATTAAAGGTTGGAAGATCCTGTATTGGTGCAATGGTAACGCGTTCGCCTAGTTTGTCGTTAATCCGAGTTCCACTTCAATGGTGCTCCTGGTATGATCCGGTATGATCCGGGTCATCCTAGTTATGATCCAGGTGCAGCATGACCTTGCGCCGATATGTCCTTGCGCCATAAAACACAAACACGCAGGCAAACTCCCACATGATTTTAAACAATCATATTTTTGCTCATCGTTATATACATTGTGACAAACACCCAGGTACACTGAAACAGTAGCTCGATTTGTTATTCAAGTTAATTTTTTTGAGCTGGGTCGTTTTTGTTGTGGCAATGTATATTTGGAAATAGTACAAAAACAGGCGTGTTTTCTAATTTGATTGTAAATATTAGGTAAGTATGTTTCTATTTAAACGTTAAGGATATAAAGATGAATTAGAGATTTAAATAGGTTAAATAGGTAAAAGATTATGTATAGCAGGACCGGCTTTAGCAATATGTTAACCTAGGCGGTGGTCTAGGGACACCGAATAAAGAGTTCTGCGCCTAAATTTTTATTTACTACTGGCTTCTTCCACTTTGCGGACTCTAAGATTACTAATGGTCGAACCACTAAAACCGTCCGCTGTTATTGAACCCTGAATAATTTGCTATCTCTCGTCATATATCATGGCATTCTTAGTACACTTTTTTTTTTTCAATTTCTGGCAAACACTTTTTGTGTTTGGCCTTGTCTTCACAAATAAGTGTAGCCAGTATTTCGGGATGGGGGATGAGATCAAGTGGAGAAATTACAGTGCCGAATTTCGTTTTTTAATATGGAGACTATTGAGAACTAATGTAATGTTTATCTGAGTGGGGAAGAGTTATGATCTCCCCGCCTACGCATATGCCTTCATATAACGATATACAGTAAAATTTGTCTGTAACGATATTTAAGGGAGTGTGAAAAGATATCATTGTAGACAATTTATCGTTGCAGACAAGGTTGAATCTGATACGATTTATGTATGTGGGGACCAGGGGCAAATATTGTTATAGACAATTTATCGTTAAAGACAAGGTTGAATCTGATACAATCTATGTATGCCGAGACCAGGGGAAAATGCTGTTATAGACGAATTATCGTTATATACAGATTTCACTGTAGTTGTAATCTCTGTCCAAGGCCCGCCTAAATGCCTAAAGGCAGTTCTGAATGTAAGAAATTATTTAACAGATCTGAAAAGCAGGAAAAACAGAAAAAAATATGATTTTTTTTTTTATCTTACACCTTGTTAATATCTAGATCTAAATGTAAAACAGGAAAATTGTCAAACACCAATTTTGGATGATTATAGTGGCCATGCTTGTCTACATTCAGAGTTTGAATTGATAAATAAACAATGAAGGCCTATTCCAATTTTTTTCCTCAGGGGTTATATCAACAGTGATATTTATTAAATCAGTTTATAACAATGGGCGAGTGCACGATGCGTAAAATTACATGGAACAAATTCCAAAACAACACATTTCGCTCTCACATGTTTTGAAAACGAAGAAAACTAATAAAAAATACTTGACAAAGAAGACACGTTGATTGTCTGACAAAATAAAACAATTATTTTCAACGCGAAAAAATATGAGTTTTGCGTTTCAAAAATTTTATTTTCTATTGCTCGAAATAGATCGAAGATAATGCGAGTAGAAATATAAAAATATTAATTATTATAAGAAACAAGCTTACATTAAAGCTTAATAAATGCTGTTCAATAATGCAAAATTAAATATGAAAATGCATGTTACAGTACGTGTAATAGGAAATTACTTCGAATACTTAAACAAGTGATAAATTATATTTCTTAATATTATTTAATGCTTACGGCCCAGAAATGTCTTTACCCTTTAAGATTATGATTATGTCTTAAAATACTTTTTGTGTGTCTTGCAACTAAAACCTAAAATGCCAATCTATCAATTCATTACTTAGCCTTCAAAACTTGTTTTATTTTTTTCTGAAGCAAAAAACTAAATATTTAGCTAATTTTGTTTTGAGTACACGAAAACGCTCCTTGTTTCAGTTTAAAGACATTTTTCATAAATTCTATATGATATTCAACGTCCTTATTATTTTAAAACATTAATGGACCGGATATTCAATTCATGGTTTATTAAAAATATAAATGCAAGATATTTAAAAATTTCAGTGCAAGCATAAGCTTTTTCTGCTTTAATTTGACTTTTCAAAGTCTTCATTTTTTTTCTGTTTTACAAGTTTACTATAGTTTGATTTTAAATCTGTTTCTGTTCAAACAATTATTAAGAAACTAATTTTGATAGTAAACAGTTTGTAAAGTCAGTACAAATCCTAAACAAAAAAAAAGGCCCATTATAACCAGGACGTACGTGTTGGAAATCTAATCTCGTTAATTTCCCTACTAACCTCCGCTTAAAAAAATAAAGTGTGACAAAAAAATATAAAAAATATTCTATACGTTCAAGTTTTCAGTTAACGCACATTCAGTACAAGGCAAAAAATCGAAATTTCTAAGACGTAGGAATATAACCCTTGCAGGGTATTGACTGAACGGGTTTAATTTTTTTTTTCTGTGAAGACAATACTGAATGCAACCTTTTAAAATACATGCCAAGGATCGTAGATTGCTTGACACAAACCTTTGTAAATTCTTTTGGGATGTGGAAGCATGACTTGTGACCGTTACGTTTTCAAGAAGGATGTATGTCTTTATGTGCTGAAAACACTTCCTTTGTTCCCAATGACTTTAGTTTCACTATTGTGACATCGTGAGACACTCTACGAACCTGAAACACCATGTTTCGAACTTGATCGAAGGGAAGGTTCATTGTCACTACTGCGGCCAAGCCTGTTAAGTTGATGTTTATTTATTAATTATCGATAAATCCATTGTCTATCTGGACAATACCAAACGATTACCACGTGCTACCGTGTCCGAATGAACTGAAATCTAACTTGTGTGTTTATGTGCAACCCAAACTCTTCCGGTCTTTATAGAGTTTATCACCATTGTTATCATCATTTTTATCAAAACGAAGTAGTTACTGAAGCACGAAAGCAGACGGAAATAGTTCTAACTTCATTTGGTTGCGATATTTAATTGATTAGCTACTGCATTACGAAAGATGGTTATATCAATAGAACCACGGTAATCTAGCTGAGATTAAAAATCAAACAACAGTGAAACAAGTTTCCGGAAACTATATACTATAATCATTAGTCAAAATTACCATTATTAATAAACTGAAAATTGAAATTACATACTTTTACTTTTATGATGAGGTATAATGATAATATATATATATATAAATAATTTCAGTCAAATAATAATAAAGCAATATTTTGCACGCTTTTTTGAAAACAGTTTGAAATAGGAAAAAAAATATAAGCTTTCAAACAGATTTACGAAGTTGGTATGGTGTTGAATAAGTAGTTCATGAAATTAAAATCCCAATATTGAAAATTTTAGTCTAGCATTAGTAATATACAGATATTTTTTATGTTGTTTTGGCCTTTGTTTAATTTCAAATAATTTTATGACAAAATTATTTAAACACTTGGCATTTAATTCAAGGCAACACACATCAATGTCTAATTAGAGTAACTTGATAATTAAAGAAGAAAGTATACCAGAGGCTGGTTTTTTACAAAGAATGTTTTACTCGTAGAAATACAACAATCTACAAATTTGTGTATTAATATTTAAAATTAAATACCTATGATCCGCTGATTGGGAAAAGTGTTTAATAAAATTATTTTTTTAAACATCTTTATCAGCTAAAGATGAACTAAATTTGTAAAACTCACTACTAACAATTGCTTAATATTTCTTCGTTCCTGATATTTGTTTCGAGCTTATTTGTACTCATCTCTCCCCACACATATACACCTACCCATGCTTGCTTTTCTTCTTCTAATCAACAATAATTATTTAATATTAAGCTCAAATTGAATTTAAACATATAAATTCTAAATTTAGTCGAGCGTGTCTCTCTTCTCTTCTTTACTGACTCAACTAGCAAGCAATAAATTACTCGCATTCCAAATATGTATGCTGCTATATATGGCGATTTTTTTTTTCAAAATAAATGTTAACTGCCAGCAATGTTAACTGTATACCGAAACGAATACATTTGTTCTCTTCGAGTAAATGTGATAATAATGGGAAAAGAAAGGATTCTCCATAAACGTAACGTGTGTTATGATAAAAGGACTTCTTTTCCTACAGTTCCTCCGTTTATACTTCTAGAAGAGAATCTCTTAACAAGCTATGCTTTCTACTTTCTTCCATTTTGAACTCATTGAATAGAATATAAATTATTCCTGTATTAATTCAATGTATACAATTCAATAACTGTTCACATTATGTAACAATGCAGCAGATAGTTGAAGTTAAATAAATTTTATTATTGTTAAGAAAACTCATCGGCAAGCATAAATCCCTTCATATATACTAGTCAGACTTTTATAGTTTACATGCGCATTTCGTGTGTACAGTCGGTGAAACGAAAATCCGAACACCCGTTGCCATTTACACAATAATTGTGCTACAGCAAATTTAATGATGCCAATCGATAGCGAACGATGAAATCTACCATGTGCATAAAATTTGCATAAATGACCGTCTTCATATTACAACTTGCAGCAACTTTGAAAATTCCAATGGCAATAATTAGTTTTTATTAAATATTTTGAACCTGCAACCAACAGAACCCCATATACTAAATTTCAATTCGTTGGTTCAAGGATTTCTGAGTTTTGAATATTAGAAACATTGAGCTCATAACGTTAAAATATTTCATGGGACTTTTATGAATATCTCCCGAAATATTCATTATATCTCTTCAATATTTTTACTGCGTTAAAGTTCAAACGGCCAAATAAAATTTATGATGTTCTTCATTTTTAAAATAATATCTAATTTGAATTATAAATTATGAAAATCATATTTGATAAAAATATGAATAGAAACATATTAATTTTCTGATGGCAATTGAAACCTTACGGTTTTTTACCTACTGTACAGACATTTCAGCGCAATCCGATCAGTGGTGTTTTTTATACTTACTATTAGTTAAAGCGACGGTTGAAGGGGTCGTCACATAGTTACAAAAGTAAAAAGAAAAAAAAAAGAAAATATTGTTTTATGTTTTAAACTGTTGTCAAGTGATATTTCTTAATTATCATTCAGCTGGTACATTGATAAATTTACATTAGTGAGAAAAAAAGGGAAATAAAATCAACGGTATTATAACTTTTTGATTTTAACAGGTTTGATCAGAAAATTGCATTCCCGACCTAAAAGTTATTTTTTTTACCATGGTGGAAGCCCCCAAACATTTTATAGAATATCTCGAGTTTTATTAGTCAGAATGACGCCAAAATTTTGGATTAGCCCAATTAAATAGTCTGGAATCCTATAATGTTATCAAATTTAGGCGTTGCCATCGGAATTTTTGAAGTTGCTGCGAGTTTGAATATGAAGACGGTCCCTTATGCAATTTTTTTTTGCACAGAATTGATAGATTTCATTGTTTACTATCTATTGTCACCTTTGAATTTTATATAGTATAATTATTGCGTGAATACCAGCGGGTGTTCGGATTTTTGTTTCACCGGCTGTACACATATTAATTATAAAAAGATTATTTTTAATAAGTTAAATAGTGATACACTTCGCGAAACTATTAAATAACACAATAATACAAATTATCGCAGTTAAATTTTAATACATTGACAGCTGTTTCACTAGCACATGGCTATTTTCATCAGAATGATAACAACTAACATAAGATTAATAATAATGACAGTTGTTATCATTCTGATGAAAATAGCTACGTGCTACTGAAACTGCTGTCAGTGGAATTAAAATTTAACTGCGATAATGTGTATTATTATGTTATTTATTTTTAATATTACCTCATATTGTCTGGTTTTAGGTTTTCTTATTTTTTTCGATTAATACTTTTAAGTAAGAGGTATCCTGTACTAAATTTAAAGTAACAATAACAAAAGTAATTATGAAATGATAGAGTATTAGCCCTAGTATAGCATAATATCGCACCCTTGCGACGAAAGTGTTACAACTCAAAATTCGGTCAAAATGAGTTACAACTAGATGTAAAAAATAGTGCTGCATCTTGTCTTGTAAAACGTTAAGCTATAAGTTATTCTGATTTCCGCTAATTTGTATATGTAACGGTGTTGATGATTTATCGCCGTTTTCCGCGTCTTGCGGAAAGAGTTCCATTTTGAGTTGTTCGTTGACCTTGAACGAGGGACCGTTAGATTCTCTTTTTACAAAGCGTTATATTTTCTGTTGTAACTGTTTACGATATCGGACGAGGCAGAAAAGTATGTACTATTTCGAGTTGTCACACTTTCGATGAATGGTCAAAGGAAAGGATTTGGTTACAACTTGAATTGCTCCTCTTTAGCTGAATGTTCAAAGAAAATGGAGTCATCAGTGTAAAAATTTTGTAGGAGTACCGGAGTGGAAACGTGACAGTTAGTAAAGGGAATAGGGTCTTAACGCCTTCCAAATCATTTCTACGGCCTCAGGTTTCTTTCTAGAAAGAGTACGATGACGTACTTTCCTACTAACCGTCATGGCAGGGCCGTGCTTAGGAAAGTGCGAGCTGGGCGGCCGCTAAAAAATGCAGGGCAAGCACCAATAAATAAGTTTTTAGAGGTCCTTATGTACTTTCCCAGAGTATTTAATCAATTGACCTTTCGTGTGTGTAACGTTATATTTCCCATAACGCACAAGAAACTTTTAAATCGTGGTCGAAATAAATATACACGTTGTTGGTTAAATGCACTGGCATCAGTAAACTATGCAGGTTATAATATTTATTGTGGTGGCATTATAACCACTACAGCGATCCCCGGTTCCGACAAAAAAAACAAAAAAAACAAAAAAAAACCAGCTTATCACAAAGTTCTGAGAAGCAGAAATTTATAATTACATTGTACTGGTTTTTCTTTGTGTTTATAATGCGGCGTTTAATGGTTTTATTTAATCCTAAATAAAACACTTCCATTTATCCACAACATCGAAGTTAAGCAAGAAATGTCACGTGATTGATATATCCCAAGCTAACTTCATTTAGAAATGTCTATTTTCAATTTAACTTCATTATCTTCTAGTTACCTTTGGCGTTTGGACCAGTGAAAAGGAAACAGACTTATTTCTACAGACAAAAGAGGAAAACACACAAGCCATCCACAGTGGATCCTGGCGCTAAGGAGAGTGCCAGAAGGTTTATTCCGGCGATACCTAAAGTAGAATCGCATTACCTAAGACCATGGGATTACCATTTTGCCGCCCCCTCCTACATGTCCGCCTCCCAAATCAGTGGTAGGAACATAAAAATTGATACATTCAATATACGCCCAAAACTTTTATATTGACAATAAATATGTTGAAAAACAAACTCATAAATTGAAACATAAACATTAAACAATATTAACTTATATTGAAGTATTATCTCTTCTTGGTATATAATAAATCAAATTCAATTTTATTGAAATAAATTTTAATTTTAGCAAAAAATAAAAGCCCATCGAACACTGGTATTTAAATGGAAAGCATGACGTCATGACAAACTTGTTGCCGTCCTGATTCTAACAAACGCAATACGTGTTAGACAATCTAAAGGAGCATGAAGAGGTGCATACTTAGAATAACTAGGAGGGATCGTAAAAAAACAACGCTTGGGTGAGAGAACAGTAGCGTAACGGAAAATCTCGGAGCCCTACCTACAATTTTTTGGGGGCCCCCTGTTACGAAAATTAATTTGTATATGCATATATGAAAGTAAGTAAATAAATAAATAATAGTGCTATAAGAAATTAACCGGCGACGCATTCCAATATTTTAAACAGAACACATGTCGATTAGTCACCGTTTCACGAAGTAAGGTTCTGATGCAAAGCGTATACTATAGCTTCAAAACTCGTCCAGACTTCATAATTTTCGGATGTTGAGTTCAATTTTAAAGGCAATAAAATCAGCTAAAGTAAATACGCGTAATAAGTTTGCCACAGTTGGAAACCGTTTATTTTATTTTATATTTTACCTAAAGATTAAAAAAAATCCTTATTAACTAAAAAATATAATTTTTTTTTTTACTCATAAATTTTATGAAAAGTAAAAGAAGACAAAAGTGTCCCCGTTTATCGTGGGGGTTATGAGTACGTCACTGGTGAGAGCAAATATGAGTAGAGGATATCATTGTTAAAGTAAAAAGGCTGAAATGGCGATGGGCTGAGCATTTCGCAAAAAGAAATGATCAACGACGGACATCTGAAATTCTTAACTGGATTCCAAAAGATCACCTAAGACCTAGGAAATGTCCTCAAACTAGATGGGTGGATGAAATAATAAAACAGGTTGGGGTGATGTGGAAGCGAATTTCTCAAGATAGGCTTGTGTGGAAAGCAGTTGGAGAAACCTTCATCTAGCAGTGGATGCGTAATGATTGAATATGATGATGATATTACGTATATGTGTCATTACCCCCCCCCCTCCCTTTTGATAGTCCAAATTTTGAAGGAGCGATAAATTAGTCTGGCATACCGGTGGCAAATATCCCTGTCGCGGCTCTGATCATACTGAAATTACATAGGCTTAATTTATATTTCCAGAGGCCCGGGAAAAAATTATCTAGAGCTCTACGAAAGCTCAGCCTCTCTGGCAGTTGTGTTATTATTTCTGCTATTTGAAATTACCACACTCTAATCCAGTGAAGTTGCAACTGGATAGAGTGCGTACCAGAGCAGTCACAGCTTTGTTCCGATTGTTGAAGTCATTTAAAATATCAAATATATATAATTAATTTTAAAACAAATAAGTGGCAACTATTAAACCTAGCTCATATCTTTATAATTTACGTTTTGTAATCTTCCTCATTCCATTTAAAAGATATATTTTTATTCACATGTGCTTTGAAAGGGAAACGCTTTGGTTTTGAAAATTGTCAAATATTAAAATTAACATGCTAGAGCGCCATCTATTGCGAAATAAGAAACAAGATAAACCTGTAATATAAACACTTTTCTTAATTCTGCAGTTTTTTGGTGTCACATGACAGCAAAAGGAAATTATGTTTTCAGATAGGCAAATACATTAATTAATACCTGGTGATTGAAGGCCTGTGCATAGGATGTTAATAAAAGGGGGAGATTTTGATCAAAAAAATTTGTTCTCTTATAATTAAAATTAAACTGTGAAAAAGTTTCTGGGGGGAGGGCAGTCAGATTTCTTGGGGCTTCCGTCCCTCCCCGGCCCCCACTTAGTTACGCCTATGCCCCCCCCTCCATCCGATCCATCAGTGTACTTTTGTAAAAGTAAGCTGAAAAAACTTTCACGCGTACATGGAAAAACCTTATAGTGTAAATATTTATTCATAGATGGCGCCACGCAAAAGAAACTTAAATATCTTCTGAAATAAAAATTCTACCTCAATTTTTATTATAACTTTGCTTTTTTTTGTGACAGGAATAAATTATAAAGCTCATATTCTTTTTATTCCTTTAAGTACACAAGTGAAAACTTAATTTGAAAACTTTCGTAAACCTTGAGTGAGATACATTATTTATAGTATGTGCCTGTAGATGGCGCGCAAGCGAAGGCAATCTTTATTTATTTATTTATTTATTTATTTATTTATTGGCATTAAGTGTTTTACCATATCTTATATGATACCTTTAACATGGTAAGGATAAATTATTTAAGCTTATTTTTTGTTAATTTAAATGTGCAATAATTAGGCACGATTTGTATGCACTTGCATGTTTTTGCGTATTTCTTCATATTTCTCCTTTGTATGCATATTTTGGCATATTTCTGCAACATTTTCAAAAAGTGTATATTTTTCTAATCCGCTAGTAATTCAATCAATTATATTAATTCTATGTTTCTTTTTTTTAATCAGGCCTTTCTTTTTTTTTTTTTAACTTTTTTAAATAAGAATAAAAAAAATGCTACAAAATATGTTTCAAGTGTAAATGATATAATTAGATAATATTAAAGTTAGAAAAAAATAATTTTATGAGTCTTCACATTTCTGTGATGATGTTTCGCAATATGCGTAATACTTTCCAAGTCAAGACCAAGTGTAATATTTTCCAATCTAAGCCCTGTGCGTCGGTAGGTATAGGCAAGAGAGGGTCATTGCCTCTTCCCCTATATTTCTATTTCTTTGAAAAAAAAGTAAATTTAAAAAGCTGAGGTAGAAAATTTTCATTTTTTAAGGCCTTTGCCCCCCAACCTTTAGATTTAACTTTGTCAGTGCCCTTCCAAGCCAATGCTTGTGATGCCATATTTTCAAACATATCTCCGTACGTATTTCATACATATTTGGTATGTATTTTGTATTGATTTTGTGCATAATCATATTCGAGGACGTAACAAAGTGATATTTTTTATGCATTTCAGTATATATGTTATGCAATAATTCCAAGAACACTTGCACTGTTTCAATAAATTGTTATTTTATACATTTCGAAACATCGCTTATGAGTAGGGTCCAAATTTCTATGCACTTGCATATTTTGTAATAATTTGGAGCATATTTGCATATTATTTGGGCTAAATTTTATGCATGAAAATCCGGGCCTTGGTAATAATAGATAATGCGTAGAAACAACAGACGGACAGCGCAGCACGTGTGCTGACTTTCGATTGCAATTGAACATCTCGTTTTTTAAATTCAAGAGCGAATGAATTGTTAACTCAATTGCAAAATTTCTTCGATTCCGATTTTTTCGATGTTAAAAATATTTTTCAATTGCCCATCACTAGTTCCCTGTGGGCACAACTGCGTGAGAATTTTATTGCTATTGTATTTTCATTTGCTATATAATCGTGTTTTCTGCTTGAAATCTCTGAGATTCTCGAATATTAAATTTACAAGTAATGATAATTTTAAATTTTAGGCAGCAAAAGCGCAAAATAATTTTAATCTGAGAAATAACTGCAGAATCGCTTACGACAGCGATAATTCTGCCATCTAGTAGCAGCAATATGAACTTTTGCGGCATTTTGGACAGTTTAGGATCAAGACCCTTTAATAAATGACGCTTTCAAGGAAAGCTAGACATAAAAATAAATATATCGTTTGCCTAAAAAAACTTATCGCTCGCCGCTGCTGCAACAACCCCCACAATGTTTTGGAGAGAATGTGTAATGCCAGAGAAAATTAAGATGAGAGGTGACGAAAATATGCGCTAAAAACAGTGCTGTAACGTGCCTTCAAAAGTGAGCCATCTCCGACTGTTCGCCATCCCACCCATCTCCTTGAATAAAAGTTGTTGAGTTGGCAATTAGAAGTAAATATCATCTAAAGCAACACTCACTAACTGACAGACAGATAAACAAAACAACAGCAGATTCAACGTTACTTGAAATCCGCCAAATTTAAATATCGACTGTGGTCGTTTTTTGTGTTTAGCATTGCCTATTTCCAATGCAACTAGAGAAAGATCGTTTTCAGTATTACAACGAGTAAAAAAGGTTATCTACGGAAGTCCTTGAGCTGTATGAAATTAAGTTGTTTATCTGTATTATGCGTAGGAAACGCTGTTGTATATAATATTAATGATATAAAATTAATTGATAATTTAGCTAAAGAAAGAGCAAGCAAAAAAAGTGTTAATATAAATTTTATAACCTGTGTAATATATAAACGAAATTTTTAAATTATCATTTATTTATGTTTTAATTTTTTGGGAAGGGTATAGGATTAACTGAGGTGAACATAGTGAAACAAACCTTCCAGCATTTAAAATTGGAGAATTTCCAAGAACTCTCTTTTTTTTTTCAGAGTATATAATAGGGAGTTTTCGATAAACGCTTTCTTGAGTGAGACAATGAATTACACTGATGAATGTGTATTTTACGACGACAATGAAATGAATATGAATACTGCAATATGAACCAAACAATTATAGGTTTTTTTTTAGGTATTCGCAAATAAAGTTTATATGTTTTGGGAAAATTTAGTTTTGTAAGTTTTTTGAAGGGCTTGGGACCAACGAAAACGCTCGCTAAATCCATTCTGGAATTTAAAATTTCATGTAACATATTTGCGCATGCAGCATACATACAAGACTTAAAAGTGCTCGATACTTCCTTATTATAGCGGTGTCGGATACATATCGTCAAGATAGTGAGTAATTTTTGCAGAAATCACGCCAAGACTTGTTTATTAAGAGTTTCGAATTTGTACTGGTTTTTTTTTAAATTATTATTTTTTTTTTAAATATGCGGTTAATAATCTTTAATATACACTGTACATGAAGGTACTGATTCAACAGATACTGATTCAGACAGCGCACATCGAATGTGATCGAAACGGCACGAGTCGCGAAGCGACGAGCGGAGGAAGTCTGGGGGGTCTCCTCCCCAGTTCGGTCTCTGTGATTCAGGTAAGTACTGATTTATTTATAAAAGTACTAATTCATAATAAAATTATTATATTAGCGGGGATACAAATACGGAGTTATATCATCGTTCGATACATTATATCTGCGATCTTGGCTTAATTTAAAAGTCGCCAAGTAAGAACGGACGTTGCTATAATAAGGAAGTACCAAGTGCTTTATTTAGCATCCGAATTTTTGGACAAGCAAGTGCATAAAATGTTATCTTTTATGAACGACAATAATCCAAAAAACGCATTTAAAGAGGTATACAAGCTAGCCGAACTTATCTCAACCATACCAAGTATAGTTACTGCCTCAGTAGGACGTTCGTTTTCTATAATCAAAAGAATAAAGACTCGTTACCGAGGTACGCAAACTCGAGGAAGATTGTGGTTGCCTTAGTTTATTCGCTATAGAGCGATTTATTGCTAGAGTTTAAGAAAAACAACTCATTCTATGATGATGCTTCACCCTCGCGACGAAAGTGTTACAACTCAAAATTTGGTGAAAATGAGTTAATGTTACAACCAGATGTAGAAAACAGTGTTGCATCCTGCCGTGCAAAACGTTAGGATATAAGTTACTCGGATTTCCGATAGTTGGTATAGTTCGTTCGCGGAGAATTGGCGTGCAATCCCGTTAGCAGGCGGCTTATTTCATTGCAGTAGAGGGTAGAGCGTCTTCAGAACTCGTTTTCGCGCGCAAAAACGAGTTCTGGAAGACCCTATCCTCTACTGCAATGAAATAAGCCGTCTGCTAACGGGACTGCACGCCAATTCTCCGCGAACGTACTATATATGTAACGGCTTTGATGTTTCATCGCCGTATCCGCTTCTCATGGAAAGAGTTCCATTTTGAGTTGTTCCTTGGCCTTGGACGAGGGACCGTGAGGTTCTCTTCTCCTAAAGCGCTATATTTTCTGTTTGCGATATCGGACGAGGTGGTAAAGTATGTACTATTTCGCGTTGTCACACTTTCAGTGATTGGTCAACGGAACGGATTTGGTTACAACTCGAATTGTCCCTCTTCAGGTGAATGTTCAAAGAAAATAGAGTCATCAATGTAAAGACTTTTTAGGCGTACTGGAGCAGAATCTTAACAGTTAGTAAAGAGGATAGGGTATTAACACCTTTCAAATTACTTCTACGGCCTTTGTTTCTTTCTAGAAAGAGTACAATGACTTCCTTTCCTACTAACAGTTCTGCAGGGCTGTGTTTAGTGGGGTGCGAGCTGGGCGTTCTCCCAGGGCCGCTAAAAAATGCAGTGCAAGCACCAAGAAATAGGTTTTTAGCGGTCCTTATGCACTTTCCCAGAGTATTTGGTCAATTGACTTTTGTGTGTGTGTAACGTTATATTTCCCATAACGCACAAGAAGCTTTTAAATGGTGGTCAAAATAAATATACACGTTATTAGTCAAATGCGCTAGCACCAGTAGACTATGCAGGTTATAATATTTATTGTGGTGGCATTATAACCACTACAGCGATCCCCGGTTCCGACAAAAAAAACAAAAAAAACAAAAAAAAACCAGCTTATCACAAAGTTCTGAGAATCAGAAATTTATAATTATGTTGTACTGGCTTTTCTTTGCGTTTATAATGCGGCGTTTAATGGTTTTATTTAATCCTAAATAAAACCATTTCATTTATCCACAAAATCGAAGTTAAGCAAGAAATGTCACGTGATTGATATATCCCAAGCTAACTTCATTTAGAAATGTCTATTTTCAATTTAACTTCATTATCTTCTAGTTACCTTTGGCGTTTGGACCAGTGAAAAGGAAACAGACTTATTTCTACAGACAAAAGAGGAAAACACACAAGCCATCCACAGTGGATCCTGGCGCTAAGGAGAGTGCCAGAAGGTTTATTCCGGCGATACCTAAAGTAGAATCGCATTACCTAAGACCATGGGATTACCATTTTGCCGCCCCCTCCTACATGTCCGCCTCCCAAATCAGTGGTAGAAACATAAAAATCGTTACCTTCAATATACAAAACTTTTGTATTGACAATAACTTTGTTGAAAAACAAACTCATAAATTGAAACATAAACATTAAACAATATTAACTTATATTGAAGTATTATCTCTTCTTGGTATATAATAAATCAAATTCAATTTTATTGAAATAAATTTTAATTTTAGCAAAAAATAAAAGCCCATCGAACACTGGTATTTAAATGGAAAGCATGACGTCAGCGACAAACTTGCTTGCGCCGGCCCTGATTCTAACAAACGCAGCAATACGTAAGTTAGACAATCTAAAGGAGCATGAAGAGGTGCATACTTAGAATAACTAGGAGGGATCGTAAAAAAACAACGCTTGGGTGAGAGAACAGTAGCGTAACGGAAAATCTCGGAGCCCTACCTACAATTTTTTGGGGGCCCCCTGTTACGAAAATTAATTTGTATATGCATATATGAAAGTAAGTAAATAAATAAATAATAGTGCTATAAGAAATTAACCGGCGACGCATTCCAATATTTTAAACAGAACACATGTCGATTAGTCACCGTTTCACGAAGTAAGGTTCTGATGCAAAGCGTATACTATAGCTTCAAAACTCGTCCAGACTTCATAATTTTCGGATGTTGAGTTCAATTTTAAAGGCAATAAAATCAGCTAAAGTAAATACGCGTAATAAGTTTGCCACAGTTGGAAACCGTTTATTTTATTTTATATTTTACCTAAAGATTAAAAAAAATCCTTATTAACTAAAAAATATAATTTTTTTTTTTACTCATAAATTTTATGAAAAGTAAAAGAAGACAAAAGTGTCCCCGTTTATCGTGGGGGTTATGAGTACGTCACTGGTGAGAGCAAATATGAGTAGAGGATATCATTGTTAAAGTAAAAGGGCTGAAATGGCGATGGGCTGGGCATATCGCAAGAAGAGCTGATCAACGATGGACAACTGGAATTCTTAACTGGATTCCAAAAGATCACCTAAGACCTAGGAAATGTCCTCAAACTAGATGGGTGAAATAAGAAAACAGGTTGGGGTGATATGGAAGCGAATTTCTCAAGATAGGCTTGTGTGGAAAGCAGTTGGAGAAACCTTCATCTAGCAGTGGATGCGTAATGATTGAATATGATGATGATATTACGTATATGTGTCATTACCCCCCCCCCCACCCTTTTGATAGTCCAAATTTTGAAGGAGCGATAAATTAGTCTGGCATACCGGTGGCAAATATCCCCGTCGCGGCTCTGATCATACTGAAATTACATAGGCTTAAATTATATTTCCAGAGGCCCGGGAAAAAATTATCTAGAGCTCTACGAAAGCTTAGCCTCTCTGGCAGTTGTGTTATTATTTCTGCTATTTGAAATTACCACACTCTAATCCAGTGAAGTTGCAACTGGATAGAGTGCGTACCAGATCAGTCACAGCGTTGTTCCGATGGTTGAAGTCATTTAAAATATCAAATATATATAATTATCTTTAAAACAAATAAGTGGCAACTATTAAACCTAGCTCATATCTTTATAATTTACGTTTTGTAATCTTCCTCATTCCATTTAAAAGATATATTTTTATTCACATGTGCTTTGAAAGGGAAACGCTTTGGTTTTGAAAATTGTCAAATATTAAAATTAACATGCTAGAGCGCCATCTATTGCGAAATAAGAAACAAGATAAACCTGTAATATAAACACTTTTCTTAATTCTGCAGTTTTTTGGTGTCACATGACAGCAAAAGGAAATTATGTTTTCAGATAGGCAAATACATTAATTAATACCTGGTGATTGAAGGCCTGTGCATAGGATGTTAATAAAAGGGGGAGATTTTGATCAAAAAAATTTGTTCTCTTATAATTAAAATTAAACTGTGAAAAAGTTTCTGGGGGGAGGGCAGTCAGATTTCTTGGGGCTTCCGTCCCTCCCCGGCCCCCACTTAGTTACGCCTATGCCCCCCCCTCCATCCGATCCATCAGTGCACTTTTGTAAATGTAAGTTAAAAAAACTTTCATGTGTACATAGAAAAACATAGTTTAAATATTTATTCATAGATGGCGCCACGCAAAAGAAACTTAAATATCTTCTGAAATAAAAATTCTACCTCAATTTTTATTATAACTTTGCCTTTTTTGTGACAAGAATAAATCATATAGCTCATGTTCTTTTTATTCTTTCAAGTACACAAGTGAATACTTAATTTTGAAAACTTCCATAAACCTTGAATGAGCTATATTATTTATTGTTTGTGCCTGTAGATGGCGCGCAAGCGAAGGCAATCTTTATTTATTTATTTATTTATTTATTTATTTATTTATTGGCATTAAGTGTTTTACCATATCTTATATGATACCTTTAACATGGTAAGGATATATTATTTATGCTTATTTTTTGTTAATTTGAATGTGCCATAATTAGGCACGATTTGTATGCACTTGCATGGTTTTGCATATTTCTGCATATTTCACCTTTGTATGCATATTTTGGCATACTTCTGCAAAATTTTCAAAAGTGTGTATTTCTTTAATCCGCTTGTAATTCAATCAATTAGATTAATTCTATGTTTCTTTTTTTTAATCAGGCCTTTCTTTTTTTTTTTTTAACTTTTTTAAATAAAAATGAAAAAAAAAATGCTACAAAATATATTCCCATTGTAAATGATGTAATTAGATAATATTTAAGTTAGAAAAAAATCATTTTATGCGTCTTTACATTCCTGTGGAGATATTTCACAACATACGTAATACTTTTTAAGTCAAGACCAAGTGTAATATTTTCCAATCTAAGCCCTGTGCGTCGGTAGGTATAGGCAAGAGAGGGTCATTGCCTCTTCCCCTATATTTCTATTTCTTTGAAAAAAAAGTAAATTTAAAAAGCTGAGGTAGAAAATTTTCATTTTTTAAGGCCTTTGCCCCCCAACCTTTAGATTTAACTTTGTCAGTGCCCTTCCAAGCCAATGTTTATGTTGCCATGTTTTCAAACATATCTCCGTACGTATTTCATACATTTTTGGTATGTATTTTGTATTAATTTTGTACGTAAACATATTCAAGGATATAACATTGATACTTTTTATGTATTTTAGTACATATTATGTAATAATTTCAAGAACATTTGCACTGTTTCAATAAATTGTCATTTTATTCATTTCGAAACATCTCTTATGAATAGGGTCCAGATTTCTATGCATGTATTTGCATATTTTGTAATAATTTAAGCATATTTGCATATTATTTGGCTAAGTTTTATGCATGGAAATCCGGGCCTTGGTAATAATAGATAATGCGTAGAAACAACAGACGGACAGCGCAGCACGTGTGCTGACTTTCGATTGCAATTGAACATCTCGTTTTTTAAATTCAAGAGCGAATGAATTGTTAACTCAATTGCAAAATTTCTTCGATTCCGATTTTTTCGATGTTAAAAATATTTTTCAATTGCCCATCACTAGTTCCCTGTGGGCACAACTGCGTGAGAATTTTATTGCTATTGTATTTTCATTTGCTATATAATCGTGTTTTCTGCTTGAAATCTCTGAGATTCTCGAATATTAAATTTACAAGTAATGATAATTTTAAATTTTAGGCAGCAAAAGCGCAAAATAATTTTAATCTGAGAAATAACTGCAGAATCGCTTACGACAGCGATAATTCTGCCATCTAGTAGCAGCAATATGAACTTTTGCGGCATTTTGGACAGTTTAGGATCAAGACCCTTTAATAAATGACGCTTTCAAGGAAAGCTAGACATAAAAATAAATATATCGTTTGCCTAAAAAAACTTATCGCTCGCCGCTGCTGCAACAACCCCCACAATGTTTTGGAGAGAATGTGTAATGCCAGAGAAAATTAAGATGAGAGGTGACGAAAATATGCGCTAAAAACAGTGCTGTAACGTGCCTTCAAAAGTGAGCCATCTCCGACTGTTCGCCATCCCACCCATCTCCTTGAATAAAAGTTGTTGAGTTGGCAATTAGAAGTAAATATCATCTAAAGCAACACTCACTAACTGACAGACAGATAAACAAAACAACAGCAGATTCAACGTTACTTGAAATCCGCCAAATTTAAATATCGACTGTGGTCGTTTTTTGTGTTTAGCATTGCCTATTTCCAATGCAACTAGAGAAAGATCGTTTTCAGTATTACAACGAGTAAAAAAGGTTATCTACGGAAGTCCTTGAGCTGTATGAAATTAAGTTGTTTATCTGTATTATGCGTAGGAAACGCTGTTGTATATAATATTAATGATATAAAATTAATTGATAATTTAGCTAAAGAAAGAGCAAGCAAAAAAAGTGTTAATATAAATTTTATAACCTGTGTAATATATAAACGAAATTTTTAAATTATCATTTATTTATGTTTTAATTTTTTGGGAAGGGTATAGGATTAACTGAGGTGAACATAGTGAAACAAACCTTCCAGCATTTAAAATTGGAGAATTTCCAAGAACTCTCTTTTTTTTTTCAGAGTATATAATAGGGAGTTTTCGATAAACGCTTTCTTGAGTGAGACAATGAATTACACTGATGAATGTGTATTTTACGACGACAATGAAATGAATATGAATACTGCAATATGAACCAAACAATTATAGGTTTTTTTTTAGGTATTCGCAAATAAAGTTTATATGTTTTGGGAAAATTTAGTTTTGTAAGTTTTTTGAAGGGCTTGGGACCAACGAAAATGCTCGCTAAATCCATTCTGGAATTTAAAATTTCATGTAACATATTTGCGCATGCAGCATACATACAAGACTTAAAAGTGCTCGATACTTCCTTATTATAGCGGTGTCGGATACATATCGTCAAGATAGTGAGTAATTTTTGCAGAAATCACGCCAAGATTTGTTTGTTAAGAGTTTCGAATTTGTACTGGTTTTTTTTTAAATTATTATTTTTTTTTTAAATATGCGGTTAATAATCTTTAATATACACTGTACATGAAGGTACTGATTCA
>QLNU02015360.1:229496648-229509599 GCA_006491805.2 Dysdera silvatica
ATACGTATATATACTGTATATATATTGCACCCTTGCAACGAAAGTGTTACAACTCAAAATTGGGTGAAAATGACTTAATGTTACAACTAGATGTAGAAAACAGTGCTGCATCCTGCCGTGTAAAAAGTTAAGCTAAAAGATATTCTGATTTCCGTTAGTTTGTATATGTAACGGTGTTGATGTTTCATCGCCGCAATCCGCGTCTCATGGAAAGAGTTCCATTTTGAGTTGTTCGTTGACCTTGAACGAGGGACCGTTAGATTCTCTTTTTACAAAGCCTAATATTTCGTTGTAACTGTTTACGATATCGGACGAGGCAGAAAAGTATGTACTATTTCGAGTTGTCACACTTTCGATGAATGGTCAAAGGAAAGGATTTGGTTACAACTTGAATTGCTCCTCTTTAGCTGAATGTTCAAAGAAAATGGAGTCATCAATGTAAAAACTTTTTAGGAGTACTAGTGTAGAATATTGACAGTTAGTAAAGAGAAGTTATTTTGAGAATAAGGTATTAACGCCTTCCAAATCATTTCTACGGCCTCAGGTTTCTTTCTAGAAAGAGTACGATGACGTACTTTCCTACTGACAGTCCTGCAGGGACGTGCTTAGGCAGAGCCGGCGCGACAGTAAATATGATACCGGGCGGAACCGTATATTGGCGCCCCCTTTCCAAATTTTTAATAAGTAAACGATCTGTTTTACTTTATGCACAATCGGCTTATTGACTACGGTGCCCCCTCGTGAAGTATCGCCCCGGGTTTCGTCCGTACCTTCCGCCGACCCTGGGTGTACTTAGGGAAGTGAACTGGCGGCCGCCCAGGGCCGCTAAAAAAATGCAGTACAAGCACCATGAAATACATTTTTAGAGGTCCTTATGTACTTTCCCAGAGTATTTAATCAATTGACCTTTCGTGTGTGTAACGTTATATTTCCCATAACGCACAAGAAACTTTTAAATCGTGGTCGAAATAAATATACACGTTGTTGGTTAAATGCACTGGCATCAGTAAACTATACATGTTATCTTGTTTATTGTGGCGGTCTTATAGCCACTACAGAGACCGCCTGTTTCCGACAAAAAAGAACTTATTGCAAAGTTCTGAGAAGTAGAAATTTATAACTACATTGGGCTGGTTTTTCTTTGTGTTCATAATGTGGCAGTAGGACTAAATACAACACTTTCATTTATCCATAACATCGAAGTTAAACAAGAAAAACCAAGTGATTGATATATCCCAAGCTAACTTTGTTTAGAAATGTCTATTTAACTTCATTATCTTTTCTTTATCTTTGGCGTTTAGACAAGTGAAGACCTTTATTTCGTAATGCTAAACCCCAGTTAGTTTTGTTAATCGTTATGTTATGTTAAAACATTTTTGAGGGCCGCTAAAATCTGTTTCGCCCAGGGCCGTAAGCACGCTCCTGAGTCCTGGCGCCATGTTTGTCAAGCTTGCCCTTACAGCATTGCTTGTGAAACCTGCAGATGCAGATGATCCCTCGTTGACTACTGAACCCACCGTCACCGTGGACAGAGCTTTTAATATTATTATTATTATTATGGATCCCGCAGTAAGTACTGAACTTTGCCAGACGTCTCCCAGTCGTACCCTGGGGAGCGTTCGATTATTACGTAATATTTTGGACATTTTATTCCCCCTCCCCTTGTAAGCAAAACTTAACATTAACTAAATAAGCACAGCAGCAACAAGCCCACCCCACCCCAAAGGTGCTTAAGTAACACTTGAACACTCCCTAGTGTCATTTCTCTCCGGTTGTAACACAATAACAGGATCATAACTGGTCAATCATTGAAGAAGCTGTGAACCGGATTAGGACCCCAAGGCACCTTTTGCCGCGCTTTTCTACTCGTCCGCCCCCTCCCAATCAGTTATAGGAACATAAAAATTGCTACACTTTTTTGTTGACAATAAATATGTTGAAAAACAAACTCGTAAATTAAAACATATATATAAACATTAAACAATATTGTTACTTATATTTAGGGGATTTTTTTGAGTTGTAACACTTTCGTCGCAAGGGTGCGATATGGTGAACTTACATTAAAATCATTACGAATAAATTGAGAATAAACTTCATAATACTTAAATTTAAATATAAATCAGAGAAAATATATATGTATATATAAATTGTGAAACAAAGATATCAAAAAATGGTAATATTAGCATACAAATAAAATATAAAAAAAATGAAATAATTATACCTAGCTATGGTTTTCATTGGTTACTGTCTTCAACTCCAAATGGCACTCAAGAAGCTTATTGCAATATGCGATAATTATTTTATAGTTGAAACATGAACAATAAACTGATTAGGTTGCTAAATTTACGCAGCACTCGGCTAAATAGTTAACGATTCTGTGTAATTTCTCCATAATAATAAAATAACACTGTTATGAAGTGTGGATTTGGTAATGTGTTTCGAGCGTTTCAGGCAAACGAAGCTGCTCCTCTTTATTAATCGATCAAAATGAAACAAACATTATCGTCGATTTTTTTTCGAAGGAGCATAGCTTTACTTACCTGGAGAGCGTCTATACTTTTTAGTATCCACAACAGATGCTTCATCTCCTTATTACTATTGAAAACTTAAAGACGTTATATGTTTTAAAATACCTGAGCTACTGTCGTAATAAACCTCTAGAAAAGCACTTGACATATAAAGTAAAGAATGGCTCTTCATTTGAAACTTGAAAATACCTTGAGTAACTGGTAAGTTGACAAGAGTTGAAAATTACGCTGACGATATAGAAACATTCATCAAGGGTGAATTTAGAACATATTTTCGGGGGTGGGGGCGCTCCCAAAGCTTTAAAACCAATGTAGAGACCTTAAATAAGTACAAATTTGTTATCTAATGGGGGGCGCACCCCCCTTGACACTCATATGCTTATGTTATATGTTGCATAGTAAGGGGTGAAAAAACGTTGAAAAAATCCGTAATCTTTCCAGAATATTAAGGCAGTAAAAAACCCGAAAATATCTAGGATTGCGAGCAACAAATGCATAATTTTTCAGTAAAGGTACATGAATAATTTATGCTGCACATGCAAGCATTTTTCCAATGCATATGCTAATAAGGAGTGGCTTTAATAGATACAAAGAAAATCTTTAAAGGAAAGTTGGCTGCAAGAGCACCATGAATACAAAAGCAGGTGGCGAAGCATTCGACCTTAAAGAAGATTTAAAGAGAAAAGTGTTGCATAAATACAATGAGTGTAAAAGTGCTTTCTTATGCAAACAATAGTGGAGGAAAAGTTCTTCTTATTCTTTACATATCTGGTGATTAAACAAAAATAAAAAAAAAAACGTGAAAATGCATTGCAAAGAAAAGAATAGCATTTATGCGTGACGGCAAAAATGCCACAAAAATGAAAAATAGATGACTTCCTTAAAAAGCAAATCCCCTACACATATTATATCGACTTAATTCAGATCTTCTCATATTTATTAACATTAATTATAGATAACGGGCAGATGCCTACTTTCCGTGTAGAAATATTAGGCAAGGCCTAGATGCTCTAATCCAGCGGTTCTTCAACTGTGGTCCGCGAACCCCTGGGGGTCCGCGTGACTGTATCGGGGGTCCGCGAGATCCTCCCAGTGCCCCACAAAAGTTCGGAAAAGTACTAAGACACGAGCATTTACTCTTTAATGCTAAGAATAAATTATGAGGGAACGAAAAATTCCTTCCTTAAATGGTGAAAATTAGTGATGAAACACTAGAAATAAATACATATGATGCAAATTCCGGGCTTTAAACTTTGAGTTAATTTTTGGGGGTCCACGGTCCAGTAAAGTTAAAGAACTACTGATATAGTCAATTGGGGACCCTCACGTTACTTTTAGACCCTTTATTTCATTAAAAATTAGAGGGGCCCAAAATGATTTCTTGACTCAAAAATATTTGCCACTGAATACGTTCCAATTAAATGTTCGTAAATATAACCAATTGGAATCAAGGTTCGCTGAGTTCGAACTGTTTTAGTAACTCTGAATTCGAACTGTTTTAGTAACTCTGAATTCAATTTTCTGGCAATAGCGCAAATATTTTTTATTCTCGCAATAGTTACTACGCTTTCCCTATTTATTTCATGATCGTGTTGTTTGAAAAACTGTGTTTATAAGTCTTCATTAGGCTTTTAACATTTAGTTTAAAATTCCAATGCCTCCACACACAGGAATTTTCTGAAATTGAAAAATAACTACATCAATTATAATTCGTGTTTTTAACGATCTCCACTTATTGAAACTCACTAAAAGACTCCATCATTTCTCTTACTTAAAAATCACAACGACTACTTTGTTTTATTAATATACCATTTAATAACGCACAATTCTGATCCTTTCCTTTTAGTTTATTACTAAAACTATTTCTTTTATTTCATTTATTTTAATTATTAACAGCGCCGGTTTAATAACCAAGTAATAATAACGATCCATCCTCGTTATAACTACGACTAATCTGTAAATTTTTCTTCTAAATAAACCATGTACAGTGCATATCGCTTACACCATTACTTCAGATAAACACTTATTTTTCTGTGTTTCCTTCTTTCTTTATCAATTTTCATTTTCCATGGTTATTTATTTTTTAATCATTATTATATTTTTAAAATTTTAATTTATAAATAAGTATTAATATACTTCACCATGAGCAAATATCTTAGAAATCATACATGCGGGGTGATTAAGAATTCATGGGACAAATTTTCAGGGGTAATAAGACACACCAAAACGAACACTTTTCATCATGGAATGCTTTCCATTTCTCTACACACAAGCGGTGTTAACAGACACACGGTGTTAACACAAGTTACTCAGCAAAAACAGGACTGGCACGAAACATCAAAACAAAGCTTTATTTAAGACAAAACAAACGTCAGAAACTGCTTGATGAAGTGAAATTAAAATTACAGACATAAAATAAATGTACAAACATTAATCAGTAAATATTGTAATGAATTACAATTACAAAAGCTGCTTGAAATTTCAACAGCCACTCCTGACACAGGTCGCATCGTCGACGTAAAGCTTCCCAGTAAAAAGTCTGAAATGTTCCAGACATTTCATCGGCATCTACAAAAAGTCTGGCAACTAGTTCCTCAATGGAAGCAATGGGAGTGTCGTACATGACGAACTTCAAATGTCCCCATGAAAAGAAATCCAGTGGTGAAGATCTGGTGAGCATGGGGGCACAAGTGATAGATCCTCTTCGGCTAATCCTCTGGCATGCAGGTAAGCACGCACCAGAATGTTGAATGAGCTGGCGCGCTATCATACTGAAACAAAATTTCCGGGTGATGGTTGCTGGTACATGCTCCAACAATTCAGGCAAGATTTGATGGCTAGTTAATGATAGGCTAATAATTTTGCATGTAAAAACCGCCGCTTTTTTACGCGCGCCTGAAAGAGCACTCTAGCGCGTAACCGCTCTATACTTGTGACCATGCTTTCCATGATGAAGAGTGTTTGTTTCGGTGTGTTCTACCAGCCCTTAAAGTATGTCCCATGCATAAATCACCCTATATAGTATTCAGCAACGCTCGAAAGGATAAACACTATTTCCTGAAGCATTTGAACTTGAATAATATATATATTATTCAAGTTTAAAGCTTGGTAAAAATATGGTAGTTTTCTTTCTAAGTTCCCAGCTTTTCTTTCAACAGTCTTTGATTCTACCATGTTTGGCCTAGTATAGTACAGATGCTCTTGAGCCATAAAAATACAAACAAACTAGCTCTTCTTTTTGAGGCTGACAAGCGTTGCTCTTATCTAGAGAATATGCTTCGCCGCAATTTGTCGAACCCTGTAGATATATATATATATATATATTTGAAAATTAGTATTTTTACAATGAAAGTCCAGCACCTTGCTATGTAAGTTGACTTTCCATTACTTGAAATAACATCATTATTAACCAAAATCCTGAACAAGTCGAACTTTCTAGATTGCTGCATGGGCGCCATCCATTTTCTTAAGCCAAGGGGGTGCACTTGCACCCCCTTGGTTTATGAAAAAAGGGGAAAAAAGGACTGAATCCACAAGAAACTATAGTCCAACAACATTATTCAATTGGAATTTTTCCCTATGCACCCCCTTGCATACAATTTTGGGGGCGATCATGGATTGCTGTATTTAAGACTAATAGTACAGCAATTTAATTCTACAGACTGGATTTGAACATCATTTGCTCCTTTACGTTTTATTCTCAGAAATAAACTATTGAATGAAATTACTGGTTTTTCAAACTATTTTATTTTTTTGATCGGTGTTCACAAATTGGTTTTAACTAGCCATATAATAGACGTTTACATATATAAACTATGCTGTAATAAATTAGACTCTTGTTCAAATTAGCATAGAAGATATTTATTTTCGAAATTTTTTTATTCACTATTCACGTTTAAATGCCTCATTGAATTGTGCTGTACTTTTTCTTTTGAGCGTTACTAAACATTTTGAATATACACCAAAGAGACAAAATATTATGACAACCTTGTTGTTATACAAATCGAAGCACTTGTAGACAAACAATGACAAGTATCAAGGTCATAGCTCTGGTAATCATCATTGCATTTGTTCAAAAGCAAAAAACAGCGAACTTAAGTACATTTAATAAAGGCCAGATGGTAATATCCAGACGACTGGATCAGACAATCTTCGAAAATTGGGATACCCCCCAATCAGCCATGATGGGTAACTACCTAAAATAGTTCAAGGAGGGGGAAAACCACACCATGATCCGGCCACAGATGATGGATAAGATCACGACTTATGGTGTAAAGCTAAGCAAAGGCTATACAGTCTGATACGAACCAACTTAAGCCTTTGTAGGATAATTAGACGTAGTACTACGCAGACAAGATTAATAAGTAAGATTGAAAACTTTTATTTCGATGTACGTTTCAGACTATCTTGGCCATTTTTCATCAGGAAAACAAGAAAAGAAAAAAAGGAAAAACTTTTCAACAACTGGCAACACAATAGTTGCGCAATAGCAACATCTGTAATTTTCTAATATTTTCTTGTATTCTAGACTAAAGTCGGCCAAGACCGCCTGTGCTGTACGTCGAAATATAATTTTTCAACCTTACTTACCCTTATAAAATTGCCTTTACTTATAAATCAACTTAAGCCTACTGGGGGATAAATGACAGATAATTTTAATGCTGATGATGGGAGTAATTTGCCACGACACATGATGCGGCGGATCCTGCTGATTATTGTGCTGACTAGCTTCAGACCCCTTTTAACAACTGTGCCTGCAATGGGCAAGCGAGAGTCGGAACTGAAGCTTAAACATGTAGAAGGCGGTCCCCTCATCAAATAAATTACGCCCACTGTTGTATCATATAGACGACGGGGATATACACTGTCACGTGGAATGCCGAATACGTGTGTATTGTTTAATTCTCAAAGTGATGGCACCTGGATGAACTGTGAGGGAAAAAACAAACTGTTGGAGAGTGAGTGTAATTCTTTGAGCTCTGTTTTACTGGAAAATGTTGAATTTGATCCGTTAACGTAGTTCTCAAAATTATTGGGAGCAAGCACAGTTATAACTATCTTCTTTTAGTATGATAATACGTTATGCAACACTGAACAAATGACTCGGAAATTATTTGCAGAACAAAATAGACATGTTCTAGGTGTTGTTGTCCTTGTATAAATTCTCCAGATCTCCAATAAATAGAGCATTGAACATATATGGCTTGTATTGCAACACTGAGTCCAGTCTCCGGAGGCTTCAACTCGTAACTTACATGAGTTGAGGAACTCACTGGGGTTGGGGGGTTAACATTCTGGTACGAAATATTACAGAATATCTTCGGAAGTTTTGTAACGCATGCCGTACAAAGTTTAAACGCTGTTTTAGTGACAGATGGGAGACGAAATTCTTTTGGGTAGGTGATCATAATATTTTGACTTTTCGGTGTATATATATGTTTACAATTGTGTGTTTATTCTCTTACGCTTTTTCGTATCAGAACGAAGTCTAAGAAAGGAGTTCAAAATCGTGCAGTTTGTGAACAAATGTATCTATTTAAAACTCTATATAACGTAACAATTAACCTACATTTTTTAAAGCAGCGCATGTTGAAAAAAATAATTTCATTTGCTTTCGTGATGAGGCAAATAGGAAGAAAGAATTTCTAAAAACTGATAACAATTACCAATAGATGAGAATACACAAATGTCATCACAATTATATTTCACCTTCAAGCTGAGTTCTTTTCTAGGAAGTGAGTTATTGTTCACAAACAACTGTCAAAATTTCAAACTCATCAACTGAGTTCCGAGATGGGAGAACGAAATCTTTAAAACCATCTTTGTGATAATATCATTGAATGAACAGAAATGCCTGGCTGACTAAAGCCTAATGTTTTAGTGTAACGCTATTTTTCTCTCTCTATCCCTTGACCCATTTCTATTTTAATTATCCGTTGGACGGTGCTGGTCGTCCTCTCGTTGTTCATGTGGATTTGTCTGTACAAAAGGGTTCACTCAGGTGTAATTTCCTGGGTTTTATGGACTTGACCTTGGTCTACACTCTGTCAGCAGGTATTCATTGAAGAGGTGTTGTGACACAAAGCGATGAATTTGTTAGTTCAGCCAAATACAGTGACGGGAATGTGATTATACCAATGTCTAAACGTGATTGAAATTGATTAAAAGAATCAGTTTAGGTATATATGCTATAAATAAATAGTTAATACTGTTATCATAGCAAAATCCAAAACTGAATTTTATTTGCTGAAAGAGCTGAATTTTGTTGCTAGCAAATCAAACTAATTTTATTGCTAGCAAATCAAGAACTGAATTTTATTTCTTCTTAAATCTTGTTTATTTGCTTTAGCAAATCAAAACTGAATTTTATTTTAGCAATCAAATCTGAATTTTATTGCTAACAAATCAAAACTGAATTTTATTTGCTGTGATCAAACTGAATTTTATTTGCTAGCAAATCAAAGCGAATTTTATTTGTAGCAAATCAAAACTGAATTTTATTTGCTAGCAAATCAAAACTGAGACATTGCTATAAATCAAACTAATTCATTGCTAGAAAATCAAACTGAATTTTGGTATTTGGGGCATTAATATATTTAACATTTCCAATTAAGTATATGTTTATACATGCGCATATTTAAAGAATAAAGAGAAGAAAGCGAAACATCTCTATTCTAGATAAACAATGCATCCTACAAAACTTGACAAGCAGATCTTAAAGGAGAGATCTCTTTGTAGATTCGGGAACAGCAAGAATGTTTCAGAAATGTCTGAATTTTTTGGTTCTTTGCAATGTTCAGGACATAATTTGAATTTTCAAAATTATTTAAATCTTTGTGCAGACAACTAGCAATCATTTTATGTTACAGTTCGATAGTTATTCGGTTGAGTTAGAAGACGGATTCGGTTAGGTTATTACACGAGCAGTTTTGATAGAAGTCAGTGCTATTTAAAAGAACTCAGTTGACAGTTAAATAACTTACTCCAATAAAGGATGTCTCCATTGCCTTGGTAATAAGGCTTAATCGAAGTCTTGTACCTACAATAGCAAAGTAGCCTCAAGGTTGCATGCCTTGTTTGATAAGTAAAGTAGAACTCGGAGTGGTAAAAAGACAAAATTGAACATAGTTTGGGCCATTATCTAAATATTTTATTTACTAAGTAGGACAATTCATATATTTTGAATTTAAAAAAAAGTGAATAGATTTTAATAACAAAATACAAAGTTAAAGATCAATTAGTTGCTTCTTTCTACTGTTTTTAAATATATTATATTCAATTATAAAACCTATAATATGTATTAACTTATAATGTAATGTAAAAATACTATTTTATAATAATATTGGCGAATTTGATGCAAATCTGTACAAAATAAACTCACGTTTATAAAAATTGCAACACCATGAAGGAGTCACGTGACTGAGCTGAAACTTCCAGGAAATGCAAATTAGGGTATGCTATTCCAATGATTAGAATTTCAGAGTCATCGCGCATGCGTGGGCTAAGCAGCACCCTCTGAACTGCTGATGGATCCATATAAATGGAGGGCTGTAGTGGGGCATGTATGGTTATCTTCTAGTGGTAAACGTTACACGAGACGTCACTATGCCTCTAAGATGAAAGAGGGCGACATTTCAGCAAGTTACGGAGTTTGAAGGGACGAATGACCGGCCTTCGTGAAGGAGGGTTTTCTTATCGTGCAATAGCAGCTCGTATGGGGCGTAACAGCAGCACAGTGATGCGAGTGTGGAAGCAGTGGGTTCAAGAGAACCAGACAACTCAGAAATCCGGGAGTGGACGCCGAAGGTGACGTCATCACGGGATAATAGACACCTGGTCCGCATGGCGGTGACGGACCGTTTTGCTTCATCTGGACAGTTGGCAAAATGTTGGTGCACTGTTACAGGTGTATAATTGTGTGCTTCATCAATTCGCCGGCGTCTACTGCACCGTAGACTGCGTGCAAGTGTTCCTTTATACAGGATCCCTCTGACGCAAAACCATCGGCGCCTGCGGCTACAATGGGCTCATGGACATAGAGACTGGCGTGCTGATTGGCAACAAGTGGTGTTTTCTGATGAATCCCGCTTTAATTTGGGGTACAGTGATGGCCGCATCCGTGTTAGACGCTATACCGGTGAACGCCACCTTCCGGAGTGCGTTATCCAACGTCATAATGGACGAACCCCCAGCGTTATAGTCTGGGGTTCGATTGCGTACTATGATCGATCCCAGCTACTACGAATTGTGTAGTCGTTATGCGCATTACGTAATCAGGCACACATTCAACATCTGTTTGATTCCATGCCACGTCGTATAGCATCACTTATTGCAGCGCGTGGTGGCTTCACCAAATACTGATTTTCGACATGCAATATTATTTTTTTGCTTTGTAATTTTAATCGTTTATTTGTATCAACACAGGTCGTTTGTACATTAAATTTCATTCAATTCGGACGAGTCCTTCATGGTGTTGCAATTTTTATAAACATGAGTATAAAATTAAAAATACTTCTTATGGATATCAAACAATTCGTTTTATTGCAATTTTTAACTCAGTAAGGGACTTCAGGATTCTGAAAATCATTTTATGGCTTTTCTTTAAGGTCATATGGGCATTAACTTACATAATAAACAACAAGTACATAGTCACATATATTGTGCATATATGCTTATAATAAACTATATATACAGAATATGTGCTAAATATGAAGGTTTATGCCACAATGATATCATTGTCTAGTTATAGTATATATGTAATGTTTATTGAGCGCAGTGAATATATATTAACTATTAATTATGTAATACAGTAGTAGTATGTAATGTTATTTATCTTAAGAATAAAAGTCATTTACAAATTTGACAGAATTGAGAAATTTGACAATTTCTTTTTTCTGAAGCGCCGACAACTTTCAGGTGGGTCGCGGCCAGCTACAGACTTCGCGCTGTGGACTCGAGGTTCGAATTCCTCATTAAACTGTAAAGTTTTTGAAGTTAGGTTAACAAACTCACCCTGGAAATGGACACCCACAGTCATAAAAATCTGGTAAGGTAAGCCAAGGTATATACAATAATTTTTGCCACCCACGTATTAATTACAGCTCAAACTAGAGCTTTATTCGTTTTGGAGAAAAAGAGACGCTTTCCCCATCCTGGATTCGAACCAGGGTCCCTCCGTTTAGCCCGGAGTGTCTTGGACCGCTAGACGAATGAGGACAGGAAACAACGCTCTCTTTCTCCGTATGTAAAGATGTTAAGGTATTATTACCCTCCGCAGGGATAACACAATTGCCAAATATGGTCAACACAAGAAAGCCTCCGGGGCGAGATTTTTGTGAGTTTTCGTGGGGGAATTTATTATACTATAATTTTTGCCACCCACGTATTAATTACAGCTCAAACTAGAGCTTATTAATTTTGGAGAAAAAAAAATAAAAAGTATTGCCATGAAAAATCATATACTTGAAAGGGTACTGGTCACACAAAGAAAAAGCAGAATCATACAGCAATGCAGACTCTGAAACGCAATTTTCGTACGCTTAATGGTATTAATAAGCTGCGAGGATTGCCCATAGGTACTTCCAGGATGCCATCATTTGTAAATCACCCGCATGGATACACAATGGCTGAGCTTACGAATGCAAAGATGGCTGATATGAACCTCGTATACGGAACCATTTCAGCAATGATGTTCATCGTCACTTCAACCTGACATTAGTAGATCGGACATGGTGGTCTCGTTCATTGGCTCGCAAGATCGCCGGATTTAAATACCTTGACTACTTCTTCTACATCAAAGGACTGGTGTACGGCACTCCAGTTAAAAGTCAACAATACCTCCTGAGGCGCATCTCTGTAGCTGCTTCGGAAGTCCGAGACACACCAGGAATTTTCTAAACTGTAGGTGAATAAATGCACCAATGATGTCAAGCGTATATAACAGCTCATGGTAGCAATTTTGAACACCTTCTGTAACCTCAACACATTTCAAAAATGTCCTGTGAGTAATAAAAAAAGTTTTGTTCGCTTACGTACCTCTGTTTCACTTCTCGTACTCTTTATATACTATCACATAAAGATGGCGTTTTCGATTGTCCATTACTATATACAGCAAAGATCGTCCTAGAGACGTTCTGAGGATGTTCATAATGTCCTCAGGGTATCCCAAGGACGGTCTTTGCTATCTGGGATGATTCTACTTTGTCTTTGTGGCACCTACCCTTCACAGAAGTTTGCACACGTGGTACTGAATCACCCTGTATAGCGCCCGAAGTTGTCCAGTTATGAAAATACAATCTCCCGTGTGGAGGTTGATTTTTCAGCAACCAAGAGAAGAATCACGCGATGCTAAGGTGACACAACGAGTCCCACCATAGCTTGGGATCTTGTGTTTGGATTGGATGCCTCTTTAAACTGTATCTCC
>QLNU02015360.1:229509699-229545847 GCA_006491805.2 Dysdera silvatica
ATATAGAGAGAGATATGTATTATAAAAAATATGCGAAGAAGAGAACTTATATATGCTATATACATTAGAACTGCAGATAAAAAACTACTTTAATACCTATAAATTGCGGCAAAACTATCAATTGAATTAAGAGTAAATAAAATTAGTCGTGTTATATAAAATCAGTGCTTCGCAAATCTACAATTACGTATAACTTATTACAGTTTCTGCTATTAAGGCAATTGGAGTGAGCGTCCCTGTTTTAGATGTTGTGTAGAACACTGTTGAGCTGCACTTGAAAGTTCGACTCCTTTCTCTCACCACATTTTTTTCTTGCAATTTGATTATTGTATTGGTTTTGTTCATATAATGGGCTCCTTTACAGTATTATATTAACAGTGAATATTTATAGTTGTGCAATTTTGTATTATTGTAGTACTTGGCATTGATATAAAATGTGTGCAAAAACAGTGTTGTTTTTTTGTTGTTTTTTTGTGTGTGTGGCAATTTTTTCTGCATCTTTCCTTCTTTTTTGTATTTTTTTTAAATTTTTATGTTCATTTCTAAATACGCAGTGTCCCCCCCCCCTAATTATTTCACTAATAATGGTGCTTGAGGGGAGGACAAGCGATTATATGTGTCGCAGTACTCAGATTACTGTACAATAGTAATGTCAATCGTTGTGTACAACAGTAGTGTTAATTGTTGTGTACAATAGTAATGTCAATTGTTGTGTACAATAGTAATGTCATTTGTTATGCGCAATAGTAATATCATTAGTACTGCTCTATCTACAGTAAAACAAAAAGAAACGGTAACGGAACTGTTTGAAAAATTTCTTCAATATATAATTTAACTTGCATAAATTTTGTTAATAAGTTTGTTAATGATATTTGAGTTATTCGTCATTTAAAGCAAATAGATGTTTATATAAAAATAAGTATTTATATTACTTTACAATGTACCTGTTGTATCAGTTGACTATTTTATCACTAAGCACTTTATTATGGTGTCATTTAACTATTTAGTCATTGTGTTAATCAATTATTAATTAAATTTGCGTTAATATGTCTAGAAGGTAACGGGTGTTTCCTCGTACTCAACGCTATTTTGCTAAAAAACTTCTCAGAAAGTTTTAGAACATTTCCTTAAACAGTGAACGTCCATATTTGTTGGCAATTTGTTCCTTTTTAATGCCACTTCATTTAGTTAATTATTTATTCTTCTTTCGCTTGCAAAATGCTTCCTAACTAATCTAGCAGAACGGTCAGCAAATCTAATTCTGGCATCCTTGATAGTGGACGGAGAGTTTAACTAATACACCGCCCTATTATAATAACGATTACTAGGTTATTCAACAGTGCGACCTTAACAAAGGGCGTGTGTACATTCAGAGCCTATTATATGAACGGGTTTATTGTACCATGCTTCGCAAGGTTAAGAAATAGGAAAAAAGTAATTCTGGACACATTGTTACTTTACTTGGCAGGTACCTAGCGATTGAAATAGCTATATAATAAATGTTTAGAATTCCGCTTTTATTTTCACTCGCGATCTTTAACTCTATATTTAGTTTCACCGTATACGGCAGGAAATTTCTAAACCTTATGTACTACTCTCTGAAAGTCTAATCGTCACTCAAAAAATGCATTAAACAACTTTTCATGGAATTGAAACTACATTAAAATGTAATAAAATTTAGGAGAGTAGCTATATGGGTACGAATTATTTATTCGAATTAGTTTTCAATGAGATTTGCATACTTAATTAAACGGTATGTGGGAGAAATTGACGATTTTACTTGCAAGATTTGTTAATTTCAGTATTATGGTTAGTTGAAAGTTCTTGTTTTCTTTTATACACCCTTACATTGTGTTTCTCATTCCTCATATTAATTGTTCGATCAATCAACTAATAAAAATTAATGACCTTAAAAGTAGAAATAAATTCAGTAATAACTAACTAAATAAGTCAATACATTCTGCCATATACTTTGTGAGAAACTTATATGTAAATACTGTATCATTATGAGTAACTGGCGTTCTTGTGAAGTATTTTTATTTTCCAAAACATACGAAAAATGAACTTAATTTTAAAGGGATTTACCTCATAGGTTAATTTATTTTATGATAATTATGAACTAAGCCATACCTAGCAACTGATGGAAAGCAATGGCGAATTTAGGAAATTTTCGCCATTAGGCACAGGCTGAATTGTTTCCCCTTTCTCTCTTACAAAGAAAAGAATACTCTCGAAAAAACTACGCATATTGCACTCTTAACCTTTTATATGTAAAGATGATTTTTGAGACAGTTATTTGAACAAATATTTAATCTAATAACTCTAATAGTGTATACTAATAAATATTTAATTTTTGGTCTCTCTACTGCCCCCTCTCCCCCAAGATATAGGCATATTTATTAGGCATATTTATATGTAGGCATATTTATATATTTATATGTAGGTATATTTATACACATAGGTAAGCCACGTAAAAAGGCCTTCGAAACCTAATATTATGTATGTTTAAATTTAACTTATTCTATTCACGAACAATTTATGTCAACACAGAAATTAAACTTACATTCATTCTATAGTTTTAACTTTGCACTACATAGGACAACATTTTTAACATTTTCTTGTTCAGCAACTTTTGTTTTAGAGCCTTCCGCTTCCTCCCCTAAGCATGTGTCATGTGTGCCTATTCGAAAATTTGCTTATGTCTGAAAAAAATTATTTTCCTTATGAAAACGGAAAATGATAGTTTCGGTAATTAAAATATAAACTTTGGCTACATTGGTAGATAAACAGGTTTCCATGTTTCCAAATTGTTATGGAGGTAATCGGGAGCGGAACAGACCCGCAAAGACAATCCAGTATAATTCGCCTTTGCAATCTATTGTAAAGTGTTGGAAACATTATCTTAATGATTCATAATTACAGCGACCCTTGTGTATATATCGCTAGACGCTTCAGGGGAAAACTACTTACTTCCTATGTAGTTTATCTGTAACATTTTTTAGAACGAAAATTGAAGCGGAAATACTTCTATATTTTTAATAAATTTCTTAAAATTTATGAGCACACAGAGACTACACAGGAGTTTACACAAAGCCTAATATATAAGAAGATTTATAAGAGACATTAATATGTACTCCTGAATAAGTAGATGAAAAAAATTTTACGATTGATGATACTTTGAAACCCCTTCTCTCCATTGGATATTTCTTTAATTTAATAACTTCAAATGAATATGGGCGGAAATGAATTCGGTACAATATGGAAAATACTTGACCACACCCATTTAGCTGTAATCATACGTAACAGCTTATACAAAGAATTTTATCCGCCTCTCATCCAACGAACCATAGCTCATTACGCAAGTGATAGCGGTGGTTAAAGTATAACGTTCCGTTCTGTTAGTGTGTAATCTGTTGAGCAGGAAACCAAAGAAAGGTAGCCAGAAGGCACTCGGAGGTGTTCTAATTCCTGTGTAAAAAAGCACCTATCGGTAGCTGGAGGCTTTTAGCTGGACCCGAAGCGATTTCGCTTATTTGCGTGTTACAGGAAATGAAAACTAAAACAATGACTGAGATTGGAGACTTAGTAACCGCATTTCAGCTTGTTTTTCTGTTGCATCCAGGATACAAAAAACAAAACAAAAAATTGTAGTTCTCTCATACGCTGTACCACAGATTAGGACATTCGTACCACTCTTCATGCATGGTGACGTTCTTGTTGAGTAATTTGGGATATATCTTTCCATGATTCATAAAAGTTATTCTATAACGTGGTAATGAATCAATGATGCGTACATGGTAATAGCACCTTGTCATTAATAATAACAACCCCAAAATAACAACAACAGAGCTTTCATTTAATCCATTGCTTGATACAAGCCTTCTATTTGAGAACATCATGAAATCATTAACATAGAAAACATTTAGACGATTTGACATATTTAGACTTAATGTGTACATGTAGAGTTATGCCATTATAATAATCATAATCATCAAAGAACAAAGTTTTTCTCCAAAGGCGTTTAGTGTCAATTATATTCCTTACTTCTGAAAGTACAAATTTTACTACTGCTTAGTATTACTTAAGCAGGTATATTTTGCTTCCTATTTTAATAATTTTAAATTATAACTTTACATTTAGCCATTAATACTGAAATTTAGTCTGGGTTAAGAAAGACTCCGATTAAACGAACAGTAAGAAAAATATTTGTGTTTACCTTCAATTTTAAAAATATTACTGAAATCAATATTTTTTCTTATATTGATGTCTTTTGCTCTACTTACGAAGTTCTGAACAAAATACAGTTACTTCTTTAAGAAGGGTCGTTTCGCCGGAAAAATTAAGCTTTAAGATAGTGATAATCAACTGGCAACACGCGTGCCACTTTGTGGCACGTGAAAACTTTTTATGTAAACATAAGTAAACTTTATAAGTAAATAGAATTCCATTTCAATCAGTCCAAAATAGGTTGAATTCTGGAAAAAAAGTTTCAATTCTTGATTTAGGCGAAAGGTTGTTTACCACTACTTTAAAAGATGCCAGAAAGGGAAATTTTCTTCTATGATTTCGATTATTTTCTTTTGTATAAAATTCTATGGCATTGCTTTTTTAAAATAAACGGCTTTATTTAATTTGCATATATGTATAATATCAGTTAATAAATGATAATATTTTTAAATTTGTTGTTTCAAATGGAATATGATATATTTAAAAATACCGTAGAATAGCTTTTTTATTATTGTTTTTGGATGATAATAATAAATAAATATGTGTTTATACATTTATAATAATAGGATTTAAGTTAAGATTCTAGATTTTAGAAATAATAAAAACAAATTACTTGGAATTTTTTTATGCATCATGATAAAAACATTTCTTATTTATTTCCACTTAAACGTTACTTTTGAATTCTTAGATAAAGGCAGATTAGTAAAATATAACAATCCTAAGTTCTTAATCAGTTTAAGAATCAGAAAATAAGATTTTGATCAACATTTGTTATTTTTGAATCACAAATTTTGAAGAACGGTATCTACTAGTTGCGCAGTTATAATTTAAGCTGTGCAAGTTATGGGGATTAAACTAAATTCACCGAATACTTTCATAGAAAATGCAGTTAAGCAATAATATTACTTTCAAGTATTTGTTTAAAAAATCCGATTATTTTGTTCAAACTCTTGGCATTATTATCAAATACCATGAAAAACTATGAATTGGATAGGAACTAGGCTATTGGCTAGTAGTTTATTATTCGATATTTTAATGTAGTGGATTTTAGTTGCAATACGTTTCGATAAAGTAACTTTCATGTCAGCAAATTTCCCATTTCTTGCAAAAGAAAATGAATTGAATTACATCACTTTTTAGCACAACCCTAAAGCATTCATTAACACATTATTAGGTCCAGTCAGGCCATTCTACATTATAGAATACAAGTGGCGAACATAAAGTGGCCTTATTTTTATGCGGGTATTAAGAGTAATTATTTTAATTATGAACATGCAGTCAAACAAACAGGTCATAATTTCAATATACTCTGAGCTCAAAGAATATTCCTGGAAGCTTTTATTTGACATTCTTATTTTTGATGCTTTCTCTAAATATTGCATAATAATTCCATACTTGACGCATGTCGATTGGAAAACCTCAGGGAATAATGCATTCTGAAGGCAATACACGATACAGGAAACCTCTCATTCATGGTTTTCTTTAAACCATGCCAGAATATGACGGATTTCGACAAAAAATTAAAAAAATTCAGAAGATTTAAGTATGGTATTTCAACATAAGCAGGTAATGGTTAATATATTTACAATCTAATATAGTTTAAAACTTTTGTGGAGATGCGGTTATTTTCATGACCTATGTATTTTGTAATTGGAAATGAAGGTCAAATAAATTATCAGAATTTAATACCTGTTTCCCTCTCTCTTCTCTAAAAGGTCATACAAATTATATAAGGTAGAGCTAGTTTCAATTTGTGTACCATTGCTTTTTAATAATTTCAGGGATTACTCCCTTGTGTGGTTAATAAATTTTCCAAATAAAAATCCACAACTCTATACTCATATAGGTTTCGAGAACGAAAAAACTATTCAAACTATTTTTAGATCCAATCCATTTGCAATTCTGCCTGTGGCTGTCGTTGCCGCAGAAAGTGCCATCAGATCTACACATTTGTTGAACTTTCTCATGAGCTAGAATATATGACGTTGCAAGAGGAACTGTAGATATAGGCTATTTTAGACATCCTCATTTCTTGACAACCTAATATTACCTATGACAGTAAATCGCCTATAGCCTTTTGTAGACATGTCCCAACTTGGTTTGAGTTTGTTCGTAATGAGGGAAATGATGGGGGGAAGATGAATTTTATTAATGCGGCTTTCAGCAATAAGGCTCATCCCGGTTAAAGGTAATGAATGAAGTTTTCCTCCTTCCCTGATGTATCTGAAAGATACATTATATCTTTTAGAAGTTCTGAAAGCTTTTGTACACATTTGGTTCTGTTTTGTTCTTCTTTTGTCTTCTAGAAAAATAAAATAGTCGATTGCTTTAATAGAAATAAAAAAAACTGCGAGATTTGGTTGTTTTGAATATTTATATCCCAAGGAAAAACTCATTGAGTCATTTGAGACAAAACGGAAATTTTAACTTAACCCCCCAAAATATGACCTCTTATATATGACTCCCCTTTTGGGAACTAAATGTGACGTGAAAATTTACTGTTAACACCTACGGCCCTATACCGCGACAGCAGTAAGACTAAGCAAAAAGAGATAAAGGGAGGGAGGGAGATGACTTGGCATTTTTAAAGTAATAGGGATCAATATTGTTGGACAATTCCTTCAAATTTATGTAATTGCTTTACTCATTTTCACGTGTATGGCTTGTCGACAGAACTAATCCAAATAATAGTTTTTTTCCAAACATTCTAAATTCGCATTTAAAAAAAAAAAAAAAACTGGTTTCGCGTGTTGGATTTTCACTATAATATACTAACCAGTACTCTGGCGTTTTAAAATCATCTCATCATCACTTACTATTATTATACCAGTGTTACGATCAAAATCCGCCAAGAAGAAAATCGAGGGAGAAATATAGTAATCCTTGCAAAAATTATTACACTACCTTAAAATACAAACCACTCGAAATTCACTAAAATACTTTTTTATGTTCCCTTACAAATATAAAAATCTACTTTTTGGGGAACATTACATGCAAATATATTAATCTCGCAAGAATGAGTATGGAACGGTGCTGTTGCTTCATTTAGGGTAACAGGTATTTTTGCTGCGGTGAACTTTATATTTAAATCATGGCGTTGACACGGATGTTTCCTTAGGCACATTTGGTGATCCGGTATGACATCATATATTGATTTCTTTATTTAAATGAACTGATTTGCATTTCAGTTGTTAGCTTGGATGCCACGGGAAACTCCCTTTAATATGGAAGACGATTCAACGTGTGGGTCCGACGTTGTAGTAAGTTACTACCTGACGTCTAAAAAAAGCGAATATTTTTTATCATTTTCGGTTAAGAAAATGCATTTAACACCCATATCGAGTTTGACATGTCTTTTTTGTGTAACAGACCATACTCGCTAAATATGCGACATGCGGCATTCACACGAGCTTTTTTTCCCAAACCTTTAAAAAGTAGTACTTGCATTAGGAGACTTTTTTATACTCGCAGAATGTTGTAGAAAAATTAGTTTTTTGAAGCAAACTTTCAACCCATTGCAAGTGTGAGAATTTCAAAAAAACTTGTTCAGAATTAAAAGATTTTTAAAAGTTTGTTATTGATATTATTTATATTTGAAAATTTTACACAGATTTATTCGGTAAGAAAAGAAAACTCGAGAGCACTCTTGTTTATATATAGAGCATATATATATATATATATATAATAATACTTTTATTTAAATATAAATATTGAAAATTTTCTTTGCTGGGAAAAGCTCATCAAATGGTGGTTTATTGAATTTTATGATTTTGAATTACAAATACTGAAATACAGGGTGGTTACAATTAAAGTCTCCCTGTTTAGAGCTCTATGTAGCTCGAACTAATAAGAGGAATGACACCAAATTTTATACACATACTATTCAAGGCATGCGGAGAAGGATTCCGCAAAAAAAAAAATAGTTTCCAAATCCGCCAATAGGAGAAAATGTGACGCCCCAAAATATTAGTTTAGCGTATAGTAAGTAGGCAGAAAGTTATTAACTATGATATTTTCGATTTATAATACCAAAATCCTCTACAGCGTTATTTTCTCTCGCAAGTATATAAAGTACTGAAAATATATAACACATAAAATAAACGCATCCCATTTTTAGTTCAAGTAAGCTAATAGAGCTAAAGCTCCTTTCCATTTCATGGCTGTGAAACAATGATGAGGATGATGTAACTGATGAAAATTGCTAGATTGAATGACCACACGTATTACTTTCCCAAAAATAAAATCATTTAGAAGCCACACCCTATCATTTGGCACTCCACCTAGAAAACCTTTTTATCTTCCGTATGATTACAAGTTCCCTTTCGAGTAATAACGTAAATCAGACAGCTATCTTTTGAACCTATGCTTAACTACATTATAACCGTTAACACATTTTAAATATCCCAACCTTAACTGCTTAGGAAATTGTCTATTTGAAAGAAATTTGCTTAATGGAGTATTCACGAATATTAATTTATTTACAGAATTTAGGTTTATACGTCGGGAGTTTATGAACAACGTCGAATTTTCTCCACGAACGTAGAAATTTACAACTCCATTACTTTCCATTCTTTAGAGAGTTTGTGTGCAATCACACGATATTTGTCCTATTGCTTGTTAGAAAGTTACTTTTCATATATTTGTTTGGTTTGTAGGTTTTCCGAATGAGTATCTTATCATTTTTTATTTCACCTTGCGAGATAAAGGCAAGCAAATGGTACCTGGATTATATATTAAATAAATAAATATGACTGATCCATCACGTCACGCAAACTTTCGTTTCTGCTTTTTAATGCAATGGTATCTTCGTAGAACATAGTTGTTTTGGATGTTTTAATACATAGATTCCTAGCCAATTGTACACAATAGTCAAATTTCATCTGGAAACATTAAAAGGCTGTATTATTTAAAATACGTAAGAGTCCACGGTTCAGTTTTGTAAACAACAGCCTAGGACAAGTATATCGATGAATATGATTATGCTATTGAACATTCCGTTTAGGTAAATTCTGAATGAAATAGATTTATAAAAAGAAAGATTGCATCAGTATGCTTGATGATTAACAAAAACGAGATTGTAAAGGCACTGCTGATAGTGAAGACAGATATATTAACTGACCAATAATGCAATAATATGTAAAATATAGCTTATTATGACATGTAGACCATTTGGTATAACGAGGCTGATACCAAATTTTGCTGTCGTTATATGACTTTAACTTCAGAAGATAGGGATTGAAAAAACTTTGAATAATAGTATTGAATATATATACGTAACTATTGATTAATTACAACATGAAACCAGCAGCTTCACCATGGAACTAGTAGTTGGTAGAATCGTCCGGAATGTCACCGAAAAAGCCGGGGTTCGGTTTCTTTCTGGTGATCTACAAAAAAACTTCTTTACTCTTACGTCTATTTGTAATATTAAAAACTGTGTGTATATATATACAGGCCTGCACAAAAGTTTAGACACAGAGGCAAATTATAAATAAAAGCGAGAATTTGCATTGAACTTCGCCGATATTGTATCTAAATAATCCTAGAACCAATAATAAATTGTGCAACTTAAAAGATTACCAAAAGTACTGAAACAAAATATCCCAACACCGTAATATTGGAATCTGCATGCCACAAATGTTTAGGCACATATGTCAGATTTATGCAAATTAACGGCGCGAAGTTCCCAAGTGATCGAAGGGGCGTTTCCCAGAGTTGTTATATAAGGCCTGAAATAATTTAGAATGCTTAGAACGATGCCGAAGTCAAAGCAATTTACGAATGACGAGATTTTGAAGATTTGGAGGCTGAAAACTAAAGGTAAATCTGTTACTCAAATTTCTGTTGCATTGAACCGTTCAAAGCGAGGCATTTATCGAGTGTTATCCCGGGGTGATCAGTATCAACCAAAATCACGATCTGGGAGGCCTCGAGTGACCAGCATTCGGGATGATAGACAAATACGAAGATTGGCTTCAAATGAAAGCCTGTCTGCAAATCAAATAAAAAACACGTTAGCAATGCGAGTGTCAAGAGAAACCATACGTAGAAGGATTGTAGAATGCAGGCATTTGAGATATGCAAAAATGCGCCGCAAGCCCTGCTTGCAATTACATCATAAACAAGCACGACTACAATGGGCAAGGCAGCACATATCATACAGTGACGAATGGCTGCAGGTGTTATTTAGTGATGAAAAAAAGTGGAACTTAGATGGTCCCGATGGCCTTTCGCACTACTGGCACGATCTTCGAAAACGCCCCTTAAGTCGGTTCAGCAGACGTCAAGGAGGAGGTTCAGTCATGGTTTGGGGAGCCTTTAGCTTCAATGGACAGACTTCTCGAAAGAAACAAGATCAAAGCAAGAACAGGGCACTTCTTGGAGTCGTCCATTACCGGCGAACTTTATGGACAACAGAAACATATTTCTTCCAAGAAGATACCGCGCCCACACATCCAGGTCAACAAAAGAATGGATGAGCGCTAAAAATATTACAGTTCTCGATTGGCCTGCTCTTAGTCCTGACTGTAATCCCATCGAAAATGTATGGGGCATACTAACGAATGTTGTGTATGCCAATGGAAAGCAATATCCGTCCGTTTTAGAACTTAAAAAGGCTATAGAAGAAGCGTGGTTTAATTTTGAACCAGAAACCTTTCAAAATCTTGTGCTTTCAATGAACGACCGCGTATTTAATCTAATACGAAGTAATGGTGGCTACATTGATTATTAAAATTGTTCATTTCCTTATGCAAGTGCTAAAATTTATGTTTGTGCCTAAACTTTTGTGCCACATATTTTACTTATTTTAAGAGAGCTGCAGTTCGGGGTTATTTCAAATTTAATTTCTAGACATGTTCATACTTCGTAATATTAAAGTTCCTACTTCTTCAGTTTTAATAGTATTTTGTTATACTCAAATTTGTGTTGTGTCTAAACTTTTGTGCAGGCCTGTATATATATATATATTTACAGATGATTTTTCAGCAGATAAATTGGAATGACAAGGGAATAAAAATAAATGGTGAATATTTAAATCATTTGCGGTTTGCTGATGACATTGTTATTTTTTCAACGAACCCATCAGAACTCCAAGACATGGTACAGGAGCTCTCAACTAGAAGTAAAGAAGTTGGACTCAAGATGAACCTACAAAAAACTAAGATCATGTTCAATAATTTCGTAGAGGAAACAAAAATACAAGTTGACAACATTGAGCTAGAAATTGCTGATTCATATATTTACCTTGGCCAGCTGATTTCAATGGATGGCAACATTATGAAAGAACTCAACAGACGTATTAAACTTGGCTGGAGTGCATTTGGAAGAAACAGTTTTATCCTGAAGGGGAAATTGCCTTTGTGTCTAAAAAGAAAGGTCTTCAACCAGTGTGTATTGCCAGTCCTCTCTTATGGATCAGAGACATGGAGTCTAACAGTTGGAGCAATACGAAAGTTACAGACAACGCAAAGGAGCATGGAGAGGTGCATGCTTGGAATAACTAGGAGAGATCGAAAAAGAAACACTTGGGTGAGAGAGCAAACTAGAGTAGAGGACATCATTGTTAAAGTAAAAGGACTGAAATGGCGATGGGCTGGGCATATTGCAAGAAGAACTGATCAACGATGGACAACAGAAATTCTGAACTGGATTCCAAGAGACCACCGAAGACCTAGAAAACGTCCTCAAACTAGATGGGTGGATGAAATAAGAAAAGAGGTTGGGGTGACGTGGAAACGAATGGCCCAGGATAGACTTGTGTGGAAAGCATTTGGAGAGACCTTCATCCAGCAGTGGATAGATAATGGTTGAATATGATGATGATAATATCATCATATATATTCAACCATTATCTATCATTATCCACAAATGTTCAATCGGCGACATATCCGGCGAATAGGCAGGCCAAGGAAGAAGCTGTATCTGTTGTGATGAAAAGAAGTCTTGAACATTCCTGGCAATATGTGGGCGGGCATTGTCCTGTTGAAATACAGCTCCGGGAATGCCTTGAAGGAAGGGAACAACTTCGGGCTCCAGAACTTCATTGATGTACCGGTTGCTGTTAAGATTACCCACAATTCGTAGCAGCTGAGATCGTCCATGATACGCAATCGCACCCCAGACCATAACGCTGGGGATTCGTCCACTATGGTGTTGGATACCACACTCCGGAAGGTGGCATTCACTAGTATAGCGTCTAGAACGAATGCAGCCATCACTGTACTCCAAATTAAAACGGGATTCATCAGAAAACACCACCTGTTGTCAATCAGCACACCAGTCGTTATGTCCATGAGCCCATTGTAGCCACAGGCACCGATGGTTTTGCGTCAGGAGGATCCTGTATAAAGGAACTCTTGCACGCAGTCCACGGTGCAGTAGACGCCGACGAATTGATGAAGCACACAATGATACACCTGTAGCAGTGCACCAACGTTCTGCCAACTGTCCAGATGAAGCAAAACGGTCCGTCACCGCCATGCGGACCAGGTGTCTATCATCCCGTGCTGACGTCACCTTTCGGCGTCCACTCCCGGATTTCCGAGTTGTCTGGTTCTCTTGAACCCACTGCTTCCACACTCGCATCACTGTGCTGCTGTTACGCCCCATACGAGCTGCTATTGCACGATAAGAAAACCCTCCTTCACGAAGGCCGATCATTCGTCCCCGTTCAAACTCCGTAACTTGCTGAAATGTCGCCCTCTTTCGTCGTAGAGGCATAGTGACGTCTCATGTAACGTTTACCACTAGCAGATAGCCATACACGCCCCGCTACAGCCCTCTATTTATACGGATCCATCAGCAGTTCAGAGGGCGCTGCTCAGCCCACGCATGCGTGATGACTCTGAAATTCTAATCATTTGAATAGCATACCCTAATTTGCATTTCCTGAAAGTTTCAGCTCAATCACATGATTCCTTCATGGTGTTGCAATTTTTACAAACATGAGTTAAATATTATATTAATTATATTTATATTATATTATTATACTAATTATAGTAACGTGAGTATTATTAATTGTGAAATTTTTGTATATTGATAATTTATATTGTGCACTACTGTACTAAGACTTTTAAGTATATATGTAGCTGTTTATTTGTTCATCTGGATAATCGAATATCCCACTTAATCGAACAATAGTTGTTGGAACTGTCAATATTCATTTATCCGCGGCTGATTGTACCAAAATTATGTCGTCAGAACTGCGATTCCAGAAACTTTGATTTTGCATCAGAAATAAAGAACGGAAAAACACCATATATATCTTTAAAAATTGCCTTTATACTAGATTGACGCCTGAGTTATATTCCATTTTTGTCGCTTATCGGCGTAGATCTACGAGCAGGACGTATTGTTAATTTCTCTTACACACTCTTTCTCTCTCTCTCGCTCAAATGTATAAAATGTATCTTTTATTACAAAGCTTACATTTCGTCCAATATTCAGGAGAAAAACTACATAGTTAGGATATGTTACACTGAATTTTAAAAGTGGAGGAAAATATGAAGCATTTTCGACATAGGATGCTCTTTTATTTCAGTTACAATTGCGTCGACATTGTCCATCTGCTCTATTTATCATACCTGATACCCTCTGATTATCATTTATTCAGATATTTGCAGAGCAGTTTGTATGGTGGGAAATTTGCTTCTTTGGAGGCTTGCAAAAAGCATCTCGATCAGTTCTTCTCTCAGAAGTCCCAAACTTCTTACGTGTAGAGTCATACAAGTATTGGAGAAACGGCTGAAGGTCATCGAACAAAATGACATATGTTTTATTAGTTATAATTTGAAATGAATGTATGTTTCTTATATGAAATTGCATATAAAAATGGAACAAACTTATGCATGAACCCAATACCTATACCGTATAATATTATAGTTTATATTCCCTAGTAAAATTTATAAAAGACACTACAAAATCCCGATAAATTAAGCAGTAATCGAGCGAAAACCATTAAATTTAGCTGCAAATCAAAATTTAGTTTGAGAATGCAAAATATGTTTGCTCTCTTCGCAAATATTTGTTTCATTTGAGTGTAATTGAAAACATCGTAATCATAAATGCAAGGTTTCTAAAAATTACAGATTTTAGAGATTCTTTATCATAATTTATCAACCGATTTTCTGCAATTAAATAAAAACGTTTTTAAAATAATTGAAAAATAGCATAGATTATAGTTCGCCGTTGTTTAAATGGTTGCAAATACTGAAAACAAATCATATAGATATTCGATATGCTATCTATAGATATCAGTGAAAAAAGCCTGAATAGTTGTAATGTTATTCGTTTTTTTCCACCTAACTAGACTTGCACGTTCCTGTAGACAGTGTGTTAGCAAAAACTTGAAGATTAACGCCGTATTGGTCGCGAGTTAGTCAAACGCTGACCTCACGAAGTCATTATTTTCTAAAAGCGAAAACAGCTTTAACATGACACGACCTTCAACTTTTTATCCAGCTCGTTATTTTTAGCACATATATCATCGTTCCCCCAGTCAAAGGAAAATTGCATGAATTATAAAATCTTATTTTTTCAATTTTCACGTATAGGTTATAAATGTTGCTTATTTGAAGACTTTACACTTACGAAGAATATATTGAAATAGAATATTAATTCTTTTAAGTTCTCCTTTAATTTTTAAAAACGAATTGAGTTCTCAGTTACTTTGTGCTATATTATTAATGCTTCGTCTGAGAGAGTGAAGAAAACGGGAAGCAAGAATCTGGTGGAAAATGTTTTTTTAAGCTCCATGGAGACTAGAGCTATTTTTGTATTCAGTAAACTTTGGATTTCCTTTGTTCTTTGTCTTATTGAGGATTGTCGATCCTCTTTCCATTTGTGATTTTCTTATGGGAACGCGCTGATCCGTTTGGTTGTCTGTCTTGTAAGGGGCTTTATCTAGAAAAAGTCACAGGACCAAGGGTCGAACATCTACTGGTTGAAAGCAAATCAAACATAAAAAGGTTATTAATTTTACAGTTTTACGTTAATGTGTTTTTGCTGCTCGATATTATTCGTATAGGCGTAATATCCTCTACATACATCTCGGAAGTACTTTATTTTATACATTTTTTACGACGATGATGTAAATATTTACGACGATGTAAATATTTACCCCAAAAATAGAACATTGTATGTTTCATGCTATACAAATGCAAACTTATAAAGATGTAATATGTATATGGATAAAATTGGCTTTGAGAAATTTTAAATCACTAATTTTTATTACTTTGCTCGAATCTGGATCTTGTTCTCGGATATTGCAATTTACTAAATGTCGAAACAACAAATGCCTCAAACAAATATTTGGATGGGCCGAGAATACCATAATTCAAGTTTACGTTTTGATGTGGTTATCCGATAAAAATTTTGAAAATTATGGAAGGTTATTAGAGTGATTAAAGTCCAGTTAAAATGTTGTGTGTAAAGAAAACAGTTATATATATTTAATTTCTATTTATTATAAATTAAGATAATATTTTGGGTGGAGAAAATGAAAGTTATGAAATGTAGCTACAACATCTTCAATTCATTTGCGATTGCTAAAAATGATTAATATTTTAATTCTTGATTTTCGAAAGTTATAAAAGAAAGTGACCTAACTAAAACTTCGCGAATGTGTCCTTGCAAAGACGCACTTATTCCAGTTAACGTATTTCCAACGCCTTTGTTACAAATGAAATAAAAAAAACAGAGCTGTGAAATTGACATCAAACGTTTTACTACCAAATAACCTTGACATTAATCTCATCTGAGATAAAACTAGGTAAATTGACTTTCTAAAGTGATCGGGTCTACTGTAATACAATGGCCTACCTTTGTATTCAACTGCTCAAATATATTACTCAACGTACTCTCCCCGATCATTTGATTAGGTAATAAATAATGACAATCGCCGGGTCTAATTATATGTTCTTTTCTCGTTTGAATTCATATAAAGATAATAAGTAATGTAGTGCAAAAATAGCGCAGTTAGAAAATTTATGTAGTGCATTAAGCTCAATCGTAACGACGTACGTCATAATACGCAGTTTAATCAAAACCGTTAAATATAAATCTTAGGAAATGAAAGCTGATGTAATAACAAGTCCAACTAATAAAATTAAGCTAATCTAATAACTAGTCCAACTGATGTTTGTCTTTTTCCACGTCAGTTTCATGCTTGAAGTCTTCGTAAGGGGTCATCATCAAATTATATGGATTTTTATAGATTTGCAACCGATGTTTCCAAACTACAACTCTTGATTAAAAAACTGTCGCAATCAAAGTTTCTTCTGGCCTATTTCGAGATGACTAAGTAAAATTAGCAAATTGTCCATCAAGAATTGAATAGCAAGAAACTAAAGGGAATTTTCTAAGTTATTTTCGCTTCAATTTTCATATGCATCACCCTGGTTTCTTGGAATATAAATTTGATGCGAGTCATATAACGTCATCGTCTTAAATGGCAACCAGGTATTTCCGCTATACTAAATTAAATCATTTTGTGGAACTTTAAATCTGTAAGACCCCATGGAGGTTTATTGATGTCAGAAGTGTGCAGATTGACATACGGACCGAATCGATGAATGAAGCAGATCAGCAGAATGATTTATTGCTGCAACCGGGAACGATTTTGCGCAACTCTAATGTAGACGCTGTCTGTGCCTTAATAGGTTCAATTTTCGAGGAAGAAATGTGACATGTTTCAACAGCTCTTGCAGCGTGCTAGATAAACTCGTATTTAAGCATCCATTTTTAATTTAGGAGATATGGATTGACGCTATGCGCATTGTGGTTTAATAGACACTTTAAATAGTTGATTCCATTTCAAATTATCATACGAACAAAACCAAAAGTTAAAATTAAGTTTCCAATGTAATTTTTTAATCTTAAAAGATGAGAAAGGAGTTAAAGAAAAAAACAGTTTTGCTTTAGATATTTAAGCACTTTGTTACTAAAAGATTTGTGGGCATCTGATTCAGTGCGTTCATATTCCGAATTTCGATTATATTTAAAGAAAGAAAGAAGTATTTATTTTTAACTTTAAAGTATTGTTATTGCCAAAGAAACCAGTATGAAGCATGGCAAATATTTCTTCCGAATCTTATAAGTCAGAGTCAAGAGAAGGCGGATTTGCTACGAATCTGTATCATAGTGTACCGCAAACTAACTTCCATTAAAATGTTTTATTAACAGATTATAATTTACTAAATTAGTTTAAAAGTTTCAATGTTTTCTTTCTCAGAAAAATAAATTTACAGTATGTGATATTTATTTCATTTCTTTCTTACACCGCTTATCTTTGCATTAATTATATGACATCGTAGTTCTTTAAAAGATAAACTATAGACCGTTCATACGCTTGAAAGATCTATTTTAATAACGCATGGACATAAATCCAATTTATCGCAATACTAAAATCTCGTTTCTAAATGTTGGAGTTTTGCAATCGTAGTCTTTCAATGGCAAAATAAAATCAAAGGACATCTTGATGAGAGAATGGTCCGTTATATTCAGTTCAAACGGCAAACCGGAACAAAAGGGAATAAATATATGGCAGGCAAATATTCTAATTAGAGAAACTTGGTTGCCAACTGAGAATCAATATTCTTTTGCAGTTTCTCTACCCTAGACATTTAAGAAATAATTGGATTTTCTGCATAAGCCTGGAAAATAATAAAATTTCGACACAGACTGAAACGTTACAATCCAGCTTTTTCTAAATGTAAATGAAATCCCACCGATGTTGCGTATAATCGAAACAGATTTTTCTTGTAAGATTTGAAAAAAGTTTTGGTGCAACATTTAAATCCTTGCAGCTTTAAAATTTTATCAGTCTTAAAAAATTTAGTTTTAAGGTTCGTATCTTTCAAATTACTTTTCAGCATGGTTACGACTTTGCAATAAAATATCTATTAATAATTCCTTAATCTGGCTCGCTCACACTAGATATATTTTCTTACTGAGCGTTTCTTTTTATAAATATAAACAAACATTTTTATCCACTTTTTAAAGCCAAATATTAAAAATATGACGAGAAAAATGTGTCAGACTTAAAATATAAGAGAACAAAAACTGATTTTTAGTTACTGAATGAGTGGAAAAAATTTAACAATTATATAACAACAGTCAAGTAATCAGATATAAATTTTTATTTAGTTTCTATACTTAACTTATAACTAAAATTTATTTTAATGTAATTTACTATAGATGTCTTATAGTGTATGAAAAATTTTATAGTCATGTATAACTAATTCTAGTAAACCTGTTGTATCGAAGTTTGTTATGCACGTAACAAAATAAATTAGACGAGAATGATCCCTTCTGACGGACTTTTACTTAATGAAGGTAATTTCAGCTAATTTGACAAGTTTTATTAAAAATAATTTTTTAATACTGATGGTTGCAGGCTAGGCCGTGCACAAGCTGGGGGGGATGTTGGGATTACCCTCGCTTGAAAAAAAATCAAATTTCAACCAGAAATTAAACAGCTTCTGAATAATATTTTAATATTAAAAAAAATTAATCAATCCTTTATTTTTATGAACTCCCCCCACTGTGGCGGTCCTGTCTACGGAGCTGAATGCAGGTGTCAGATAAATAACAAACAGAAATGAGTGAACGAGCATCAATTATCGAATACTTAAGAGAAGTGAGCGAGTAATGGAGTCAAGTTCGAGACCGTGAAATGAGCATAAAAGCTGAAATTGAATGTGAGAAGATTATACGTTAAGAGCTGAATATTAATAGAAATAGCGGAAAGGAAATTGTTAAAGGCGAATCAGCAAAAATATAGCGCGAGGAAAAAATTACAAAGTCATTGACGGGTGGTTAAATTACATAGCTGACGTGTCATTAAATGAACTGGAATCATGAATAGCAAAGCACCACCTGACACGATTAGAACTTCATATGTGAAAGTTTCACTTCAAATGACCGAGATGTTCATATTTCATTTTTATGATCATGAACTTGATGGCTTTTTAATGAGGTAAAAGTAATGACATATATTTTGGAAACTGACGCTGGATCAAGTCAAGTTCAATCACCACAAAAGGCCATATTTCAGTTTATCATTACTATTTCTGTTAAAAACTAGTAGTTTTTATATATGTTTGCACTTTTTCATTTTACCTAATTCGTTTATGACTAGCGAGGTTATTTGTATACCAATGCTTTTCTCTAAAATCTGATCATTAATTCCCAATTTCTTATCGAATATACTATGTCATATTTTTCTCTTTAATAGGTTTCGGGATTTATAGTTTGGTTTTATTTGCATATAAATTTATAGTCAAGCTGAATGAGTGAAAAAACTTGGTGAGTAGCTCCGAGATGACGTAGTGGTAGCGCATCTGGCTGCCATGCAAATAATCCAAGGTTAATCCTAACAGAAACACAGGTTTTACTTAGAGTCCCTAGAATTCAAGGCCGACTCATCAGTCGCCATTTTGTTGTACAATTTCGGATTCATTTACCTTGGCGATAAAGGTTTTACGCATTGGCGCAATGTTCGCTATTTTGGCATAAAAATAATCAACAATCCGCGATTATCCGACGAACGTATTGGCGCAACTTTCAAAATGTCGCCAATAAATGCAATTTGCAACCACGATCACGTGATACAATGGCAACAAACTGACGGATATGCGCCAGCTCCCTCCCTACTTTAGGAGTCTTAGTCTTGCCCCTTTTCTTTCTACAGAGCCGTAGTTTGATACCATAAGCGAAACAGCTTCAGATCTTTCAGAAATCTGTTGGTCTTGTCTCAGCTCAACATTAGCCGTTCTCGCTTCCCCCGCAAACACAAACAAGCACAAAACTTGGAGAGTAAAGACCCACTAACAGGTTATCTCGTGTTTCATATTTAAGCAGTAAAAGTTTATTCGACCCCGCACAAGTAACCTCTTTTGGTAATTAATTCTAAATCCGGCAACTGCGTTATTGCTTTTCCTGCTCTTAAATTTGGGTGAAAAAACAAACAAAAAAAAAATTCAAATTTTAGTTGTTTACACTTCGTTACAAAATGTGCAAGGCACAAAAATGCTAAATAACAGTTTATAGAGACAAATATAATCATACAGTTCTCAATATATGCGGTCATAACCGCATACAGACTAAATTTTAAAATGGGCAAACAGGTAAATTTATTAGAACTTGGGTTAATACATGCTAATACATGAGAAACTTCACCCAGTCGTGGCTGTAGATGGACACTTTCTCCAATCACATTTGTTTTTACGCTATTCCCTCGTACACTCTAATAATTTTCAGAATTATTACCATACCGAGCATCGTTAATATAGTTATTTTGTGCAAATTCGATCATTTATAGAAGAGTGCTTTAATTTCATTTGTAAAACTTTCTGAAACCCAAAACTCAATTCATTATACATAAACGTAGATAAAAACTATTTCCATACACTGCTTAAAATTATATTGTTAAAATTGTCACCTTTCATATTTTTTTTAAACAATGTATAACAGCTTTTCAAAATAAGGACAGCAAATTTTAAGAGATGACACAGAACAAAAGGTTGTTTTTCAAGTGATATAAATCTGAATTCAACAAAAATTCTTTAAAACACAATTACTTGGATCCATTTATTTAGAATTAGTCATAAAGAAAATTTAAAATTCTGATTTTTAATTTATGACAAAATTTGTGATTCAAATAATCATTTCTTCAATTTTGGTGGGAGTTTTCTACATTTTATTTTGAACGACGAAACATTAATTTGCCAAAGAATGAATTTAGTATGATCTACTGACCGAGATTTAGTTCTCTCAGGGTTTCATTCTGTTTTTATATCAAACATTTCCTTAACGTCCTTTGATGCATACAGATAGGATTAAATCAACAGCTAATAGAACCCCCAACTTTTTCAAATTTAATGTATTATTATTATACTCTAAATCAAACAAAAGAAAGCACACGCACAGAAATTTTTAAAAATTTCAAAGCAATTTTGGTGGTGTAGAAATTATCCGTTATAATACCCCATTTTTTTAAAAACATAATGTTATTCTTCATGTCATTAGATGTTATAAACTATTAATAAATATAACGCAGTTTTGTGCAAAAGTGACCTTTATGTTCCAGTTTTTACCTTTCTCAACAACAGTTATGTTAGTTACACCCAATGTCTTAGTTTTCAAACATGTTTTTGTTCCATCACGTATAGTCTAGAAATTTTTTTTCACATCCTGAGTCTAAGATCTGTCTTATGAAGAGCTCAAAAATTCCTTCTTAGTTCATAAAATGAAAAAAGTGGAATACCTTATTCAACTCAGTTAATAGTTTTTGAGTCCTCTATTCCATTTTACCATCTCTTCAAGTTTTAGGTCAGCTGGATTCTGCTACCCTTGATGGTTCAACAGTTACGAGAATTGAGGTTAAAACTATTAGGCAAAGCTCGTCAGTCGGCGCTAACTGGTCATTTCTTTTTCATTTTCATTCCTTTCGAAGAGCCTATTTATTTACTTCTAAATGTGGATCGTTGATGGGAAACAGCAGTCTATTCGAGACCTCAATCACAGGGCTGGGTCCAATCATTAAAGCAGTTAGCTTTGTATGAATTCAGTCATCGTGGTATAATAAAGCCAAAGGAAGAAAGTTTTAACAATTAACTTTGAGAAAGGAAACTTTTCCTAGCGTTCAACGAACATTCGTGTGAAAACGAAGCGGTTCATATCATCATGGTTTTATTAGTAATTTGTTTTCAAAGCGTACCTGAAAATGAAATTAAAACATCATCTTCAACTAAAGTCTCATTACTTCTTTTTCATATGTTTAATTATTTTCTCATTAGGTTATTAAAATACACCACCCTTGCGTTTTCAAATTTGTTGATTAAATACGATTCCTCAACAAAAACTGTAGATTTTAACACTATATATCAAAACTAATCTTATAAAACTGCAGTAAAACATACCTAGCTTTTATTATATAGGTTTATATTTATTTTAGTGGATAAATTTTCTTATCGGATGAGTTTGAAAATTAATTTTTAAAGGAAAAGTAGCAGTAATTGAAATGTTTTAGTCTTGCTAGTACAAGTATTAAGGGATAAAAAAAGTTTGTTCTTCAAATAACATTCAAAATTGAAATCTAAAAAGGGAGTACAATCATAAAGTTTTGATTCAAGTTTTTATAACGCGTGGCTTGAAATTTGATTATACGGTTGAATATCGGTTAATCAAAAATATATTAAATTATTTTACTCGTTTAATAAATAATTCGAAAAATTCACAAAACCGTAGAATTTTGAAAACTTTAATTTTTCTTTTTCCACATACTATTTTCAACGCAACACCAACTAATTTAATCATTATGCATTTAATTTAAGAAAACAACATGCACAAGTTCAGTATATATGCAAACTTCTAGATGAGTATTAAGCATTGTGTGTGAGGTTAGATGCTTTTTAAAGTAATTGAAATTTTAAAAATATATTATTATTCAAGTAGATGATTGATTTCTTTTAAAATGCTTGAATTAGTAATTTAATTCTCCGATTAACCCGAAATCCAATTAAGCCGCGATCCAGGGTAATTAGTAGCTTATTATTTATTAATTTAAACTAGAAATATGATTTATATTTCTGAATTCTTTTATTTCAGTTCGGTAGACGAGTTTTTAAAGGAAAAATATCTTTACCACCACCATTTGAAGTTTAGCTAATATGCCTGTTCCGACTTTATTCATCTTCCCCGCTGCTGCTTATTCAATCCTTGTTTTCTTTTCCTTGGATATTGTGTAGATCATAGGCCTATGCAAGAGGGGAGGGAGATTAATGGAGGTCATTATCTCCCATTAGGCAAAATTGTACAATGCATTTACTACAATTCTATTTATAGATATTGTTGATGTCGATCATAATTTCCTGGAAACTTCTCCATTAGCGTTTTCACGAACATGATCTATCCGCCTCGTCCTGTACTTGTCCATTTTCGTCATTTGATACATCTATTCTCTATTACGATCTTCAGTAAGCTATCTAGTAGGGAAAACAGATACATTAAAGGCAAAATGATTTTTTATATTTACTAAAAACTATTAGTTGGATCACAAATATTTAAAAAATGAATTATTTTAATATCATAGGAAAATAATTGCGTTAACAATATTTTCCTGTATATCTGTTTTCTATATCTAATATTTATTTGGATGCTAACAGCCGTTATACCGATTCAATGTAATTAAACAAATACACCAGAAACGAAGTTTCAGCTATTCTCTTCATTGTCATCTTTGAAATATTCTGCATTCAAATAATGTCCATAATTAAAATATTCTGCGTTTAAATGATGTTCATGTTTCAAACATAAAAATTCACCATAAGTATTTACATGGAGCCAAGCAGTTTATAAAAATTTGTAAAAATGAAGTTTTATGTTTTTTTAATAGCTATAATTTTTTTTATAATTTGCAATAAATTCAGAAAAGTCATGTTAAACATGAGTTGACTTTCAAATAAAATGTTGAAATATATACAATGCATCTTCATAATAAATTTTGAATCCATACAAATGTAAACAGTCACAGGGAAGAGAGAGTTCGCCCATTTCTCCTCGAAACATCACATATTTTTTTCCCATTTTAGTAATAAAAATAATAAACAAATATTCAGACTTACTTACTTAGAACGACTGTTCATCAGTTTTGAAAGTAATTTTAAAAGCATTTTTGTAGATTCTCTCATGATATCAAAATTTTTGCAACAATAAAAAAAAATCTGTTTCATGATTATTTTAATGCTGTGATGGCAATGGTAGCAATTCAAGTCAGCAAGATTCATCTGTTATGATATTTAGAGAAATGATTTCAAAGTAAGTCAGTAATGGATGACAGAGCAAAGAATGAAGGACACTCTCCGATATTTTTCAATTACGATCCCAAAATTGTTAACTTGGACAATACATTGTTCGCGTAACTTCCAAGCCAAAGATTTCCTTACTTTTGTCTGATTTCTTTTAAGAAAAAAAAAGAGAACACAATGCAATGGTTGAGTTGGAATTGTCCTACTGAGACTAATGTCCAGTGTAAGTTATAGAAGCATACTTTTTTTTTGAAGAAACATCTCGCGCGTACATAACCAACCCTGCGCCTTGAAAGTGTGCTAATTTAATAATTTGATTTAGCATTTATAGAGTGGAAAAGCCAATGTGCCATGATAGTGGAAATACCGCCTATAAAAACATCCGTATGCCGATTTTGTGGAAATTTAATTTAAATTTTGGCGGTCATTATTTATGTCGTATTTCACGTTTTTATTTTAGCATCCAGTGGGCTAAAAGCAACAACAATGGATGGTTGCGTATTGAGGACATACGGGAAATGAAGATAGATTAGTGTGTTTCTATCCTTCTGACCATAATTTGTTTAACATTCTAACGTGTCGAGATGTAGATCCTGATTTTCATGGCGAGGATATCATGGACAACTACCCAGAGACTTGGCACGAAACTTCAATAAAGTGCTAAGCATAATTTGTAATTAAACTTAATTGGTTGGGGCCAGATCTGCTAAACTGCCTGGGATCCCTCAAATCTTATCCCCGGATTTGATGGTTTTTTTAAAGTAACTAACCGAAAATCTTTATGCCAAATATTTTTATATCGCCTGGGTTTAAAAAAATCGCCCTAAAACCCCGTGGTACTGATTATGCCATTCCAGAACAATGGAATTATACAATCAAGTAAATATTCCACTAGTATAATGGAGAAATCCACGAGGTTTCAATCACTGGGTCTAAGATGGGATTTTGAGAAGCTTGATCCTTCTTAAACGCATCGTAGGTAGCAAGTTGCGTTAAACTGTTAATCCTCTCAGAAGATTAAAGAAAAAGGTTTAATGCAAAAACACTCAACAACCTATCAAATAAACAGGTAGCCTAAGTACTAACTAACTTTTTGAACCTTTTAACTAATTGAAAAGTGCTGTTTACATAAGTGGATTTTAGCTCTTTCTACCAAAAGTATGCTATAGAAAATTCGCTGAGAATGTCAGGCTTGGTTATAAAACCAACTATAAATATAAGGCTACTTATATTATTTTTTTCAAACTGAAAACCACTGTAATATCATGTGATTGTTTGACGTTTGTTTTGGCAGTTACGAATGAGCTGTGACTGGCACAATTTATCTTAACAATTTTGCATGAAAGGTATTTACGTAAACTCGTATATGCTAACTATTTAAACCACAATTAATAATACCTTATCTACTATTGAATAAGCATGTTCAAATTATGAGGGTAGCTTATCTGACTTATATATATATATATATATGGGTGAGAGAGCAAACTAGAGTGGAGGACATCATTGTTAAAGTAAAAGGGCTGAAATGGCGATGGGCTGGGCATATTGCAAGAAGAACTGATCAACGATGGACAACAGAAATTCTGAACTGGATTCCAAGAGACCACCGAAGACCTAGAAAACGTCCTCAAACTAGATGGGTGGATGAAATAAGAAAACAGGTTGGGGTGACGTGGAAGCGAATTGCTCAGGATAGACTTGTGTGGAAAGCATTTGGAGAGACCTTCATCCAGCAGTGGATAGATAATGGTTGAATATGATGATGATGATATATATATATATATAAAATTTCATCCCCGGGCTTTTCAACACCTACCTCGATCAACGTTTGCGGTCTATAGACAATGATCTGACACTAATGCATATTTGTAGGAAAAGACACACCGATAAAACATTCGTATATTTTGTGCTGCCCGAGGCGCCGAAATTTTCTCTGTAGCGGTTTACACTAGTCGAATTAAATGGGCCAAGGAAATCTAGCCTGCCCGCTTGCAAAGAGGAAAGAGTAGGACGGATGGAGGCGCATGTGCTTCAAGCTAATCCAAAATCGCGAGACAGGTTTTCGCGGCAATTTCTGGGATGATCGCCAAAAGCGGGTCGAAGTATGAAATTGTAAAAAAAAAAAAACTGACATACTAGGAAGAACAATTTTTGGCAAACGTTTCATTTCGTCAGTGAGAGATACGCTATATCCCTTTTATAACTTCGTTGTTGTAAAGTATTAAGACTATGAGAATTTCAAATTTTCTTATTTACCTGGAAACAAATGGAAATTGGTCACTTTACGCTTATAAAGTATAAAAAACTTAAATCAGGAATTTATTAATGGGTAATGGCAATAACGAAAATAAAGGAGTACAAAGCGAAGAAATGCTTCTGCAATAATGAAAACATGGCTTGATATAAATAAAGCACATTAAATACTAGTAATAACGTAGTACAGCGTATCGAGGCGTTTTAGACCAACGACACTGTCTTTCGTCACGAAGAAGGAGTGAACTCTAAGTGAACGTACAGTGCTTCCATTCAATGCTAGTGTAGTTTGGCTGGTGATAGTGCCATCTATTTGCGGAAAATATTTAGAAAGCCCAGAAAAGTTGAAAAAGGAGAAAGCGGTAATTAGCGAACGGAGTTTAATTGGCTTTTTCATGAAATGCTTAAGTTAGGAGTAGATTTATTATCATTAACAAGACTGTTGGTTCGGAAATATGGAATGCTTTCAAAAAGTCTAACTCCGAAGATGATCTAGGTTAACAAATAACAGGATCTTCTGAAAATTTAATGTTATAACCATTCGTTCTCTTAACAATGCAGAGTGATAAAAGATTTGCGAAATTTAAAAAAGGTTAATTCTATCTGATTGTTTGCGCTTATAAAAAAAGTAGTCGTATTGTTTAATTAATGAAAATAATTTGCAATTTGTCATTATTTCAACTTGTATGCTCATTAATATTGACTTCTTATACACTTTATATACATTTATTAAAGCTGCTAAATTTGAAAGAATATTTTTTATTTGAATAAGCGTATTGATAAATAAAAGCGATCTATTTAAGCTTCTATTTGAAGGAACTTAAATTTAAAGACATACAAATTTTATTCGTGAGTTTATAAAAAAATATTGTACAAAATTCCTATTTCTTTAGTTTAATGTGACAGAAATTTCTTTGACGATAAAAAATAAGTGTAATGCATACGCCAAGAAAAATAAATATGTCCAAAGTATAATACCATTTTAAAATATTTACAAGTTTGATCATTTATCTTGGAGAATTTGATTCTTTTAAATTTAATTGAATTGTGATCTCAGACGATAAAATTAACTTTTGTTGTTCCAATATTCAAGCAAGGATCAAAATGGGGCTCCAGTTTTTCCCCACATAATCGGTGGGGGGGGGGGGCCGCCATATTAATTCAATATGCAATTAAGTCTTTAGTTACATGCGATCAATTGTTTGTATACTTAGACGGTAATAAAAGTGTTGAATGTTTTCTTTTGTTATCTGCGTAATAATATAAGCCATTACCATACTTTCTCATACCATAAAAGCTTGACCATGAGCCCAGCTTTCACTATCGCTTAACTAGGTGGCATTTTTAAGGCTTGTTATTCCAATTTCACGCATATTCAAATTTTGAAATCAAGTTTCGACAATTGAAACATAAAATGCGTCAGACTTGCCAAACTATAGTTACAGTATCAGTGGTTTATGGGGCGCATTGAAAACAGACTTCAGAAATGAGGTCAAGTTTTTGTTTTAAAGTTCTATTTCACGTAGTTGAAAGTGACGTATTTAGTTTTTGTAAGGTTACAACCTATGTATATCCCGAACCTTAACATTAGTCGACATAAACGAGAAAAGTCGACACATAAACACGCAAAACATAAACTATAAAAGGATCAAGAGTAAATAAAACAAATGTAGAGAAATTAGAAAAATGAGATTAAATTCGGAGACCACAAGATAGAGTACACACATCCTTTGTTAATAGAAAAGCAAATTCTTGTAATATTTAAAGTTCTAATTTATGGAAAATCTGTATCATTTGTAGCTAGTGCATTAATTCAATTCAATTATTCTGCAATACAAAATGTTAGCGATTTATTTTCTTTCTGCGCTAAAACATTGCATTCCATAATTGGTTTTTTATCATTATCTTCAAAAACCAACGAAACTAAAATTAGTATTACACTTTGTGCCTGAGATCAAATGAAATTTATATTAATACTTTAATTTAAAATGTTTGGAGAAGTAATTAATTTCAGCATCTTTAATAACTCTCATTTCCCTTTTCGTAATTCATTTTTAAGTTCGTCTCTTGAATAATCTGTGTTTTCTACTAGAGTTAAAAGGAGAGGAAATTAATTACCACGATTCGCTTAAACTAAAGGGGAAATTGTAGAAGCAGTCAAATATCAAGTGATATTTGAAGTAATTACACTCCCTTGTACGCCCAAAGAATATAATCTCCGACCACACGATTCGAAATTTTTACGCCCACTTACTCTAATGAAATTAAAATTGTAAAACATAAACTCTTCGTTAGTTTCTTCGTTTAGTTATTAGCGATGTCAACTATAATTTTTCTGAAATTGCTCAATTTACAGAAGCTAAATGTAAAGTCAAATCTTTATTACTGACATGGAAAAACACAAATGCAGACAAACAATTCCATTACTAAAAAAATTAAAAGTGCCAAACTTTAAAAACAAAAACGATACTTTAAATTGGCTTTCATTAAATAAATATGGAATTCATGTTCCTTTTATTTATTTTTTTCATAAATACTTAATATATATCCTTTTCCTAACATGCAGCATCACTCGAAATAGAATTTTTACTATAATTAGTAACAACATTATAATTACAACATTATAATAACAACATTATAATTTGGTGTGCTTGTCTAGGAATACAACATTTCTTTAGTTTATTCGGAGTAAAGTTTGATGAAAGATCAAGGTGAAAAATGTATGAAATATAATAAACCATTATCACATTAACGTGACGTTATATAGAGGAAACTTGGTAAAGAAATTTTAATGTTCTTGAAAAAATTTTGACTTAAGATTAATCTTCGTAACTTCTTCTTGCAAAACAGCTTAAAAGTGTTTATACAAGTTCTTTTTAAACACGCCATTCTACCGTTAAATTACCACTCGCTCTAATATTACGCAGAATTAGCACAAGGGGTAAATTACCAATTGTTCTAATTTTGCGTAACATGAACGACTCATGCTATTGAGAAAGGACAGTTTACACATAATGAATCCTTGAATTGGATGTCACAATATCTCATCAGGAGGAAATTTTGATGTTAAATTACGAAGTGTCCAACAAAGAAAGTGTTTTCACGTTAAAAAAATAATAAACTTTACTTACCAAATTGGTCGACTCTGGTTCGCATGCCTTTTTATATTTAACTAGTTTGCCCACTGATTAATAATATTAAAGAAGCCTTAATATAAGCCAAAATCATGGGACGTAGAAATTAATCTTTTCGATTCTATATTTGTTTGCAATTGACAATGCTAGCATATGATGTTTTTTTGCTGCATTGAAAGTTTTCGCTACGAGATAATATATTTAATATATAAAACTGTATAATCCTTTCAGAATAAAACTATATAATATTTTTTGTATTTCCAATTATGTGTTTACTATGTTCTTGTTTGGAAGATGTAATTGATTAGTGTCATTTGGTCCTATAAAGCCTTACGCTCCTGAGAGAAAAGGTATTTTTCATAAATAATTTTATGTCATATCACGCACACAATTCCCTTGCTCTTCATTTGGGTGTATCTGCCCTTCCTTTTTTTTTCACTCCGAGGTTAGTATTTGATGGGCAGATCGCCTATCCAACCAACAATACAGAAACGAGGGGAAATATTGAGCGGCAGTGGTTTGATGAGGGATGATTATCACCAGAATCACCAATCCCAGTCTTGAGTACTCCCTAATGAAGTTCTCCACTGAAATAGAACATTCGTGTGAGCACTAGAAAATTACCCTCATGTGACTTCTGTATAATATTTGCTGCCCGTCAGATCTTCTAATCCGTTCTGATCTACAATTAATGAACATTGCCTCATTCGCAACCTTATACTATTTCAATGAGAGAATTACGCGCATATCGCGTTATAATCCGTTAAATATTACAGCAATAAAAAATTAGTTACTAAAGAAAACACGAATTATAAAAATATCAAATTATCTCTAACAACTGAACTTTAGTATGGTTAAATTTGAAATCAAAATGCGTTATTTCATAAACAATTTTTACTAGAATTAGGCGTACGTATTATAAATAATTTAGTCTTTCAAATATAGTTATTAATTAACTGTCTGTTTTAAATATGCATTTATTAATTTATTTGTTTATAAACATGCGCCTTTTTAATTCGAATTTTAGAATACTTTATTCATAGATTTCTATTTTAGAAACTTTTTATATGTTCAAACTGCGTTGATTAAATTTTTCTTTTTACGATTTGGGTCTACTTCCTCTAGTGGATTTTTTCTAAGGGATATATACTCTGCGACGGAAACAAAGCGACTAGCAGTGAAAAAATTAACATGAATAAAATTGGGCATTTTCTAGATACATGCAGTCTCAAATTTAGAGTGCGAGGCGCTCTGTGCACAGTACTTTTAGTACCCCACCCCACCACCACACTGTAGCTAAATTTCGCGGTAAAGTGTCACTGTAGAGAGCTGGTGAATTATAGGATATATTCTATGTAGCATTTGTATGGGACAGCAAAGTACCGTCGTTAAACAAAAATAGTCGTTAGTTAGAACAACGTTAGTAAGAAATTACTGTAATTATCAAATAACGATTACACAATGTGGAAAGCCAGTGATTGATAATCCCGATATCAATGCTTTCTTTCTTCCTTTCTTGTGTTGTTTTAACATGTGCAGTTTACTACAACCTCTTATATATGAAACTTCCTGCGCAATTCTAAGTAATACATAATATAGTTTATCCATTTAGATTCACTGTAAAAGTAGATAAAGCTAATTTGTTACACTTAAACCTATATTTTTAAATATATTTCGTTATTCTTTGAAAACTTCTTGATTATAGTTTACTTTACTTTTGATCTTTGGACTTCAGATATTCATATTTTAGCTTTTTAATTCCTCTTAAAATTTTTAGCATTTTTCTTAATTTTAATATCAAAATATTATTTACATTTTATAATTATAGCAGAAAATTTTATTCTAATTTCTGAAGTCTTCATCAGAAAATTTCATCTAATTTCATCAGAAAATTTCGCCTAATTTCATCAGAAAATTCATTAAAAACAGATTTTCCAAATCTTGGGATTGGTAAAAACATTTTTGTAGCTGAATTACTTCCAATTTCTCACTTTGATATAAAACGAGTTCTCTTTCCTGGTGATTTATATATTATCATCTTACAATTGTACAGTTTACATAGAAAGTATCCATTAGGTGTAAAGAGTATTTAACGTGGTAAATATGTATGTTAAGTTTCCTCATCATCACTTAATGCTCATATCGTATTCCGTACTTTGTGTTTTAAACAGTGTCTTATATACTTGAAGCGTTTCAGATATTATAATATCCGCATTCTTTTTATAAATTATGTAATAGAACCTTGAATTTTTTACCATTTGCGGAGGGTTACAAAATGTCTAAAATAAATTATCATTCACTTTTTTATTTTAGATGCGAGTCCAAGATGCTCAGATAATGAATTTGCTTGCAAATCCGGCAAGGGCTGCATTTCTAGGGACCGAGTAAGAGATGGCATAAGTGATTGCTTTGACGGATCAGATGAAGGTAAAATTTCATTAATAAGTTTATGGAAAACAAACTATTGCACTTGTGTATGTGTTGTGCTTGTTAATCTTTTCTGCGTGTATGTGGTTCCATCTTTTCTGCGATTATCTTGAAAGCAAAGATTTCATCAAAATGTCCTGGTAGTACTAATAATAGTAAAATCAGAGTACCATATATGGTTCTCATAATGTCTCTTCGTTTAAAATTTACACTAATTTGTTTAATTTACGAGGCGGACTATGAACAATGAAAGGAGCGAGTGGATGTAAAAGCACGACATACTAGAGAACTGAATTATAATTCCATATGAAAAATATTTAGAGAACTGAATTATAATTCCATATGAAAAATATTTAGAGAACTGAATTATAATTCCATATGAAAAATATTTAGAGAACTGAATTATAATTCCATATGAAAAATATTTTCAATTTAACCAAATAAATCCTTTCCGCCAATCATCGTATTTCAATATGGAACTGAGTAAAGGGTTTACGTGTGCATATCTAAGACTATACCATTAAACTTGATTGTTGTATTTTTGATCAACAATATATTCGCTTATAAATGTAGTAATTCAACCATATTTCACGATTCGGTACTTCAAAGGTGTTTAGTCGTTCGGAACTTTTAACTTTTCTTTACTATTTATGATACATACTTTGAATGGGAAGCTGCGAGTGGAAGTCATTCAATAACAATAATGAATTTCATTGATGTTTAATGCAGAGATTTATTTACTGGATACTTACAGCAGATTTAAAGAAACGTTCAAATCTGCCACAAAAAGGCTTCCATTCATCTGTTTAGACAAATTCTTACACATATTTTGTTTAATTCAAATCGCATCATAGCAAGTCAAATTAAATTTTGTTCATGTCAAATTAAATTTATTTCCAAACAAGCATTTGTATTCAGGTTTATTTTTATATTAAATAAACGTAATTTATATATAAAAAAAATCTGGTACTTAAATTATTATACGTAATTACACATTTCAATTTTCTTCTAATAAGTATGGCGAATTCTTAACGGATTTTAATGATATTTTACATTTAGCCTCAAGCAAATTCCAACAAAATTTTAAAGCGCCATGTACAATAAAAGCAACATAAATCGCGGAGCGTTTTCGGAATGGTGACTACTCGTAACTGACTCCGTGCTGTAGGCTGGGTAATACCAGCCCCATAACATGGTGTCTATCGTTATTGATAGATGACTGATAGCTATTTGCTATTATCTAATAATTTGAGTGTCGGACACGGAATGGTTGAAATACCAAATAGTGGGTATTGAAAAACCCAACAATGAAAGCTTTTATACTCGGAAAAGTATTAAGGTTTTGTGGCATAAAATTTTAAAAAAGAAAAACTGTGCTCGATGTGTACTAAACGTTAGATTTTTGGTGTATTATTTACTGTGAGTAAACTAATTCTAACAACTTCAATAAATCCTTGATATTATAAAGGTAAAAACCGAATTAAATATAAAAATTAAAATAAAATTCTCTATTTGTTTTAGAATGTCCGCCATTAATGCACAGATGCCATTGTGGCATTCCAAAATGTATAGAAAAAAATTTGGTTGCCGATGGAGTAAAGCACTGCGCAGATGGTTCTGATGAAGGTAATTACTTTAACCATTTTCTTTATTTGAAAAACTAGCAATGATAAAAACTTCAGCACGATGTTCATTACATAATTTAGCAACCGATAAATTTGGAGTGAGACAAGAAAGTTTTAAAGAATTTTCATTTTAATAAGCCAAGGGGAATCGAAAGTTAGCAATCTATTAACAGGAATAACCATAAACAAGTAGCAATCCGAGTTAGACTTTTTATTAAACTTACACGCTTTTCCCACCAATCTCCGTTGAAAGAAGAAACTCTCCGATATGTGCCACATGTAGTCAACTCTTAAACTTTTTACATATTTTATCTGTTTGTAAAAATTTTAGTCAATAGCTTTTAACCGGAACAATTTTTACCTCAGTGACATTTTATGTGATCATGATGTCATTTTTAAAATTTTATCTGATATCGCTTTTTACACTCTCAGCTGATTTGATTGCATTGTTCGCGTAGTAATGTATTTAATGCACTTTTTACCTTTGTATAAAGTTTAATTCACATCTTATAAAAACCGTATTTATAACCTGATCTTGTTTGGCACAGAGTGACCTTTGGTCGTTAAATTAGATTTAACAACTATAACGACTGGTTATATTGACTTCGGATGTAACGACTACTCTGCTATTACGTCAAAATTCGGAAGTCCTCTCACGAATGATTTATATATATATATATAATTATATATCAGTTATAGCGGGGGATTCCAATTATGCATCGCGACATTTCAGGGCATTACTTTCGGTAAAAGACGTCGCGACGTTCACTAACGTCATTTTGCATAATATGTTATATAAATGTATTTGCAATATGCGATTTGTATATTTTGGTGTATTTAGGATTCATCGACAATTTATGATAAATGAAGAGAGACGTGGGACAAAAGATATCTGAAAGCACCCGAGTTATTGCGTCACTCGGCTATAGCGTCAAAATTTCGAGGGTTCCTTGAATGTCGTTAAAACAGAGTTCGACTGTATATGTAAAATAATAAAGCCCGGTTTTTCGGTTCGATTAACTTTATTTCATGAAGTGAATACAAAACGATCGTGAACTGAGAGCATTTGTATTCCATTTCTTAGCAAGTAATCAACTGCTCTCTAAGCATCAACCGTATAGGTTGCGGACTTCAGTTTCTTTTAATTTTTAGTCCCGCTATATTCGCATCACATACGAAATTTAAGCTGAATAGCGTTGTTATTTCAATAGTAGACGCAAACTAGATGCAGGTAAAGTCTACAAGTCTGTGGTTAACATCGGCTAAGTATTATTGACTACTATACAGTACTTAATCTTTACTCGAGCTTCTTTTTCACAAATTGTCTCGTATATTTTACATTTGAAGAGTCAGTATAAATTTATGAGTTATTTTGCGCCGCGTTGTTGAGTAGACGGTTCATTCTGCTTAATAACGATAAGTATAGTTATAAAAACTCTGTATATATTTTAAAAGAATTGCATAATTATTATTAAAACCCTTTCACATATTTACAAAGGAAACTTTTCAAAATAATAACAAGAAAAAAAATTTCCCACTTGTCCTTTTTAGCAACGATTATTTTAAGTAATACTCTAAAAACTATTTTTGCGTGTAAAATAGAAAATTAAATCCTTATTTCCCAAAAGCCTTTTCGCAATCATTAGTCAACTTTTAAGTACTCTTTCCTTTTAATAATCATATGTATTTGTATTCACATTAAAAATAAGATTATATATTATTTATGATATTTTTGAACAGGAGAAGACAACAGCAATATTCTCTGCGCAGACATGACGCAACAAGATTTATTTGCTATCGAGAGAAAGAAAAGAAGAAGAAGACAAATTGGTGAATATAATATTTATAATTTTGGAAGTAATGCTGTTTTACCTTTAATAGGAACTTTACGACAAAAATATCATGTAAAGCACATTATGACCTTTGGATGCTGCAATTTTAAATTGCACCTTTATGAGCTATTAGAAGGACAAATTCCCAATATTTATTTGTAAGGTAACCAAATAAAGACAGTTTAATGAAGACAATGAAAAACATAGAATGAAAATACAGTCTTAATGACATCACGCGTGAAATTTAAGATTCAATTATACTTTCTTGGATTAGTATGTCCATATAACAAACCTCCAAAAATGAATAATAATATTGAAAAATGAAATATGGCAAGATTGACGATCCTGCAGTGATAATGCGTTAGTCACCTTTATTACCACATTACTCACCTTTTTAATTTTCTTGGAAACAATTTATATGTTCTTCAAAATTCTGAAGTTACTTTAAGTGACTAATTATAAGCAATGCACACACACACGCACAATATATATATATATCAAAAAGGCATCGATCAAGATGCCATCGAAAGACACGATCAAGTAGAGAAAATAGTCCACCAGAAATTGGCAGCAAATGCTGGCTTTCTGACAGAAAAATGTCCGTACTACAAATATGAGCCAGAGACCGTGCATGAGAACGAAACACACAAGCTTTACTGGGATAGAGCAATCATAACAGACAAGACAGTCCCACATAACCGTCCTGACATAACTCTCGTCGATAAATCGAATAAGACCACGTACTTAATCGACATAGCAGTACCCAACACCAATAACATACAGACAACCTACATAACGAAAATCACCAAGTACCAAGATCTCAGACATGAAGTACGATATAT
>QLNU02015360.1:229545940-229651936 GCA_006491805.2 Dysdera silvatica
CCTGCAGAAAAAATTAGATGCAGCTCAACCAAGAGAACAAGCTGGATTTCGAAGTGGATTCAGTACAGTGGACCATATTCAAGTATTAAGAGAATTAATTGAAAGAACACATGAATATGAACTTCCATTGTGTGTGGCATTTATTGACTATGAGAAGGCCTTTGACTCTATTAAAACATCAGCAGTCATCAACTCTTTAAGATCAACAGACATTGAGGATGTGTACATTGACATGGTGAAACGTGTGTATAAAAATGCAAGTGCAAAATTTCGGTTACATAAAGATACCAAAACTATCAAAATTGGTAAAGGTGTGAGGCAGGGAGATACCATTTCTCCAAAACTTTTTACTTCAGCTTTACAGATGATTTTTCAGCAGATAAATTGGAATAACAAGGGAATAAAAATAAATGGTGAATATTTAAATCATCTGCGGTTTGCTGATGACATTGTTATTTTTTCAACGGACCCATTAGAACTCCAAGACATGGTACAAGAGCTCTCAACTAGAAGTGAAGAAGTTGGACTCAAGATGAACCTACAAAAAACTAAGATCATGTTCAATAATTTTGTAGAGGAAACAAAAATACAAGTTGACAACATTGAGCTAGAAATTGCTGATTCATATATTTACCTTGGCCAGCTGATTTCAATGGATGGCAACATTATGAAAGAACTCAACAGACGTATTAAACTTGGCTGGAGTGCATTTGGAAGAAACAGTTTTATCCTGAAGGGGAAATTGCCTTTGTGTCTAAAAAGAAAGGTCTTCAACCAGTGTGTATTGCCAGTCCTCTCTTATGGATCAGAGACATGGAGTCTAACAGTTGGAGCAATACGAAAGTTACAGACAACGCAAAGGAGCATGGAGAGGTGCATGCTTGGAATAACTAGGAGAGATCGAAAAAGAAACACTTGGGTGAGAGAGCAAACTAGAGTAGAGGACATCATTGTTAAAGTAAAAGGGCTGAAATGGCGATGGGCTGGGCATATTGCAAGAAGAACTGATCAACGATGGACAACAGAAATTCTGAACTGGATTCCAAGAGACCACCGAAGACCTAGAAAACGTCCTCAAACTAGATGGGTGGATGAAATAAGAAAACAGGTTGGGGAGACTTGTGTGGAAAGCATTTGGAGAGACCTTCATCCAGCAGTGGATAGATAATGGTTGAATATGATGATGATGATATATATATCGTGGCGCCATTTGTTGTTCGGTGAAAGTACTAATAATGAGTGAAAAATACCATTGGGCCATTAAAACCGGATTTGTAGCCTGCTGACGACATGCCAGCATCCGGAACGCCGTTGGGATAACTATCGGTAACCCAGCGACGTGAAAAAGGCTATCTCAGACTCTGATGATATGAACCATAATGAAAATATGAATGGAGCATCGGTTGTCTCGCTCTTAAATCAGAACCGCGTTCGGACTTTAAGCAGAGGGGCCAGTTCGAAAAATATGCAACAGTCTCTCCTTGGAGGTGTCGGCGGTTGTAGCGGCGCCTCCAACTGTACGGCTACTAGAACCAACACAGCCCAAAGTGCTTTGCAGCCTAGTATAGGTGCAACCACTAGGGCTGAAAGACCACGCCAGCGCATGTCATGGACAATAGATATGAACACCTACATCATGCGCACCTACTATACGATTACAAAGCTGGAAACAGACATGACAAATTACAGACCCACACTTCACGCCAAATTCGCACAACAGTACCCACACCTGGACATCAGTATAGAAAGGATAACAACCCAACGCAGGAACATAATAACCAGAAATCTCTTAGCAGAGCCCATACTACAAAGGTTAAGAGATGAAGTCGCCAATGACCTGGCAAACACTTCAACCAGTGTGGCCAACCCTGAAGCACCAGCTAGTAGCGCAAGAGAACCGCTCCAACCAAGCATAGAAGAAGAAGAGAGGAGGGACGTGGAGAAAATGGAAGAAGGTTTCCAATGTGCCCTGGCGGAATATGAAGGCTCGGATGCCGCAACAAGGCCAAGAATACCACGCCAACCGGCATCTTGGAAACTCTGCAAAGCAACCAAGATCCTCAATGAACATACTCTACCACTACACCTACAGAACCACAACTCCCTACAGGAAATACACACCGCCATATACTGTGCAGCAGTAGCGGCATCACGCGCCAATGGGTACGAAGTAAGGAACGAAGGCCGAAGTAACAGAGGAAACAAAGCCCAACCACCATGGCAAGTGAGACTGGAGAAAAGAATAAAAGAGCTCCGCAGCAGCATAGGGCGAATAACCCAGTACATGCAGGGAAATAGGGGTAAGAAATTAGTGAGGAAAGTGAAGATGGCCCTTAAGAGAAATAGGATTCATACAAGACACGAAGAGCCCAATAAACACATCAGCGAATATCTGGATACCCTCAAACAAAAACTGGGTGTATACGCCAGAAGACTCCGAAGATACAAAGACTATACCAACAAAAAACAACAGAACATGCAATTCCAAGCAAACCAGAAGGCCTTCTACAGGAAGCTTCGAGAGACCCCAGCGAACAAAGACAAGTACGAAGCCCCAAAGCCAGCAGAAATAGAGACCTTCTGGAAGACACTATGGTCCAATGAAGTACAGCACAAAAGCGCCCCCTGGATTCAGCAAGAAATGGAGGCTACGAGAGGAATAGAGGAGATGGAGTACACGGGCATCACGATAGAGGAACTCCAGCAGGTAATCCAACGTACGCACAACTGGAAAGCACCCGGTATTGACGGCATACACAACTTCTGGTACAAGAAATTTACCAGCGCCCATGGCCCATTAGCCAAGGAACTTACGGCGATAATTGAAGACCCCAGCAAAATGCCTGAATTCCTCTGCAAGGGAATAACTTACCTCCTACCGAAGGACCAGGATACCAGTAACCCAGCGAAATACCGACCCATTACGTGCCTTAACACCCTGTACAAGATACTCACGGGGTGCATCTCTGAAAAAATAAGCCGGCACAGCGAAAGCAACAACTTAATGACGGAAGAACAAAAGGGATGCCAGAAAGGGACTCTGGGATGTAAAGAGCAGCTTACCATCGACTCAGTTATCCTGGAACAAGCAAGAAAACAAAAGCGAAAACTCAACACCGCATACATAGACTACAAGAAGGCTTTCGACTCTGTTCCGCACTCGTGGCTCCTTGAAATACTCAGCATATACAAAGTGCATCCCTCAATCATCCGATTCCTACAGAGCAGCATGAAACAATGGAGAACCCGGTTACAGCTAAACACGCCAGACAGTAAAATAGAAACGGCCGAGATCCCCATCCGCCGCGGAATCTTTCAAGGAGACGCACTAAGCCCCCAGTGGTTCTGCTTGGCGTTAAACCCCTTGTCAAGGATGCTGAACACAAGTAAATACGGATACATGCTGAAGAAAGACAAGAGAAACCTACATAAAGTCTCCCACCTCATGTACGTAGATGACAGACCGACGAGGGCGAAACCTACAAATACCTAGGGATAATGCAAAAACGGCAGCAGGAGCACAAGAAAGTCAAGGTCCAGCTCACGCAAGCATTCCAAGAAAGACTTAGAAGCATTGTGAAGACGAAACTGAGCGGGAAGAACACCACGCAAGCCATTAACGCATATGCGGTACCAGTGCTCACCTACTCCTTCGGGATCATCAAATGGTCCAACACTGAACTAGAACAACTCCAGCGGAAAATGAGAACCATCCAGAGAAGAGCCGGACAACTACACCCTGCAACGGCAATTGAACGGCAAACACTACCCCGGGAAGAAGGAGGACGCGGACAAGCGGACCTCAAAGACTTACATGACAAGCAGATCCAGAGCATGAGGCAATACTTCCAGTTGAAGAGTCCCCGATCGCCACTCATCCAAGCCATAATACAAGCAGATGCAAATTACACGCCACTAAACCTGTGTAGTACCGAAGAGCGTGTCCTCGAAACAGCCAACGAACAGAAACTGAGAACTTGGGCCGGAAAACCATTACATGGCAGGCACTACAATGACCTGCAACAACCACACGTTGACAAAAAGGCATCAAATTCTTGGCTGGCCAAAGGCACTCTCCAGCCAGAGACAGAAGGATTCATGCTAGCCATCCAAGACCAAGTGATCGCAACAAGGAACAATCAGAAATTCATCCAGAGAAAAGACATAGAAAGCGACAAATGCAGACACTGTCATGCGGCATCGGAGACAATCCAACACGTGATGGCAGGATGCAAGATCCTTGCGCAGTCAGACTACAAACATAGACACGATCAAGTAGCGAAAATAGTCCACCAGAAATTGGCAGCGAATGCTGGCTTTCTGACAGAAAAATGCCCGTACTACAAATATGAGCCAGAGACCGTGCATGAGAACGAAACACACAAGCTTTACTGGGATAGAGCAATCATAACAGACAAGACAGTCCCACATAACCGTCCTGACATAACCCTCGTCGATAAATCGAATAAGACCACGTACTTAATCGACATAGCAGTACCCAACACCAATAACATACAGACAACCTACACAACGAAAATCACCAAGTACCAAGATCTCAGACATGAAGTACGAGATATATGGGGTATGGAAAAGATCTTCATCATCCCGTTAGTCATCTCAGCAACAGGGATAGTACCAAAAACGCTTGCGACGAATTTGGAGATACTCAACATTGACCCAAACACCTACATTGAAATACAAAAAGCCACAATCCTAAACACGTGTCACATTGTCAGGAAGTTTCTAGACATGGCACATTAAGAAGTGATGTAAAAAGAGGCTTGGGAACATGGCGCTCTGCCCGTCCCAAAGCCTGTTTCCGCCAAGAATGGGCGAGGAAAACTTTTATATATATATATATATATATATATATATATATGTGTGTGTGTGTGTGTGTGTGTGTGTGTTGTTTCAAAACATCGTTCTTGCCATAAGTCAACATAATTAATAATAAATAATGATTAATAATAAATTAACTGAACCCCCCCCCACCCGGTCTGTGTGTTTACCGTTTTCTCCTTCTTGGTTTAATTTACTGTCATCAAACGGAGCTTAGTTTATTCTGAAGAAGGAAAGACGTGCTATTCAAACAGTACTCTAAACCTTTTAATAAATTTTTAACTGTGTTAGCTTTGTACCTTTTACTTTTATTAAAATTTGTTAACGTCAAAATTTATACACTTATGCCCAAAGTGCTTTAATTGCTTATTTCGTTTTTTAATCTCATTCGGCTTTTCTATTGAAGTTGCTGTAAGAATTTCGATAAATGCTCCGAAAGTAATACTCATATTTTTATATTGTCTTAGACCATTGCATTTTACAATTCGAGTCATAGATTATAACCAGAATGTACTTTAACTAACCAATTATACTATGAGCATTTAATGAATGGATATATTAGATAGAGGAAATTAATTTTTATAATCATTATTTAAAAGTAAAAAATGCATAAATCCTTTATTTCTGTTTATTAAAGTAGAAAAATTCTTGTCTTAGAATCATGAGCTTTGTTAAGCATTACTAAATATTCAATGATATTCTCGACTATTGGAACTTCTGTTTATTTGACTTGTTGCTTTGGTCTAAATTTCAATGCATGAATTTTGCTACTAATTACAAACTTGTCCATAGTAACGCCTTATGTACTCTCACAAGGGAAAGGATGTCTGACGCTCATAGTTTAGTGGTGAAACACTTGACAGGAAACAAAGTGGTTGTGGGTTCTTTTCCCACCAGGGGTCGATAACTCATTTCTTTTCTTTGCGAGTATTTAATGAACTTTTATTTGTAGTTTTAGAACCGGTTTTAACTTATGTTTTAATGGGTTTAACTGATCTTTCAGGTCACAAGGATACTTCTGGGATCGCTTTTGTAATAAAACAGCTACAAATGAAACTAAATTTATACGAACTTTTATATATATATAATGTTATAATTTGCCATTAAACTTTCTTCTAAAACAGAATAAAATTTTTCCCCAAGAGTGGTTTTTATCAGCTGAATTGAAAAAATAATGAAATTATAGTTTTATTTGAGATTTAATGATTTTATATTATAAATTCATGTATTTAATGGACGTTGGTATTTAGTTCGTGAACTTTTATAAATAACTTTGTATAAAAAGATATCGAAAATTAACACAGAACGCTACTTATCTTGAACTTTCAAATATTCCTTTTACCTAAAATTTCATATACCAAGTCCAAATTTTATTTCAGTTAATTGTTCTTCAATTAACGTTCAAGAAAATTCTCGTTTTGTTAAACGTAAATTATTTGATTCGAACTGAGTTAATTAAAGATAAACTCATAATTTCAAAGAAAAAGAATTTATGTTAAACTAATTTACTAAGCAAATAAAAAACAATTAAGCAATAAGTATTAAAGAAAATTAAATATCTCACTCTTTGCAAACGCAATTACTTTTATTTTTTAAATGTATATATTTTTAACTCAATGGTTAAAAGCTTTTTCTGATTTTTTTATGAGTCGTAATATTTATAATAAGAAACAACTTTATACAAGCGTAGGTAAAGTAGAAAAAGTTCGATTAGTCGATTATGAAATTTTCCTACTTTACCTATGTTTGTAATGCTGTTTTTTTTTATTATAAGTCGTATCTGCGTAGTTCTACGTCAAGTTATTTTTGCATTTTTTCCTGCTTGTTTGCTAGTTACATATTATTAAGTATCAAAATAAAATGGATAGTTATACATAAAATTATTATTTTGATACTTTTATATATATGCGATTTTTATCTCATTAGATTTATTATTAATCCACACTTACTTAGTATTGTAGCACTTTTATATTTTTATTAATTTTTTCTGAATGGTACTAAACGTTATCATGAAGTTAAAGTTCTGAAATTATTATTTGAAATTTCAAAAGAATATTCCTCTTCTATAGAAAACAGCAAAAATATTCTTCAAGATAGAAGCTCCATTTCTGCAGAATACAGCTCAATAAGATCATCGGATGGAACGCAAAATTTTGATTCTTTAATTTCAGGAAAGGTAAGCTAATTTCATAAACAGATTTCTATTCATTAGGATCTAGGAAATATATTTAAGGCGGAAAATAAATTAGGTGCTGATCACGATACATTTTAAATTCATAAAAAGCCATTTGTAATGGGGGGGGTATTTTTAAATGTATATGTTTATACTATTTAATTAAATAATGATTTTCTTGAAGAGCAAATTAATAATGTTTTGTTTTTAAAGAATCTGCTTTTATCAGCTATAGTCTATGTACTTAATATACTTTTTTGAGAGTATTTTTTGAACTTTTACAGATTTATTTAACAGCAGTCAATGAACCAAAGTCCACTTTAAGTACGAGCACAGGGACTGACCATAATATACCATTTACCAAACGGTCTAATGAAAAATTACAGGAAATTTCCTATGGCTCAGATATGATGGGTGTTTCTGGAATTACGATGGCTGTTTTAACTGGAACAAAGCAGACGGAGTACCCTACGTTAAGCATTGCATCAAAATCCAAAAATTCACCTGATTCTGAAAAGACAGCAGGTTATTCCAAAACGACATCTAAAATAGAATACAAGTATACTGTAAACAATTTTATTGGAGATAGGATTGATTCGGTTAATACGCTTTCCTATCAAAATAATTTACAAGACCCTTCAACATATTCATTTTTTTCTGAGAACCAGCCATTAAAATCGGATGCGGATATTATAACACCATCGACAACTACCAGTTTACCTGTTATTACAGATTATTTTAGTGAAGATTACGCAGAAATAGATTTTAGAGGAAAAAACGACAATAATATTTTTTCAAAACATGACACTAATTTTAAAGTGCTGAATAATGGGGGAGATGTTTTTGATAAAAGTGGGAGAGAAATTCGAGATGACACTCATGCAAGAAGATCTGAAGGAAATAATCATGAATATGAGGACAAAGGAAACTTTTCTCCCTCAAATAAGGCATATTTTTCTCCTAGTAAGCCCACTGTTATAACTCGATATATTCAACCCACTAATTACGATAGCGCTGGGAAACAGCTTTCTGCAGAAAAAGGTCCATCAAGTAGAATTGAAGTAAATGAATATTCCCGTCTTCAGTTACCAACATTAAGAGGGCATTCGATAAGGTCCAGGCAAGGTCGATTATATAATCCAAGTTCAACAGTAGCTGGTCGCCGTGTTCATCACAATCCTGGAGCTGCTACTGTCATTACCGATCAATTTATCCTCCCAACACATCATATGCCATCTTTTCAGAAGGCTTCTTCAGCAATTGATTCAAGTGATTTAAATATTGACAGAGCCTATTATGAAGTTTATGGGTTAGAAAATAAAAACCAATACTTAGATGTGGAAGCGCCTAAGCTAGAATACATAAAATACACAAGCAGTGTAAGCGATAGTCGGATCACAAGAACTGTAGGTATGTACGGTCCAATTTATGATACATATTATGACGCGCATGCGGGAAATGCTGATAGTTTACAACATAGTAGGAAAGAATTGCTGACAGATGAGTTTAGCAAAAACATTAATACTAATGATGAAGGAGAGACGATTACATTATTTGGTTTTGCTCAATTCAGCACCAAAATATCGGGAACAAACTACGTTTTCATGCCTGCTGCCACTCAGCCCAGAATTTTCGTTCCTAGAATCAGTATTACAAAAATCTCCTCTCAAATTTTACCAAATGCAAAAAGCGACGTTACCAGTCAACCATCTTTTGATCCAGCCAAGAGTGAGTTACTTATACCGCAACCACTGTTTGTTACAGATACAAGAGAATTTGTTTCGCAAATGAGCATGTTTACTTCTACCGTGAAAGATCCTATTAAGCTACAAAAGACGATGCTCACGTCAACAGTGATTACTAAGCAACTTTCGGATACAAGGAGTCGTTTTGCCAAAGTGGGCGATGAAACTAAAGTAGCGGAGACATTGCCTTTGAACTTAGAAACCATATATCAGCCAGATATTGATAAATTTTCGATAATTGCAGGCTCACAAAAAGATATTTTAGTAAACATAAAAGACACCAATTATGATCATTCTATGAAGCTGGACGTCAGTCAAATTGTCGATGATCCGGCTAGTGTAGAAAAAACAAATTCAGATCATCCAACGGGATTAGTTAGTTCCATAAAGGGAACTGAAATTACAAATGGAGTTACAACGCATTGGACAACTCTTATTTTTGGCACTTATATTGACAATACTTACGCTCATGTAATCGAAAGTACATCAAGCATATTTTTTACAATATCAAAGACTGCTTCTCCTATAGAAATGGTAGTGGATGATACTGTAGAGTCCACGCAAAGTTCCCAAGGATTGGATATGTCTGTTTTAAGCTCTAGAGATGATTACCATTATACAGATTACTCAGACAGCTCAATATTATCTTCCTTAAGTGACATTTCTTACGGCGATTATTCAGAATCTGATGTACCAACTGAGAGTCTTACTACTGATGGAAATCTTGCCATTTTGACTTCTGGATTTATTTTGCCTACTATTATTGGGAATGAAAAGTTACCCGTTTCATTTAGAGATACAGATCAAACAGAAAGCGTAAGCAAATCTACTGCACCAGTCGACTTAGAAGTAAAGGAAACCAAAGTAAAATTACAGGTGCCCACTCCATATGTAATTTATGTTGATGACATTGAAAGTTCATTAATAACGGATATCCCTTCTGCTAAACCAATTGAAACTTTAACAGATAGATTCATATTTCCTGGAGCAAAATCTAGTGATCATAAACATGAAGCAGACTCTGATGAAAATAATATTAAAACTCAGACCGATTCCGTTGGTGAATCTCTAACATCTGGTGTTTATTCTGAAAGCCGTATTACCAAACATAGATCGAAATCTGAAAGCTTAGATGATGATAAAACAGCAAATGACATTAATGAAAATATATCTTCCATAGCAGTTCCCAGTTCGCCCATGGCATATTCTAGTCTGGTTTTACTCATGGATGACTTTATATTACCACAAGCACTTTCATCTTTGGAATATGAAAAGAAAACGGAAACAAGATCTCTGCCAGAAAAACAGCAACACTCAACTATAAGAGATAATTTGAGCATTCTTACCGATGGGTTCATTTTACCTGGACAAAATATTTTAAGTAGTTCGACCACCATTGAAAATATGGCACCATCTTCAGCATTACTTAAAGCAGATACTCTTGACAGGGAAACGGATTTAAACAATCAACTTACAGCAAGGACTTCGGGACGCAGCGCTGCTGTTGGAGACAAAAAAATTATATCAGATAGCATGATAGTGCCAACTTCTACTAAAGAAGTTTTAGGTATTCTTGATGATAGTGAGCATTTAGAAAATGTCAGTACGCTAAACGAAACTTTAATGATTCAGAATATGAACGAGAGTAATCAAAATGATAATGCACAATTAGAAGACAGAAAAGTAAAGGCAATAAAATTAGATAACACCAAGTATACTTCTGATACGGTTTCTGTAAGTTCCTTTCCCGTGACGTATTTTACAACATCAACATATTTTACAACGTTTTTAGTAAATGGACAAACATCAGTTGCTAGCAAAGAAGAAACATTTACTCACGTTTACACGGATAAAGAACATTTGCAAAATGCTGGAATATATACAACGTCAACATTTTCTTCTAATCATGGAATAAAACCCACAAAGCCCTTAGATAGTCCAGAGAACCACAAAACACTAACTTACCATTCAACTGTTGTTAAAGACGGAATAACAACTGTGTCTTCGGCAATTGAAACCCAAATTCTATCGAAGTCAACAGAACCCCATGATGAGCCACATCCAACACTAATATTTCCTACTACGTATTACACGACTTTGACATATTTTACGACACTTTTGAGAAGTGGCAGTTCAACAATAGTAACCAATGAGAACGTAGTTTCCAACGTCGTTCACCCAACAAAAGAAACGATTATTATTCCCTCTTCGACAGAGAATTTTCATCAAACTTTATCACCTGATTCAACAGATAGGTCAAACCCAACAACATATTACACTACTTACACTTATTTTACTACATTTCACAAAGATGGAACCACCTCAGTTAATACACGCCTACAAACTATATCTAACGTTGTGTCTGATGAACCAATTTCAGCATCGAGCGTTTTTAGTGAGGAAACTGAATTAGAGCCAACTTCTGTATCACCAAATCACCAAACTGTACTTTATACAACGTACACGTATTACACAACTTACTTACGAGGTGGCAATACGGTTATATCTAGCCGAGAACAAGTTATATCTAACCCCGTTAGCCAATCATTTACTCCAGTTTTACCAACTACTCCTCTTGTGCTAGAAACTACTACTACTGTAAGTCCTCTGAAAACAACTTTTTTCACGACATATACGTATTACACAACCCTTTTAAAACAAGGCATGACTACCGTTAGTACAAGAAAAGAAACTGTTACAAATGTTCTTCATGGATCACCAAATTTAAATTCAAAATCTGTGATTCCACCTGAAAATGACTCTGTCAGGATTACTGCTTCACCTGTTGTGCAGACATATTTTACAACCTTTACTTATTATACGACGTTTCTGCGAGACGGCAGTAATATAATTTCAAGCAGAGAGAGCACTGCGACAAATGTTGTCACTGTTCTAATGACACCCAGTTCTTCACCAAATAGTAATAATAGAACTTTAGAAACGTACTATACAACTTTAACATCATATTACACATTATACAACGGTGGTGTTCCTTCTGTGAGTACTGTTTATAGCATACTTACTGATATCGTTGCAGCATCACCATCACAAATGTTTACTACACAACCATCTATTTCCAAAAGAATTGATATTACTCCTGTTGCAAAAACCTATTTAACTACGTATACTTATTATACGACTTTGTTAAACGGCAATTCTGCTGTAACATCTAGCAGAGAGGAAACTATAACTAGTATTGTTACAGTAAATGAAATTGGAAAAAGTTTGCATTCAACAGCTGTTCCCGATACTTTTTCTTCGTCAAATACTAATAGCCAAAGTGCAACGTCCACGCCCACTTTAAAGAATTATTACACCACATATACATATTATACAACTTACGTTTTAAGTGGAACACCTTCTGTTGATACTAGATACGAAACGATTACAAATTATGACACCGAAAGAGTAATTCATCATGAACCATCTACTGGAGTCCATTATACCCCATCTAGTCTTCAAACATCATCTCTTTTAGAAAATATCACCCTAAGCAATATTTCACCATTTACACATTATACAACTTATACCTATTTTACAACTGAATTAAAAGACGGAAGTAATATAATACACACTAAAACCCATGTAGTATCAAATACCATTGATGAACTGCAGGCTGTCCAAACAGCGTCCGTGCAGGTTTTGGAGGACAGTAAATCATCTATAATTAAACCAAGTACAGAAAATTTTGAAGTTAATACTTTTTACACGACTTACACGTTTTACACTACATTATTTTCTGGTAACGGCATCCCAGCTGTAACAAATACTAGACTGGAAACAGTGACTAACCTTATTTCAAAATCAATTACACCGACTACTTTCAGTCTGCATTCAGCTAGGACAGACTTAGATGAAGCTGAAGGTGGATATCACGAAAATAGTATTCAACCTTCTCCTGCTTTAACACGCAGCGCTACTCGAACCTATATTACAGCTAGTCTTAAATCTAACGGGGAAACACAGTATATAACAAGAAAAGTTTCAACTGCCGTTTCTCTTGAACCTAGTCATGATATAATTCACAACGTAAACCCGAGCACCAATGAATTCAGCAACACATTATTGCCAACTCCACTCAAGCCATGTTGTGATGATTTCCATCGTACAGTATATACTACATATACGTATTATACAACAAGATTCCACGGCAGCCAACCTGTTATCAATACGAGATATGAAACAATAACTAATGTAATTAAACGGCCAATTGACGCGACAGCACCAACTTTAACAGAGAGTTCAATTGTATTAGGGGAAAACCTAAATTTCAGCACTTTGTCTTTACCTATTCCAAATCAAAATTCTATTACCCCAAGTACACGTTCATATAGATTAGACGAAGAGCAAATATCTAGTATGTTTGATTTGTATAAACCTTCAAATATCGTTTCACTTACTACTCAATCACTGAACATCGAAAATAAAGTTACACAGAAGGTCACTCCAAGTTCTAACGAAATAACAGAGAAGATAAATATATTAGAAATGCCTTCAGAGCCCCTATCAAATCAAGATAAATTAACTAATTCGGTTATTCCAGCTGAGACTTCTACTGAACATGTGATATCAGACAAAATGGATATTTTTGAGAGTTTGGAAAATACAACTCTAGCACTGACTACAGATATAACAACTATACCACCAACTACAGAGGATAATATCAGAAATAATAGCGTTACTTTAAATAACTTTTCACCAGCTGTAGATAAAAATTTTACAGAAGCAACAATGGAAACTACCAATACTACAGAGTCATCTCCAGTGACACCACAATTAACAAATACTGCCATAACTAAGGAACTTTTATCAGAAACAACAGGTTTGAACTCGGGCTTTATGGAAACAACAACTGCAGAAATAAATGACAAAGAAACAACAACTGCAGAAATGAATGACAAAGAAACAACAACTTTAGAAATGAATGTCAAACAAACAACAACAGAAGAATATGTAAATGACATAACTACGCCTATTGCAACGACTAGGCGAAGTATTTTTTCTCGAAGGAGAACCAGACCCGTTTTCAGACCAAGACCTACAATTCGTTCGTCAACGCAACCGACAACATCTACTCAAAAAACACCAAAGGCTACAACAAGGAATACCATTTTATTTTCAAAAAGAAATACATCAACTACTCATGATCCTTCCGGAAGACAGAGACTATTATTTCGTAGGCCACAAGGTTTAAATCGCACATTCCCTATACGCCGACTAAGGAAGCCGATCTTAAGCCCTACTACAGAATCTATAGAAGAATCACCACACTCTAAACGTAGAAGACGATCATTCTTCAATTCTAATGAAAAGTATGAATTTGTTCCATTAACTAGAAAGCTTCTAAGTGCTGTAGATGAAATATACGATAAAAAACATACCTTAAGTTTTAAAAATAATGACTTGATATCTCCTGAATCAAGATCTATGAGCACACAAAAAGATCAGTTTCCACTTGGTCTCTTACGTTCAGTTGAAGCTAAAGCTGTCACTGATGGAACAACTACTATTTATGCGACAGAAATTCATGGGACTTTCGTTAACGGGGCATATGCGCAAGTTGTTCAAAGTAAAGTTAGAATATATTCTGATCCACCAAATGATATTAAGAAAACTATATTACCCATTAATGCAACACCTAGTTTCTCCACAACACATAACGAAAAATCAGAAAATGAGAATAGGGTCGGGTTAGTGTCATCCATAATCAATAGTTCTGTGATGGACAGGACGACGACCGTATATACTACAAATATCTATGGAACTTATGTTGGTAATGTATATGCGCATATTGCACAAACTTCTTCATCAGTTATAAAGCCAACTACAACGTCAAAAAATGTTTATTCCACTGGATTAATATCCTCATCAACGAGAGCTGAAGTGAATGCTGATTCAACAACTTTATGGACTACTAAAATTTATGGGACATTTGTAAATGGATACTATGCACATATAGCCTCAACCTTTTCTAACGTTTTCGCTCCTTCATCTAAATTAGAAGTACAACCTACATTGCTACCGACTGGATTCCAGAATCACATTCATGCCCAAGTTCCTTCTCAAATAGGAATTTTTAACAGAGGTTTAGATTCTGGTCAAAATTTGGCCACGTCTTTACCTGATTATAAAATAGGTCTTTTGTCATCATTTGTGTTGGACAGTGTTGACAACAGTGGAACCACTACACAATACACAACAAATGTTTATGGAACTTTTATTGGTCATCAATATGCTCAACATATACAGACCACATCAAGAATAATTGCACCTACAAATACGGAACAAAGATCAATAGGGTTAGTTTCTTCCTTAGTTAGGAGTGTAATAAATGACAACATAGCAACTTTGTATCGAACCGAAGTATATGGTACATATATCGGACAATTATATGCCCAAATTGCTAAAACATCTACAGAATTTAAAATCGTACCCACGCGAACAAGAGCTCAAGAAATATCTTCGCATGCTGCTCAAAAAACAGGATTGCTTTCATCCAGTATTATTCGAAGCGAAATTACTGACGGAACAACAACTATACATCTTAATGAAATTTACGGGACATTTATTGGTAACGCTTATGCTCATATAGCTAGATCAACTTCAAAAATTGTATCTCAGAGTAGAGAAACAAAAGCACCAGAAATTACTTCTACTGAAAGCAAAACTCAAAATACAGGTCTTGTATCTTCTACTGTAAAGACAGAGGTAAATTCTGGAACAACTACTCTACATATTACGGAAATTCATGGCACTTATATTGGTAACTATTATGCTCATATAGCTCGCCGAACGTCCACTGTACTTCCTTTCGTAAGCGCCACACCAATTCCTCTAAATGAAGTTTCAAAAACAAAAACCGAAGGCCTTATATCATCGGAAATACGTACCGAAATTAATTATGGCACTACAACTTTGCACACTCGCGAAATTTATGGCACATCAATAAATGGATTTTATGCACATATTGCGCGTAGTACATCTAGTATTGTTAGTCCGACTTTAACGAAAACATCTAACGTAGGCTTGATTTCTTCAGTAACAAATAGCGAATATAATAATGGCTTTTTAACACTACACACGACAGAAATTTATGGAACCAGCATCAATGGATATTATGCCCATGTTGCAAGAAGTACATCTAACATTATTTCTACACCTTATATTAGAGACTTAGAACAACCTACAGGAGTAATTTCAGCTACAACATCCACAGTAATAAATGACGGGCAAACAACTTTATTCGAAACAAGCACTGTTGGATTAACCGTTGGCGGCCGATATGTGCAAACTATTCAAGTTACTTCAACTGTAATTCCAAGTATTTCACTGTATACAAAACCGTTAGGCGAATTTGAACCTTCCTTATTAGTTGGCCCAGCAGCAGATGACCTGGATACAGAAAGAGTTAATCAACTGGATGCTGAAAGTCACAAGACTCGAATTACTGAAAATCATGAATACGTAAAGTCGATAAATGTAAAGAGTTCATTTGATTATCTTTTAAGCCCGTCACTGAATACCGACAACGTATTAGAGACAAATGATAGAAGTACTCCTTCTTTACTATATGGTCTTTCAGAAAAGGATATCACAGTTATGAGTCAATCAGGGCCCCCAATTTTGTCTTTAAGTATACCGGTATCTTCAACACCTAAAGCTGATGACTTAACCTCACTACCTGTCCTTGAATCTTCAACAAAACAAATTAAAGATGTTTCTCAAGAAGATAAAAAGACTACTACCGTTTTGCCACATGACGACATTGAAGAATATAATGAAGATATAGATGAAGATAAAATCAAGAAAGTGAAAGAAAATTCATCATCCAAGGTATCCTCAAGAGCACCTGCAAGAAACAGATCATCTATGAACAAACAAAAACCTCATACTAGTTCCACGTTAAGAAAAATAGCAACAAGTAACCGAGATTACGATGATTATAATTACGACGAGGATGATGAGTATGATGATTTTGACAGCAAGATTAGCAAAAATTTAGTTTCTTCTCGATATGCTGGTAGTAGAAGAAGTCAAGCGAAACATTCCCAAAGTTTTAGAAATCTTGATAAATCGTCATCGCTTTATAAAAATGAGTATGAGGATTTCGAGGACGATGAAGATATCTACGATGATAATGATTCTATTCATCCTACGCCAACCAAGAACGCAAGGGCGAGCAGTTCAGCTACGGAAAGTGAAACGCCATCGTCTATTAAAATAAGACCATTTGTTGGCAGAGGTCGTCCAACATTCGGTTCACCTATTCGTACAACCACTACAAGATCTAGTTTTACTATTCAGTTTCGCAGACCCAGTAGAACACGTAATTCGTTAGGTTATAGTCAGCGATCAGATAATGATAATAACGACTTCGATGATGATATAGACGAAGATGAGAATGATGGTGACATTGAAGCTAGTGAAGCTGTGGTGACAACTGCTACTCCTCAAGCTCTTCTAGTTAGAAGACGACAATTCGGTAATAACAGATACCAGCCACCTGGACGAACAACTACTTCTTCCACTACTACACGACCTTTAAATCTAAGCAGAAATAGGCGGCTTTTTGGTAGATCTTCATCTAGTACATCAACAACGCAATCTCCAAAAGATTCCAAAGATCCTGATTACGAAGAAAACACCACGGAAGATGATGATTTTGATGAATATGAAGATGTATATGATAAACACGATAACGTAGAGAGACATAGGAATGTACGTTTTACTAGACGACCGCCCTCTAGACGAACTTTCGGTGAAAGGAGAAGCGCTTCCAATAAAAGAGGATCGTTTAGGCACAGAGAAGATGAAGAAATTGAAAATGATGGCTTTGATACCACAACACCAGATTACAGATATTCCAGGAATCGCTCAAACCAAAGAAAATCTTATAGAAATAGAAACAACAGGAACAGATCACCATCTTTAAAAGCATCTTTTAACTCCGTATCTAGAGATGATGAAGAAGAAGATTCCCAATCGCTCCAACCTCTAAATAGAATACGAAATAATAACCGAAACAGAAGACCGTCATATAACCCCAGATCAAGGCGACCTACAAAATCATTAAACGAGGCACAACAGACAAATTATAAACCACATCTTACAGTTACGTCAGTAGTAACAACAATTAAAACTTTGCCAATATATCACGGATTCAGAACTTCGTATGCTACATTAACTACTACTGCACTGGATACCAGTATAATAAATCCATCTCAATACTCAACTGTTGTAAATGATGGAGTAACGAAAACGCTGTTCTCCTCAAGGGTCGGTTACCCTGATGGTTTTGAGAATTTGCATACGACGATTACTGAAGTTGTTATAACTACTACATCTTTGGCATCAATAAAGTTAGTGCCAATCAAAATAGGTTTCAGTACAAGAACAGATACTATTACTGATATTCAAGTATTAACTACACTCTCGACTGTCTACACTACAATAGCTCCTGACGCTCCAACGCCTACAGCTTTTCCTCAACAGTTTCAGCAGCCTTATTATCCTCAAATACAAACACAAAACCAAGATTTTGGGCTTTTAACTTCAGTGGCAACTCAGATTGTAACTTCAACCACAATTGTACCAATAATTCTCAGGGGTCGTACAATTCTTAGCACGCTTACTACTACATCAACTGCACAATCAACTGTCGTACAGACCCCAAGTATACGTGTACCTCAAGTACCATCAGCAGCACCTTATATTCATCAGCCATATTTTGCATTTCAACCTTTGACAACGTTACTTACATTATATGTAACAGGTGAACATGGAGAATTAAAACCTGTTGTCACTACCGTAACTGTTCCTTTGTATCAACAGCCAGTGTTCCATACAAAGGTGGCCAGAAGCTTGCAAAGTTCGGCAGGAGAAAAGAGAGTGCTTTCGACAGAAAGCCCTAATTCTTTCCTTAAAAGCTCAGCTAATTCTGATATATCACGAGATATCGATATTGGAACTCATTACGATAAACTTTTGAGTTCTGGCCTTGAAGAAATAAATGACATGTCAGTAGCAAGCAAGTTTCAAACAGACCCACTCGATATGAGGCAAATGACTAAGAATTTTAAATCAACATTCGTATATCCTTACGATTTAACTACAATATCAAAAGGGCCACTTACAGAAATATATGAGCAAAAGGCTACGGTCACTTTGGATAGTGATCGACAAAACGAAATTCTCTCCAAGAATACATATGATGATAATTACGGTATAGGGTCAAAATTCAATTTCCGAAAACTCCACCAATTCATTCAAGAAGATCCTGCAGAATTCCAAAAGCAGAGAGATTTCACTAGACTTCGAAGACCACCGCCAAATATAATTAGAACCTCAGTACTTGGCAACAGACAATTAATAAGACCAACAAATCAGCCTTTCAGAGAAGATTCTGATTCAACGGTTCGTTTAAGAAGACCGGGGCCTGAAATATTAATAGATAATACTGATTTCAGTTCCGTACAAGGAAACAGATTTCGCGCGAGAGGATTGTCCCGTCGTCCTCCACAAAGACCATTAACTGATTTCCGACCATCTCTAGAGAGGCCTGTTGATGTTATATCCGAAGAACCTGTTGATATTCCAAGATCAGTTCAATCCAATAATCAGGAAACTCCATTAGAACATGCAGCACACATTGCTTCTGTACCAGATGCTGATAACAACGTCAACGAATTTATTGGATCACCTTTACTCGATAATTTAAATGATGAAGAATTCCGCCCCATTACGGGAATAGCATCCAACCGAAATGCAGTTCCTTTTAATGAAGAATCAAATTTTTCGAAAAGTGTACCAGTCCGCAGGTTAAGAATTACTCGACCTATTTCTAGAGGAGAATTGACAAATTCTGGCATTCGTCGAATCACAAGAACTAGATTTGTCATTCCCAGTACATCAGCGGTTTCTCCAGAATATTTAGAAAATGAACTTCTTTCCATTACTGACTTAAACAAACCCCAACCACATATATTTAATGAGGCAAATCCTGTGCAAAATAATTCAGAACCAGACACTAATTCCGATTTGGCCGAATCAGGGCATACAGAAAGTTATAGACTTCATAGTTCTAGAAATTCCAATTCATTGCCAAATGGTCCTCACTTTACACAACGAGCTACCATTCGAAAACGATTGAGGCCATCATTTATACCAGGAGATGGTAGTGGTGCCCGAAAGCCAGTTTTAATTCGAAGAACAAGAACAAACAGCGTTCCACTATCGTCTTTAAGTAACGTTGATTTTGGTAGTCGAGTACCGATTCAATCTAGTGCCATTCTTTCGCCCACTAATGTTATTAACTATTCCACTAATTCTGAGTTTACATCAGATACTGAAAAGGATGAAGAAAATAAAGATGTTTCAACACACAATGACAAACCATTAAAAAAAGTAATTCGTTTAAGAAGACCAGAAGGAGCTAATTCTCTGCAACAGGGTCAGCGAAGAAGAGTTGTCGTAGCAAGGAAACCCCCAGAACAAGAATATGGAACTCCAATCCAAGCAAGGGGCCCAGCTACATCGTCTGTTGAACATATCAATGGGAATAATCTTGTGCCAGATTATGATCATACAGTATACAGAGATGATAATATAGCAGATTTTAACACCATACCTTCAACACTTAATAGCATATCAAATACCGAATCAAACTTGAATAAAGCATATCCTTTTACATATTATACGACTTTAACGTATTTTACAACATTTTTGCACGGAACTGATACCAACTACGCTAGTAGAGAGGCCACATTTTCTAACATTATTAATCAAACATTAAATCCCAGTTTAATTACTGTGTTTAAATCACATTTTGGTCAAATATCTCCTTCTAGCGACCAGCAAATAGTTCAACTTGCATCAAGAACATTGGGCGACACAACTACAATAGTTAACTTGGCTTCAAAGCGAAATGTGTTTAACGATGATGTAAATAAACTGTTCATAAAAGAAGGTAATTTGAAAACAATACCTGCTTCCGCACCTCAGTCTGAAAGCGTTTTAACGACAGATACACCTACTATGAATCTCGAAACCGATTCCAAATTTAGTACTGTCAATATTGAAAACTTCGCTTCTCTTCCAAAGACATATATGACATTGTTCACCTATTTATATACAGTTTATGATGGATCAAATATCCGAGAATCAACTCGAGCAGAAACAATTACAAGTATAATTTCGGCGTCAAATCCATTTTTATCAGAAGCAGCTGGTAGCACCGTTAATAGTTTAGGTTTAATCAGCATTGGTCCAACTTCCAAAACAGTAAAATTAGGTTCTAGGAAAGTTGAAGGAACTACAACTGAAGTTAATTTAAATTTGAAAACTTTAATTAAACTCGATGGCGTACAAAATGTTGTACTTGAAAGAACACAAGCTCCACTTTCTCAGGATGTCACCACTAGATCTTCGTTGAATGAAAATCTAGAAACAATTCTACCATCACACACTCTTTCCTCTTCATCCAGCAAAGAATCATTTACAGATAGTCCATACTTTATATCCTCCTCCTTGCAGCCATCATATTCTTCAATTTCAGAACTTTATGGTTTTGCTGAAACATCCGATACATCTTCAGAAACGAGTCCATTGCTTTCAAATATAATTAATGAAGAATCTGAAACATTATTTGATGGGAAGTCAATTATTAAAGTCACTTCTATTTTGCATAAACCAGCTGGCCCTCTGAGAAGTGGTGTATTCACACCTCGTCCAGGAGTAAGAGTGCGTGTTCGGCCAGTTGTATCTAGGAGATTAGCGTCAGGCCAAGTTTTGCCATCATTCCAAATACCGTTAAATTTTGAAGATACGTCGAATGCACTACCGATCCCAACATCTGTTATAGAAACATCATTTCTCACTGATTATGTTACAGATACTATCACTGATCTTGTTGGCATTGTGCATGATAATGAACTTATTTCTGAAGACGTGGATGATGATTCAACGATCACAGAAGAAGGTGCATTATCACCACCTAGAAAAAGATTGAAAATTACTGTAAGGCGACCTCAAAGTGAAAGCGTCAGTAGAACGCATACAAGATTTGTTTTACCTTCGAGATTTGAAATCACGAGCAGACCACGGTTTTACGTAGTCACTAGAACTGGTAAGTCCATTTATTATATTTTATAGAAATATTTTTATTGTACATGTAAGTTTAACCAATATAAATAATTTAAGTTTAAGTATATATTGTATATAAAAATAAGTTTATGAAAAAACTTTCAGTTTTGATTTGCCCAAAAAATTTCATGAAAATTATATTTCCCCTTCTTTCATATATGAATATACCACTCACTAACGTTAACAAAACTGCAACTGTAACGAACATACTTTTATAAATTCCACATATGCCTTTAATAATGTATTCAATACTATAATTGAAAGCATTCTTAATCTTTTTCGTGTATATCCAAAGTGATGCAACAACAAGTCATGTTTGTCTTGTTTGCTCGTAATGATCTATTTTTCAAAATAAATTAATTATTCAGTGCAATGCAGGAGTTGAAACATTGAATTGAAAATGCAAACCTGGTTATCGCGAACTTAAGTAAAATGAGTGGAAATAAAACATTTGTTTGTTTTTATTCAAAATATATAACACACAAATCTTTATCCAGAAAAAAACTTTCTATAGCGAGCAATAGTCTAGTAAATTTTCTTTTTTAATTTTCGTAAAACGAGTCTAAAAATAGACACCCCTCTTTTTACAAGGGAAAAGAATTTTTTTGGAAGTTATGATATCCGACATTCTTACTCCTGAAGATATTATCACTTAGATACTGAGCTGCAGGCAATCCTAAATCGGACATTGATAGCAATGAACATACACTAGTCGATCCACAACCAACTTATATAAAAGCATTTATGTGTAGCGAAAATAACTAAAATTCTGATTATTTAAATTTATGATATCGAATATACGTAAATAAAAATATTCGTTTTCGCTTTTCTGGCAGGGTTTTTTTTTTTTTTTTTGCTTATTTTAATGGCAACACAGTTTTAACGAGAACCCCAATATATCAAGCAAAAGTACTGATTCCTTTATTCTCATTATAAACGGGTTCAACTGTAGCAATCTTCGAAAGTGTGGATTTTTGATTAGAAAGAACTTATATGGCAAATGCATGATTTTGTTGTAACATGTAACAAAATTACCATCACCTGCACATTCAATTGTATATTTAATAAAGATTTCTCTATAACTTTTAAAATAGGTTATCTCTCACAAATATTTTCACATGAAGCAAAAACAGTTTTAAAATTCAATTTAATTTGGAAAATAAATATACCTTATTTACCCCCAGTTGTAATCAAAAAATGCTTTCATTTCTCGCAAGGTTTCAAATTCTTGAAATCCCCATTTGAATCCCCATTCTATGAAATCGCATAATTTATGTTATTCCATTCTTTGCTTTTCCCTTTATGAATTTAACTAATAGTTTCCAATTTTGTAATTAGAGATCAAATTATTGGGTCATAGATTTAATTTGCCCAACTTCGGATGATTCTTGTTTGTGTATAACAATTCCTTGTCTATTTTTAAATTTCAGAAGAAAACAATTATGGATTATATAACTGTTGATAACCCATCTCTTGTTCTTTCAGTGTTAGAAATATTTGATAATTCTATATCTGTTTTATACTTAATCTATTTAATTATATTTCCTCTTGTATTCGGAATATGGTTGAGCAATGTTGGCATTATAGCGTAATTTAAAATGCAAATGCTTAAAAATAACTTTCTTAGAAAACGTATTCTAATAGCAATTTGTGCAGCATAAATATACGTCCATAAATATCTACTTTAGGAAAATGCAACGGTTTAATAAATATGATGTCTTCTTCATAGGTGCTTTAGGAGTTGTTTCACCTTCACAAAGGCCATTCACTGTAAAGATTAGTCGTAAAGTAAAGCCATCTTCTTCAAGCGAAGAAGAACCAATTCTAGGATCATCTACAACAGTTATTTTCGAAACGTATACGACCTTGACTACGGTTCCCGTTATCTTTGGTTTGGAGACAAGTTTTAGGAATGTTATAGTCACAACTTCATCACCAATTACTATATCTCAACCTGTAACTCCAGCTTACGAGACTCCATTGATTGCACCGACCAACGCTGTGGTCCTCACATATTTCACAACTACTACCTACACTATACCATATCTAGACGGGGATGAAACAAAATTCACAACGCTAGAAGAAACCAACTCCAGGATTGTAACTCAAACATTCGGTTAGTATAATTCTTTTCTGAAAATTGTCTAAGGAAATTATTTATAAACGAATGGAGTAATTGCAATTATAGATATACACTCTTTTGCAAAAAACAAACAAACGAAGCACCATGAATAAATTATCTGTTTTTATTGAAATTAAATGTACATCCAGCACATGCGCCGGTAAGGGAATGATAAAAAATTCAAGGCCGTAGGACCCATCAATGGCTAGGAATTGCACATTGAGTGTTCAAATCAATAGTTGGTGAAACCTCCATAGCGGTGATGAGTGCTTCTATACGTCCAGCTAAGGTATGATAAAGGTTCCTAATGTCATCCTGCGACACATTCTGGTGCATTTGCTTGCCAAGGAAGAGTATCAACAGCACTGGGGTAGCTCACAGATATGCGAACCGTATGGGGCCTGGCATTATCTTGTTGGAGAATGCCCCCATGCTGTTGTGTCATGAAGAGTAACGTAAACGGCCACAGGATGTCATCAACATATCGTTGAGCTGTGAAAGTTGTATGCAGGATGACTAGGGGTGTCCTGCTGTCGTATGAGATAGCACCCCACACCATCGCACTAGGGGTAATGGCTGTATGCCTCTGTAAAACAAAGGGTGGTTGGAACCGCTGGCCCTGTCACCTCCACACATGAATTCAATGGTCGTCTGCTCCATGACTGAAGCGGTATTCATCACTGAACACTATGCGATGCCGATATGCTCGCAGCCCTGAAAATTGGCTACGACACCACTCCAGACGACTCTGTCGATGGTGTGGGGTTAAAGACAGACGTCTTAAAGACCATTGTGAGGGTAACCCCACCTCAGCCAAGCGTCGTAAGATGGTAGAAGGTGCCACGGGTGGTATGGAATAGACTGTAGCACGTTGGATGGCGGACAATGATGCCGTTGGGTCAGCTCGGGCCTGTCGCACAACCAACCGCTTAATCTTAATTAGTAATCAATCTTAACTCGCACTCGTATACCTTGGCCTTCCAGAGCTTTTATTACGCCGATGAGTTCCTCGCAGCAACCATTGCTGCCAACACATTTGCACAATAGTGTCCGTATGGTGCAAGTGGCGACATATTGCTCGGTAGGACCAGCCAGCTTCAAGCATCCCGACTATGCGAATCTATAAAGTCGTCCACTTGGCTATAAGGTCTTCGACAACGTCCCAACGGCATTACTGGTTGCGTCTCCAGGGAACTGCAACGCTGATAACGAAAAAAAATAAACCGTTCGCAATTTTTACCTCTTTTATACGATGCTCGTTGCAAAGTAGAAATGCGCGCTATGATCGAAGTTAACACTCATTGGCTTTGAAAATTTAATCATTTGCATACTTGGTTTAAAAGAATTTGCATGCGAAATTTTGAGATGATCGGATAATTTTTTAGGGGTGTTTTTTTTTTCTTTTTGCAAAAGAGTGTATGTTAAGCTTGCTGAAAAGAATCGATTGAAGTTTGGAGTTCTGAAGTAAAATTAATATATTACACATTCAACTTATATTATCAACGATTGTCTCCTCTCAGAAAAGATCATTTTTTTTTCGGTTGCATTAAAATTACTTATTCATTCATAAATTTGTCAGACCTTGCGGTGGTGCAGTAGTAATGCGTTTATCTAGGATGCCGTTAATCCCGGTTAAACTCCCAATGGTGAAAAAAAGATTATAGACTAATTGCCCACTCTAGTTGAGGGTTTGGTTCCCTAGGCCTTAAGAGGTTCGGATTCTTCGGGATAAATATGTCCACTACTCTACAGTGCCGTAGTGTTAATGCACACATCTACCATGCCATTAAGCCAAATTCGACTCCCATGGTATCGCAGAACGTGTTCCGTTTTTCTGCTTACCATACGTAGCCCCGAGGTTGATTCCCTTTTCTGCTAATGTTCATATTTCTCTGTGAACTCTGGCTTCCGGCGAAGCATGACTTTCGCTGTCCTTGTGCCATAAAAACACAAACGTACATAAATTTGACATATTTCATACTAAAATACAATGCTGGAATCACGCATCGTAGTTAATGCAATTCAATTGCAATAATCTGCATTATTTATCGTTTACAATTATATATGGGTAAAGCCATGGTATTTTGGGACATGAGTGATAAATTTTAAAATTTAAAAAAAAATATAATGTTTTATATATCATATTAAAACTAATAAATTATATCATCATAATCTTGCAAGTCTTTTCAAAATAATGAATTGTATTATTTAATTAACAGCACCGAATTTGAAAAAAAAAATTTAAAACCCCGTTACGAAAGGACATTATTTCACGTTTTTTCTGTCCTTCCTTAACGACACACATTTTTCAATGTATATTTTTTTTATACTGTATACAAATTTTCATACCATTTCAGTTAAAAGTAGTATTAGGCCCTTTTCTTAAAATGACTTACGAAAAACATTTCAGTTTAATATTTTGAAATTGTAAAACATTGATCATGAATGTGGCCTTCCGTAACATTTTGAATACCGTGGCTTTACCCATACGCTAACAATATATTTTAAAACTGTTTAAATTCTCAACCTTACAAATTAACCGTTTACTCTGGAAAAGTTATTTTCATTTATGATTGAGGTTACACAGTTTTAACATTACATGTAAATTAACTAACCTTTTTATTATTATTGACTACATCCAGTTTTAGCATAATAAAATATGAAACCTACGATATAGTTTCTAGTTAGTGTAGCATGCATTTTATATTGAAATATTCGTTCTTGTGTACTTGAAATTATTCTTCAGAATAGCGGCGGCCAAAGAGTTTGCTATGCTCAAGGCAAGGTATATTGCACGAGGCTCTATATCTGAAAGCTTTTCAGGCGAAGGATTCTCATGATAAATTAAACTCGTTGGCGCCGACGACATAAAAATATTGGGGGCGGGGGGACAATATACCAGTAGAAGGCATTTTGTTTGAAATCGAAGGGGAATATTTAACCCTAACACCAGCATTGGGTGTGACGGATCTCCCCTGACCCCTCGCTAACGGCGCCCGTGAGGAAACTGTAGTTCTTTTGAAACGTTGAGAGATCTTTCTTTATACGTTGGACCAGTGGCGAAATTTTGCTAGTTAATGTATCATCCGTAAAATCAAATGCATTTGGCTTTAGCAAGTTTGGAACAATTCTTTTACCAATTCAACATACGTTGTATTAAATTATGAAAACAATATCACTTCATTTCAAAAGCTTGAGAATTTTATATTTCCCTCTCAATATGTTTGCCTCTTTCATAATCTTGATTTTGAAATTTTTTCAGATGGACTTGAGCCGCTAACTTACTCCACTGTAAGCAGACCTGTTTTAGAATTGGATACGACTGAACGCTTAACTATTCCATCATTTGTCAGTGTAGAGATGGGTCCTGAAGGATTTGCCACTCACGTTGTAGAATCCAGTAAGTATGCTACATCTCATACTAGAAAATCATCCACTTCTTGAAAAATAAAAAAGTTTAAACATGATGATAAAATGTAATATTAAAGCTGTAATGTAATATAACGATACTTTTAGAGAACTTGTAAGATTATATATATATATATTTATATACAGATTTTTCTTTCCACCCTGTATGGTGTGGTAGTTCGCTCAGTGTATAATTTCTGGAAATTGCAATATCTTCGTAAAATTCAATAGAAATTAAATTTAAATATAGACCAAAATATACTAAGTTATATTGCATGACAAAATTGCAATTCGGAAAGCATATGTTATATAGTCACATGCATTTATAAACTTAAAGCACTTTGAAAAATTCGAGTTGAAGTTATATTTTCTAGCCTACTTGATTTTGTGTACAATTTAGTAATTGATTATTCACTATATTCATACTTATCATCACTCATACTATATTCATACTTATCATTGCTCATATTATATTCATACTTACTATTACTCACACTATATTCATACTTATCATTACTCACACTATATTTATACCTATGGTTATTTACAATAGTTAAAATTACGATTATTTACAGCAATTATTATCGTTATTATATTTACTGTACTTATCGATTACAATAAATAATATTATTTTAAGTTACTATATATATATACACACGATATATATATATGGGTGTATGTATGTTTATGCATATGAGCATATATATGTCTTTATTTTGATTGCACACTTCTGGGTCTATTATGAGTGCAAAGAAACAATTTGTTTATTTTGAATATATAAGTTTATTTAAATTTATATTTTTACTAGTTAATAATTAAGTGTTTATCTTGAGTATTACATATTCATGTAAAACTTTTTGTTATAAATTTTTGTTAGTATAATTATAGTATTTTCTCGCTTTATCACTTTCTTTTCTATTCATATTAAATTTCTTGCTGTTTTATTTCTAAACTCTTTTTAATTCAACTTTTACACTTTAATCACTTTCAATAGATCTATCTACTTGTTGTAAGTTTGCTTTTGGGCCACTTACAACAATTGAGATTTTTCTTAGTATTAATAAAGAGACCCTTCTAAATTACTAAAATATTGTTAAACTAATTATATTCTGGATTTATACTGTTTTTAACTAATTTTTGATCAATGCTGGTTCATTCAGTATTAATCATAAATCTCAATTATTGTAGTCAGAAAAAGCAAACCAATAACAGGGATTTTGTGCGGTCCCTGATGAAGAACAAAATTCTTGGTATTATTTAATCTTTTACCCCTGATAATACCCAAAGCTTGCCAGTTTTTATGATTAATACGCTGTTCGGGGTTTGATTCTCTAGAGGAGAAAAGTTTAGATTCCACGGATTCTTTGCGCAGCATGGTCGCGTTTAATGTCAATGATATAGTAAAACAATTTTTCGAATTCATTTTACGAGAAAAATATCACTATTTTCGAATCTTCAAAGGCAAAAATTTAAAATGCATTATCTTTCAATATAGTTTAGTATAGCTCTTCCAAAATACTATACATGTGTATTGAGGTTTTATTTTAGACAGCATTGAAATATTAAAATTATATTTACTATTCAAAGTGTTGAGATTTTAGCTGTCACAGCAACCATGAGTACTACTCATATTTCTAGCCCTCTTTAATACTTAATGTGTCCTATAGTTAGCTACAAATCTTGCTGTCATGTCACATTTTCTGTATAAAATAATTCAAATACGATTTTTTGGCACTCCACATTTATGTGGTTTGTATTAGAATCTATATTTGGGGTAGAGAGAAAAAAATTCTCTCTCTTTAATTAAAACACATGTTCTAGTATGAAGTGTGCAAAAATGGAATGTCAAAAACTTAATTGCATTTGAATTACTCCTCCATGCCCCATTTATTTCTTAAGCAGTCCCCCTTTGGTCAAAATACACATACTAGAGAATAGACACGTACGCCTGTGTTCAGTAGTCCAGTTTTGAAAGCATTAGGAAGGTAAACCAAAGGTCGTTGGTTAAAATCCAACATGAGTATGGGGCATTTTTTTCTTTACCAAGAAACGCAGGTTCTATTATGAACCATGCAAAATTGGAGTGTTAACAATTCCATCGTAGATCTTCATGAAATGGATATAATAATGAAAATAAAAGTTATATTTGCAATTACGAGCTACAAATGCGGAAATTTAACCGGAAACATATTTTTGTGAATATATAAAATAAAGCTTAATTTTTTTTTAAATTTATAATTTTCTTATTCTAAAACATTTTGTATTTGTAAAGATTTCAATCAGAAAAATCGTCTTTTACTCCAACAGGTTCAATGCAACCTACAGTAAGTGTACTTCCAGAATTCTCCGAAATATCATCAGAAGATACCCCCAGTGACATGTTTGATACTAGAACATTCTACACTACCTACACATTATTTACTACGTTCTTCTCTGGAACGGACGCCTTTATATCAAGTTCAGAACAAGTTGTGTCTAATGTGGTAACTGTACCGGCTACTGACATTACAACATCATCTTCCACAACATACGATGGACCTATAACTGTTTTTGATACTAGCGAACACGTAACAACCAAAACAAAATATAATACTGTAACGTTTTACGCAACTCTATTCTCAGACACAGGTTCATTTGTAACTCCTATTGAAGAAGTTGAAACGCAGACGGAAGTTGTCACTGAAATAGTTACTATTTCTAAAACTATCTTACCAACGTCTTCGGCAACAATTTCTATTTCATCCCCATCATATTCAACATCAGAATATACAGAACCATCTGTGGTACTTACTCATACAATATATTCCACATTTACAAATTTTGTTACATTATTCCAAGGCACGGATACAGTAGTAACCAATTTAGAAGAAACTGTTTCAGATGTAGTAACAATAACCGTACCTGCTAGCGAGGCTAGTTCATTCATGACGTCTTCGACGCAAACACTTCAATCTATTGCACCAACATCAACTTCAGATTATCCAATGTACACTACGAAAGAAGTTTTAAGTACACAAACGCATTATGTTACTTTGTTCAACGGCGATGAACATATATTGTCTTCAATTGAAGAAGTCGTCACAAAAACACTAACAGAATTAGCTGATGTCAAATCTTCTACAGTGTTAGTTGAAACACTATCTTCTGAAGATATAGTATCAGTATTTACTCCCACATTATCATCCAGCTTCAGCACATCATCCTTTACTTCACCAACGGAAACGACAACTTCAACGATTTCAACTTATCAGCAAGAGCTTGTACCATCGATAAGAACATTGTACTCGACTTTAACTTTTTACACAACATATTTCAGCGGTACAAGCTCAATTATTGCCAGCCAAGAAGAAGTACTAACAAGCTATGTGACGCTGTTTGTACCTTCATCCCTAATAAAAAGCAAAAGTACAGAATCATCGTCAGTAACGCCAACATCTACATTAGTGCCCACTACGGTAATTGAGCCATCCGTTTTTGTATTTACGACAACTGATTATTCTACATTGACATTGTATACGACATTGTTTAGTGGAGATGAAACTGTTGTGATATCCAGTGAGCATATCGTTCCTGAAGTAATCACTGCTACAATTACACCTACAACCACATCTTCAAGTACAAGCCAGTCTGCAGAAGCTTCAGTACTAACGTTTTTAACAACTTTTACGTATTATACAACATACTTTAGTGATACAGAACCTGTTATAGCTTCTAGTGAAAGTGTTGTTACACAGTACATAACTATTGATTCAGCACCTACACACACAATAAGTACAATATCGCACACTGAAATATCATTTAGCAAACCTGTAGATGAAACTATTATTGGAATTGCCACGGTCAGTGGAGGTGATATATCAAGCAGTTTCAAAGAAGATTCAGAAAGTGAGCTAATTATAGGAGTTTCCAGCGTTGTTGCGACCGAAATAGAAACCAAATCCACTGCAGACGTAGAGACGCACATTCAGATTTTAACAAAAATTGAAAAGCAAATAGATGCAAGCAGCGAAATAATGTCAAGTAAAATAGACCCTATTACGGAAGTGCCTATCTTGTTTAGTCCTACGGCATCTTATGTAACATCTAGCGATGCTAGTGATTTAAAAACAGCAGATCTTGATAGCAGTTTTAGCGTGACTTCAGCATCTATAAAAGAAGGCTCAACTGTAATATTTTTCTCTGACGTTGTTCTTCCCACAATTAGAACCCCCGATTTACCTGCAACGTCGTCAAGTATCATTTCCGATACAACAGAAATTATAGGTCAGGATGGCAAAATAACAACTTTGACTCCAAGTGCCACTCTTATTGTCATTACAGGTGTGGACGGTTTTATTACCAAATTCCCTGAACCAGATATAACTTCAACATTATCAGCAATAAACGAAACAAATGTCGATGTAGCCTCAAGCATTACTTCAGCAGTCAAACCTGCTACAGTTATAGAATTATCTGATTTATTAGGCGGAAATACAGCTTTTGGTGGTGACATTGGGTTAGCTATTCAGGATATTGTTAGCTTAATTACCGGTAAAAAAAATAAAACAGACTCCGAAGTTCCGATAGAAACAACAACAATAGAGGATGCAACAGAAATAAATCAGGGAGATAAATCAACAACTGAAAGTATAGCAGATGATGAAAGTATTCTTAAATCAACGACAGAAGGCACAAAAATGACGGAAAAAGTATACACAGAAGAAACAACTACAGAAAGTTCAGTCGAGACTGTGGAAGATAAAATGGAATCAAACTTATACGTCACACTGCCCACTGAATCAGAAGAAGGTCCAAAAGATATTGATTATCCAGTATTTGTCCTTCCTTCAGCATCTGTATATAACAAATCGGAAACTGAATATCCGTCTCCTGTTTACGTTCCTCATAAAGAACAAGAATCCCCGATAGTAGAATTCAAAATGCCCTTAGGAAAAGATACTCCTTTGGTAGAATATAAAATAACTACGGCGGAAACTGATTCAACTCATACAACTACGCTTACGGAAAAAGTATCAACTAGTGTTATAACAGGTGCCAGAACTGTCTTTATTTTACCAACCGATATAGGTCCTCCAAAATCTGAAACTAGTTCTAGTTCCAGTCTTCAGCCTACGTTTAAAATTGATTTAAGTACAACCAAAATTCTCTTTGAAAGTAGAGAAACGCCTGTCGAATCAATTACATCTGAAACGCCAACTTTAAGTAAAAATATTGCAACAAAAGTAGTTAGTGGAATTGAAACTGTGTTTTTTAGTTCTACTTCTAACGATATGGAATCATCTTGGAGAAAACCAGATGGCCCAAAACGTCCTTTACAATCTGAAAAAGAACCACAGGAAGAGACTGTAGTTGGACGCGCTAATATACCGACACTGCAGCCTTCTTCAAAACCATATACTACCATTACGAAAGATGGACGAACTATCCTCAGTAGAACAACGTCTGGTGCTACTACAATCTTCTTTCCTGGTCAAATCCCTAAAATAACAGCTCCATCTGTTAGTACTCGCTATGTGACCAGTGTTGAAACTATTACAAGAACACTAGCACTTACAACGACAAGAACGTATTACACGCGCGATTCCACATTAACTGTACCATCTGTCTATACGACAACTATACCACCACGTACATTTGTATCAACAATAATAGGCAAAAGAACGATTTTGGGAATTTTGCCAGAACCTTCAGAAACAGTTCAAATCTACAAAAACACCAAGCCTTCTGAAAGAACTACTACAGTGACAACAACAACTTTAATATTTAATTCCATTCCATCTACTGTAGTTCGTACATTAGTATTGCCAACATCATCAGTTTCGCAAAGCAGTGATGATTATACAGGGTCTTCAGCTATTTCGTCTGATGGAAACGTATTTAATGCTGGTACAGAGAAACCTGCTGAACCTCCAGAATCCGCAGACAGCACTTCAGTTTCTAGTAATCAACAACACAAAGGAGCTATTGATCCTAATTCTGATACACAATTAAAGCAAAAGTCTAGAGATGAAACTTATCTTAGAGCTGCTGATCCAAGGATAAGAGAATTTCAACCAAATGTTGAACTCCACAAAAATCAAGGTAAAGGACCAGTGATTGTGATCACTCCTGTCCCTGTTAGACCTGAAGAAGACCCATTCCTTAACGGCAGAAATGGTGTATGTGACCCAAAATGTCAGCCTTTTAAAAAAGAGGTTTGTTCAGAGAAAGAAGGTTTCTGGAAATGCCGTTGTCGTCCTGGACACGCTAGGAGAAATGATCACGAAATATGTAAAGGTGAGAAACTAATGGAATATCTAAACCAGCAGAAATTTTTTTGATATTCTGCTACTTTTAGTAATTATTTTCCTTCATTAATCATGTCAATATTTTTAATTATTGGAATATATATTTAAAATGAAACTTTTCGATTATCGTGTAAACTATTATAAGTAAACGCTTTTAAATGAGTTTATCATATTAACAATTGTATTCTTTTAACATGTTAAGCTGTTTCTGTGCAAGGATTTCTCAGAAAAATATTAAAAGAACAGCCCAAAATATCAACTTGTATACATATCAGGATATCAGAAAATAAAAGTGTTAACACAACTAGCAACTTTTTAATACTTTCCTGTAATTTTAATATTGCAGTTTTCGTGAAAGCATATATCGTGCACAGTGTTTAACGTATCTTAGATTAGCTAAATATAAAAAAATGCATCACCGACCGCCCAGTAAATCTAGTTTATGGCTTCCATTTTGAAGTAAATTAAACATTGTATTTACTCAAAAATTGAAGGCAATTTTCTTTCTAATATTTAAATTGGCATTTCAAATCTTCAATGTGGATTAATTGTAACCAAATAGCTAAAATTAACATTTAAAGTAATTACAATACGTAACGTAAGGTGTATAAAAATGAAAAGTGTCAAAGATTTCAAAGAAATCCTCAATTTTAATTGTCTGTTTTGCAGAAATAAACACGTTCGTGGTTCTTCTGAAAGTTATGAAAATGGGAAATACAACGGTGAATTATGACAACGCTATGATGGATCCAAAATCCAAAGAGTACCAAGAATTTTCGGAAGCTCTTAAAGAAGGAGTGAGTGCATTAAAGTTATAAATTATTCGTAATTAAATACGTATTAATCATTTTTTACTCGCCATAAATTTTGCTATCATTAATATTTAATTTCATTTTATTGCAATGATCGATAAATTAAGGTAACTTCGATATCTAGATACGCGAAGTTTAATTCTGTATATATATACATATATATATATATATATACATTATTATTATTATTAAATTGTCAGGTTATTTTATTCAGAAAACAAAAATTGAACTATATTGCACAATATACAGTCAAATGTCTATTATAATAGTGTTTAGGAAGTTTGGAGAGAGGGAACTTTCAAATAACAGGAGGAATTGCAAAGAAATTCTATTAAATGAATATACCGAATTCACGACATATTGAGAACTTTGGCTAAAAAATATAATATAATAATCATCAATAAAACTCATAGGTACTGTGTATGCGTTAAAATATTTCAAAGAATAAAGGAAAACAAGCACATCGAAATAATTGAAATACAAAACAAAACAAATAAATCTTTTCGAAAAGGTTTAGAAAAATACAAGTATTGTAATTTCCAAAAACAAGGACAAAGATAAAACCTGATTGTATAACATATAAGAAACCAAACGTGCAGAATAAGGTTCCGAAAGGAATGAAGTGTGAATAATAAAAAAATGGTTAAAAAATTAAAACAATGGCTGTTGGAGAACGATGAAAGGAGTAATATAATGCTACGAATGAATGAAAGCTAATTAATATTTGGTGATAAACCAGCTAACCCCTTTAAACCAGTTTCATTTTATGCAATAATATTTTAATTCAATAAAATAAGAGCAAAAAAAATAAAAAAAGAGAATATGGGAAGAGGCGTGGTGCACAAGGACAAAAATGTCCAATATGTGTGTATTTGGGGTCTAGAAGTTGCTTATAAATCTTGGTGGTACTTACTTTGGACCTGTTTCAACTCCAGATTAAATTGCGCAGTAATGTATTGATGCACTAACGTTGATTTAGTTAAATGATACTTTTAAAGTTTACTATAAAATGTAATATTTAGAATTATTACTTGTGTGTTGTATATGATATTAAATAAGTTATTAAGTTAATATTAGTTAAGTTCACTGAGTTTAATACGTGTGACGTTAATTAAATTATAATTATATTATAAATAGATAAAAATAAGCATGTCAAATTCTTGTATTTATATGTAACATTTGGTCTGAAACAAATAAATATATATTTATTATTAAAACATACGTATACAATTTTAAAAATTAGGCTTTTCCTTAAAGTTTAAAGAACATTTGGTTTCTTAGACAAATTGTATTGTATAAAACTGAAAATTTTTACAGAATTTTTGTAGTCAATTTAATTTCAAACATTTAAAGAATATAAAAATTAACGAATTTTAAAAATATTTTTCCATTATCCAAATATATTGAAAATAAATGTATTTTGTCGTCTGAACACATACAGTAAGTAGGCAAAGCTCTTGGGCATGCAGTTTAAAATATAAAAAATCTTATTCGTTATGCGAAAATTCAAAAATAATATATTTCATATTTTGAGCTATATAATGTTTCCATGTTTAAATTGCAAACATTTCAAAGCATATTGAAAACTTAGACGCCTTTGCATGAAATTAGTCAGTGTACCTCGTTATATATTTTGTTTTGTCAACTTTTTGTCGAAAAGCCAATTTTATTTTCTAATATATTATTCAGTACTTTGCTTTTTTAAATGCATGGATCTTTCCGTTCAGGCTAATAAATATTTTATTCTCAATAACTCAGTATTTATTCAAAACTATTGTGTAATATAACTTTTATAGTATAAATGCTAAATATTTTAGCATCTATATACGAAATTCTTAAATTGTATCTGACTTTTTAAATATTTTCTAAGTTATGGCTACCTAAATATTTCTATCATTTATGGAAATAAATTAAACTAAAATGAAAGATAATAAATAATTTATTTCATAGATATCCGAAGTTTATCACTATACCAATGTTCGAGATCATTTTCTGGGTGCAGAAATCAATGATGTAGTTTCAGCTTCATCGGAAACTTCAGAATCATACCTAACAACTACAACGAAACCAATAGATTCCAACAACGGCATAATTGTGAATTTCACTGTTCAAGTTACTAAAAGTATTAGCTCAGAGTTACTAGAACAGGAACTTACGCGATCTCTGCTGTTATCTGAAAGAAGATTCGCTGATTCATTTTTGTTAGCCACGCCGTTGACGCAAAGTGTTAGAGGTCAGTAGATTAAATGATTCACATAAATTTTCATGATATTCATGTCAAATGAAAGTGGCAAATATAAATAAAATATTGGTTGTTCGCAAGTGATTAACACATAATTAACAGGTTTTTTTTATAAAAGGAATATTTGTGAATGAAAAATTGAATGTTGCAATTCATTCATAATTTTTATGAAAATAACTTAAGCTTTTCCCACGAAATATATGTATTTTACGCTGTAAGAACTACATCTTACAAAATCAGCTGTAAACTTTATAGAAACTTTATAGAAATAAAAAAAAACCAGTAGCCGGCTATATAATGCTGTTCTTAAAGTAACTTCAGCATAGAATAGCTTTTTTCTCAAACTTAGTTAACTGTTACTATTGTACTTTCTTTACAATACTTACGTAATTACCTCTTAATATAACAAATCAAAAACTGAAAAAAAAATAATTTGGTAATGCCGAATTCAATTGCAAAGTTTTGGAACTCAATATATTTGATTATCTAACTATTGCTGTGTCTGACAGTTTAGCCTGTCAGATAAAGGCAGATTTTTATTAGTCTTTCGGCGTAAGGGCACTATGGTGAGTGATTATTAGTACCCCAGAATCCATTTGCATCCAACAAAGCTGACATGAGAATCGAATCCCAACCCAGCAGGCCCGAAAATCGTAGATATAACCACTAGACCACGGGGCGCTCAATTGTGCCTTGAGAATCGTTATTTTTTTGCCATTTCTAATTTTATTGATAAACAAAATTTTTAAAAAGCATTTTAAGTAAGTTGAAGCCCTTAAGAAGGCATAGCACACAATTTTAGTACTAGTTGTATCATCGTATAACTATCAAATACACATTTTAACAATTTTAAGAAACAAAATTTCATAAATTTGTAATGTCAGTCATTTTCCATAAAAACTACATTAAAATATATTTTATAATCTATGCGACATTTTAAGGTCGAAGTGTTCTTATTCATTTTCTATAGTTTCATTAAAAAATTCCATTTGGTATTTAACGGTACTACTCACATTTACAGATACTTTAATTGTTTTTTTACCCATTGAAAATCAAATTAAAAGGACAAAAATAATACTGCAAGCGTCAGCTTTTTATACAAAAGTGAATAATACATATATTTTAATCGAAAACTTTTGTACAAATTTATTACTAATTTATAGATTATAATTTAAAACGAATACGGATTATAGTTTTATAATTGTGAGAAAAAATTTATTTATATCATTTGTAATTAAACCTTGGAAATATAGACAAACTCTATATGATTGCGATCTCTTTAGATTTCGATGAATGCTCAGATTTTAGATACAATGATTGCTCTTTGCGAGCGACATGTGAAAATCTGGAGGGAACGTACACGTGTAAGTGTGATGAAAAATTCGAAGATAAAGACTCAAAGCTTCCTGGAAGAACTTGTTTAGGTGAGTTATAAATGAAAATTTTTGTTCTTGATATGCTCGGATGCAAATGCAACTCAGTTGAATAATATGACATTAGAACTTCAATTTTTATGACTTGATTATATTTTTCGTCAAATTTAAAACTGTTTAATACTGTATTTATGATAATTTTGATAAATAAGATATTATTACCCTTCTCAGGGATAACACAATTGCCAAATAATGGTCAACACACAAAGCCACTGGGCGAGTTTTATGTATTTTTTTTAAATTACAAAAATAAATTGTAATTTTTTAAAAAACTAAAAGAATTACAAAAATAACTCCGCCCCGGTGGCTTTGTGTGTTAACCATTATTTGGCAATTGTGTTATCCCTGAGAAGGGTAATAATATCTTACAACCTTATATACGGAGAAAGGGAGCGTCGTTCCGATCCTCGATGGCCTAGCGGTTAAGGCATGCAGGATCTAGTCTGGGGACGGCGTCTCTTTTTCTCCTGTACTTTAAAAAGCTGTAGTTTGAGCTCAAGCGTGGGAGTCGAAAACTATTTCCTATAATTTTGTTATATTTACATATTTTCCCGAAGTTAACTAAATATGAAAATTTTAAACAATATGTGATACATCTGAGTAATGTACACTGACAGGATTTAATAAAATTTCAATTTTTGAAACGGATTTTAAGTTTTAAAATCTGATTTATGAATACAATTACACCATTTTATTCAGGGGTGTAGTAGAACTGGATGCCATGCCGGCAATGCTTTTTTAGGGTTTCTCCAGCTCCATTCTGCCCTCAGCGTCCCCATTCCAACAATACCACCAAAAACAAAGCATTCCGGCACCGCTTAATTTACCACTACGCCCCTGATTTTAGTGGACAGGAGAATATCAATAATTATATTAATTCTTCAAACGCAATTTATACAAAGTTTTCATATGATACTCGGTATTCTAGGTGAGCGAAATAATTTACTAAATAATTCTGCCCACCTATTACAGATAGACAGAATAGATCAGGGAGTCGTTCACTTTACAATTTTGCTTATATCTACTCGGTATATACGAAATTCCTTTGCCCTCATTCGAAAATGAAAGAAAACATAAACTGGAGCACACTACTTGCGTTTTAATCTGAAGCAATTGCATTTCTTAAAGCAAATCACAGAGAAAAAGTCAGAAATGGAATTGTTTTTGAACATGACTTACATATTTAGGATTTTACTGAAATGCACACAGGGCGGGCTTTACAAATTTAACTACCTTAGGTGGAAATCGCAGCTGCTTATATTGTTATTTGTAAGCATGGGCATAGGCGTGGGAGGTTACAACCGTCCACCCTCCCAATTGGAAAGAGAATAACATTAGTTCTTCTTAGCTTTCACATTAGAAAATGAAATTCAGCACCATAAACGCTATTCTGGGTACCTTACTACCCGCTTCCAAGATTCTAGCTACTCTTATTTGTGAAGGAAAGGTCAAACAAAAAAGTACTTACCTGGAATTGAAATTTGTGAAAAGGGCTGTTTTTAGTGACTCGACCATCGGCGACCCCAGGGCCCAACAAAGCATAAGAAGTCAGCAATGAAAATATCTAGACGCGGTCTTTCTTAGTTGGAGACCTTAGGCGAACGTCTAGGTTCGCCTATTACTAAAGCTGACTCTAAGTGTACATGAGCATATTAGTAAAATATTTATTAGGAAGCAAAAGAATATAAATTGCATGCTTTTAATCCGAGTATATTCGAAATAAATTTGCAATCATATATTATAGAGCTGAAATTATTGAACATAATTCTTACACTTTATACACATTATATTTTACATTACTTTATATACTAATAAATTATATATATATTATAATATATTATATTAATAATTACTTTATACATTCCCTGATATTTAGGTACTTTATATTTTCAAGTACAATACAAATATTTATAAAGAATTATAATAATATTTTAGATAAACAAAATGACTTTTCCATTTCAGCAAAAACTGTAAATTGTGAATACTGCCATAAGAGAGGTGACTGCTTAGAAAGTGGAGATGACCAAATATTTTGCAGGTAAGATTTCTAGCCAAATTTTCAAATCAGTAAAACTTTGAATTTATTGGTGTACGTGGTCCAGTTATCCGAACCAAAACCCCTTTATTAAAATATGAAAGCCTGTGATGTAAAAGCGTGTAAATATTAAATGATTTTCTATAGGAACTTACCTCTCTTCTAACCAGAAGTGAAGAAAATAAATGTTACTATATGTATTTTTAATTCACCGAACTATCTGTGTCACAAACAAATGTCACAAATGTAATGTAAATGTCGCAAAATAGTGTCACAAATGTACATAGGGGAAATCGGTGAAAACAACCAATATAACAACCCCGCCACTTCTATTATTTTCTGAACTTCGAATTTCGTTCTGTTTCAAAGAAGTAAATATTTCTACTTTAAATAAAATAATGATTCCTAATAATTCTGTTGTAAACAATAAAGATAGAAATGTAAACCAACAGTAAATAAATATTTTCTTTGGTGTTAATATTTTATATGTTATAATTGAAGGAATTTTATTTTTTTATGTATTCTAGGTGTTTACCCATGTATGTTGGAAAGCGATGTGAAATAAATGGATTAGGTAAGATTACATATTTTTCAGTTTTGACTGTATATCTCGATTATTTAAATATAAAACAATCATATGTTTAAGTATGATTGTTAAAGTTTTATTTAAATTAGTATTTATAGATATTAATTTTTAAATCCCTATTCTCATTAAAATGATGGTGTCACGGTATCAGGAAGTTAAACTAATTATAAAATTTTTGGTACTAATTTATTATTCAAATTTTGACAACTCATATTTAAAAAATCCCTTACTTTATAGTAAAATTTTGGACCTAATGAAATAAAATATTTTAATTGAACGTTCTGATATATAAATATACGAAAAGAAATTTAATAAACCATTGGGAATATTCTCTACATTTAATAATAATAATATTTTTATTCAACCTGGGATACCCATTTGACTAATTTATGCACATATATTATTATCTTTTTCATATGTTGATGTATTTCACTGCAACAAGGAAATGTTAATCATCCTTGTCTCTCATCCAAAGACCCGAATACCGAAAAATTATTATTATTACATGCAGCTTGTTCAGTAGCACTTGGAAAAAACTTAAGGTGCTGTTCCCTATAAATCGTTTAAACATAAGTGGAAGAGAAATTTAAGGGAAGTATTAAATAAAAATCTTCAACTATTTCATATGGATGGCTAACTCCAAAGCAAAGACATCCATGAATGAAAAAAGTCAAATTACTCTCGGATGAAGAATTACGCGCCATCAATGTATAAATCATTGTACCCGAACCAATATGCAAATCACATCAATATTTATAAGCATTCAATTGTTGACAAATATGTTAGAGTGGACAGAAAACCAAGCTCGTCTAATACTTTCTAATGTCGTTGAATTGAATCAAAGAATCGGCCTAACTGTTCTAATGAACTGAGTGTCTCGAAAAACATTTAAAACGAGCCAGAATGTTAAATCCCAAATAAAGGTTTCTTTTATCTTCTAATCTTTGCCCTGCGGATTACATTAGAAGAAAAATGGCGCAAAAATCACACTATCCTGAAAACTGACTGCAAGTTCTGTAACTTATGAACTTATTTGCAAATCTACCACTGGCGTACGAAAAAGTGTATAAGAGGAGGGGATACAGAGCTATAACTCCATATATTCATATGTATATGTGCAAAAGTGAATCGCAGGGAGGGGGGTTATGACCTCCATCAACCCTGCGTACGCCAACGGAAGTCTATCAAGTATTAGAGAAATTGTTGAGGGTTGAGATCATAGTAAACTCGTTTTGAACGTTCTCACTAAAACTACATTTTTGTCAAATTTATTAATTGGATGTTTTTGAAAGATGGTGTGTTTCAAAAATTGGTCTTGCGCTGGTGCAGTAGCAGGGTGTTCTCATAGCATGCCATTGATTCAGGTTCACACTTCCAATAGTGCCAAAATTGAAAACAGAACACTTACGACTAACTTCTCATTGTAGTTTGGGGGTTGGTTCCCTAGTCGTAAGAGGTTCGGATTCTTCGGAAAACCCTAGGTCTCAGGGCGGTATGACGTTTGCTGTTCTTATGCCGTAAAGCACAAGGAAATAAAATTCAAAAATTTATTACTTTCTATTATTAGTTGTGCGTAGGAATTTTACTCGTAATTTTTTCCAGTTTAGGATATATATTTTTGGTTTATTTTGTATAGTAGTATAAAAAATATGAGGGTCGTTCAGAAGGATTTACCCGTGTTTAGCTTGAAAGAAGTTATTATATATAACATTTTTTCCTATATATTTATATCGAATTATGACGTACTTAAATTACATAATTAATTTAAATATTTCAGCATTTGAATTATATGTGAGCTTTGTAATTTCTAGTTTTCAAATAAGACCATTTTTAAATGAAAACGTAACGTTCCAATTCCTCATAGAGACTGATAATATATTCCACTCCAATTATAATAACAAATCCTACTTTTGAATGTTCAATTAGTGTTTCTGCTTTCCTCGTCGACGATACGTAGGTGTTTATAAACCATAAAAAATTAATGGCTCTATTTTTGGAAAATTTTGATTATTTATTCAGAATGTTTCAAATGAATTAGTCATAAAATATTTATAAATTATTCAACTTTTTTAGTTCTTGCTGTGGCACTACCTACAGCTGTGGCTGTGGTTGTGATATTATTAACGGTTGTATTGTGCTGCTGTCGTAAATGCCGCAGAAAGGGACCCAAAGGAGTCTCTGGAGGTGGTGACCCTTCAACAGGCATGTTCAAGGGTATCGCTTTGAAAGGACCAGTTGGAGGTACCTTGGATAGAAAAGCGATGATTGACACATCTAGTGAGAGTAGTGGTGAGCACGTTAGAAGGTCTTACCCGTTTGATACTTATCAGGTAAGATCTGACACCACTTCTTGTTTGAATTCTGCGTTTTTAACAAAAACCGATAGTAGATTCATGTGAATTTGCTACTTTCTTAAACATTAATTCCATATATATTTTAAATAAATCGAACACTACGCAGATTAAATTAAACAACAATATAAATCAACGTTTATTGGCGTAGTGATACCAGCGCCGATGTTATGGCGTGATTAGATGGTGAAACGTTCGAAAGAAAATAAATATTTCTGCGTTTGGTGGGAGATTGTGGGTTCAGGTCCCACCGTACGCAGAAATATTTATTTTCTTTCGAACGTTTCACCATCTAATCACGCCATAACATCGGCGCTGGTATCACTACGCCAATAAACGTTGATTGATATTGTTGTTTAATTAATTCCATTGTCAGACATTTTATTGTACTATATTATTTTGTATTCATAGTTATGACTTGTATGAATGGTTCATGGTCTGAGGCATTAAAATTCAAGTTTTTAATTTCTTTCAAGTGCATATTTGTCCGTAAGAGTTTAGTCCTTTAGTAAGAGTTATTTCCTTTACATTTTAGGAGAGTGGTGATGTTACGCCCATCAAAGATAGCAAGCGCAGTGACCTTAGCCTCAATCGTAGTTTATCAACTGGCTACGTGGTTCCCCCGGTAATGATTCCTCGAGCCAAATCCCAAGCAGGGGGAAGCAGTAATAACGGGAAACCCGTTAACTATACAGTGTATAATGGACAAGTTTATGTGTGGTGAGAAGACAAAAACTAACCTCATAACTTGCCAGACATGAAGAACTTAAAGACGCAGAGCGTCTAAGGAACTCAAGTGCTTCTAATGTCTTCTACACGAAAGATATTATTTATATTGTTGAGGATATTGGACACTCTTCGGAGAAGACGTGTACGGCCTTAGCTTTTACTGTATAAGGCCTATGAAAACATGTTGCCAAACCTTAATTACGAAAATTGCACGAAAATCAGACAAGTTCTATTATCGAACTCGGACGAACTAATTTCTGGCTGCCATTTATTGTTTTATAAACCCGGTGCTCGTTTACAAAATACGAGAACCTGAACCGTTATCGTATAGTATGGATAACTTTGTTTTTATAAATGATTTTATTATATTCTCGACCAGCAGAGAAGGTTTTTAAACTTCATCAATTTCACTCTGCACAGTAAATAAAAAGGACGTGTACATTGGCCAGGTTTTGTCTGTAACAATTAAATTTAGATTAATTCGTTTAGAAATGCTTGTTTCTAAAATCACATATCGGCAATTACGTCGAATATTTTAGGTTTACGGTTTGAGACTACTAATTCAACAAGGTTGAAGGTTTATGAAAGTCAGAAAGAAGGAAATATTGATTTGTGTTGATTTCTGAAAAAAAAAATAATTTTCAGCTTGCATTATTAAGTTGAGGAACTAATAACTCAGGTTTAATTCCTGTTTTAAAAATTAAATGATTAGCATGAAAAACAGAAATATCTACATTATTTTTGTATAATACAGTTTCAACACATTTTGTATAGTTTTAACATAATGTCCACATGTTTATTTGTAATGATTAGTGCTTAATAAAAGCCTGTGTGTTAATGGGTTGTTATTTCTTGGTCTGTTTAATATCACGATAGCAAAGATTATAGTAAATCCTTGAAAAGAATAATAACGAAAAAAAAATTACCTTTCAGGTCATGCTTTAGATCGAATTCGAAATGCATTGAAATTGTTCCACTCGGAAGAAAATTTCAGTGTGTCGTAAAGTAATATCAATGTTAAGCAAATTGAAATTGCGTCACCCAGATATGCAATTTCCATGGGTGTCATAAAGCAATATGGTAATTTTAATCTGATATAAATATTAAAATTGTCATGCAATAATTTTTGCCACCCACGTTTAAGTAGCTCAAACTAGAGCTTTTTTTATATTTGGAGAAAAAGAGGCGCCGTCCTCATCCTGGATTCGAACCAGGGTCCCCGCGATAAATAATATAAAAAAGCTCTAGTTTGAGCTAAATATACGTGGGTGGCAAAAATTATTGTATAATAAATTCCCCCACGAAAAACTCACAAAAATCTCGCCCCGGAGGCTTTTCTGTGTTGACCATTATTTGGCAATTGTGTTATCCCTGTGAAGGGTAATAATATCTTACATTAAAATTGTCCCCTAGATGAGACTAGTTCTTTGTCAAGCAATGTATGATACATTGTTATAATGTTTTGGGCACAAAACTTATAACTAACATATTTAATTATTTTACCACATTTAATTTGATAATATTGCATCTAGATTCCAATTCAATTATAAACGTGGAGACAGTAACAAAATACTTGTTTATTACATGACAGACACAATTTGTAGTATTTTTAAAAGTTAAGAAAATTCACTACATCTAATATTGAGCACATACACTTTTCGACTCTTACATATAGGATAGCAGTTTCACAAGACGTTACAAAAGATTCTAGAGGAATGTAGAGTTGTCCACAATTATTCTAATGATGCGATGAGAGAAGCTGAAACCTACTAACTGCTTACGTTTTCTAAGTTTCCTTGACACCAATTTCACACAACCACCCACATTTCCAATACAAGACGTTTAAGACCAGGAATGCTTGAAAATTTTCACTTTTCCTACATTCGATAAAGAGGGAGAAACTTAAATGTGATTACAAGAACATACATGGCGCGTTTTTTGCAACTAAATCAAAACTTATTGAACTTCAATTTTATTTTTAGATTTTATTATTTTTAGATTTCAATATCTATATTAAATTAATAACCTTCAATATATATGGAAATATATTTTTTGTAATTATTTAATTGAAAGTTAATTTCATAATATTAATATGTAAACGTAAATCTGGCGCTTTTTGAATCGAGGAGTGGGGGTATCAGCAACTACGAATGAGTCATACACGTTTAGTACATACAAAACGTTGATACTAAACTTAAATTCTATTGATAATTTTTATAGGTATATCACTCTTAACAACTAAATAAAAAGTCTCCCAAGACTGAAGAAAAACTCTAAAGTAGTTTTCTTAAAAACAAGCGTAAATCCCTCCAAAATTCTCCCCACACAAGGTAAAACAACGTTCCCTCTAGTCGGTCTCTATTCCACACGTCCTCCTCCTATATCATCAGATCTTTTTCAAGCGATAAAATTGTTCAGGTAGACGTTTACCACAAGAATATGTTTAATTCTCCGTATCTCAACATCCTTCAACAAGACAATATTGCTGGGAATGAGAGCCTGACGAACCCCCTTGCGTGCACAAGCCACTTTTTTTTTAACTTCATTCGCTTTCCAAACCGTAAATTACATTAAATAGATCTTATTTTTCCGAAAGTGATGCATATTTTTTCACATTTTTTAAAAAATATTTCATTTTTAAATCCATTTTTAAAAGTAGAAGATATTAATGACTTAAGTCTTTATTCTCTCTTAATAATTTAAAGAAAAAATCACACTCTTATCTGCCAAGGTTAAAAAATAAAGCATTTTTCTTCAAACCTTGTGAATATTTAACTCGAATTTTAAACCAAAGGGCAACTCTCCTAAAATCATACAAAGTCGATATTTGCATTTTTAGGAAATTTTGGCGGGACAGATAGAGCTTTAGCACTAACGCACTTTACATTTATCCACAATAAAAAAAAATGAAACTGTGGAAAATTTTCTGGGGGAGGGGGGGGCAATCGGACCTCTGGGGGTGCCGGCACTCCTCGGCCCCCACCTAGTTATGCCTATGGGCGCTGTATAACTTTTCTGCCCTTGCGCCGTAAAACATAAACCATGAAACAAAATACAAACTGTCCCTTAATAAGCGATCGTGTAATTCTACTTTTAACCTGAAATATGTATTTCAATTTCTGAAAAAATCTTAAAGATTTTGCTTAAAATCAGAATAAATATCACTCAAAATCTTTCTTTCTTATCATTCAATTATGTCGTGTGTCATCATTAAAAGTATTATGCATTTAAGAGTTTGCTGCAAGTCTATTTCTAAGAGGTGAATCCTGTATTTTATTCCTGTTACTTCCTTCCAGCATTCTAGATTTAGATTCTTCCGGATTTCAGATACTTTCTATTTAAAATACGAAGTTGGATACGTTTTCGAAATGCCCATGTCCAAATTTGTATTAAAGAAAATTCCAAATATTAACTCTGCAGTGGCTGACTGCACGGCTGATATAACATGATAACAACATGGCAAATGACATGATAATTTACTCGGCGTTTTACAGATGCCACTTCGTCTTTAAGGCTTTGGGTCACTTTAGATTATCAAATACAGTATGAATTCCTTTGCTAAAGTTCTAAAGGGCTATGTATGGACGTTTTCAGCAGGGGTTGCGAAGCAAAACAAAACTTAAAATACTAATTTATTTCAATTGAAACGGATTAGGTCCCATGGCGTCTGTCAGATGCCAGCAGTTTTGAATTACGAACACGATTTGTCTCTAACCAGTAAGATAGATGGACAGCGATTAATATTTCATATATTTCGACTTGTTTGGTTGATTAAAAGTTCATCGAAAGGTAGGTTTTACCTTCAGCGACTAGTCTTTTGTTACGACGATAAAAACAAATAGCTCTATTGCATTTCTCTGATGCGGCGAGAGACCACTCCTGGTTAAATTTTTTTAATCTAATTTAATACAATTCGTTAAACCTGAAATAATTAGTAGACGTAGTTAATGCATTTATAATACGCACACTTTTTAGAATCAATGTTTTTCTGGCCAAAATTTACCTTCAACTTAGTTTTCGGTTTTAATATATTTCTGTTTCGACCTGTGCATATTTATAAGACATTATGCAGTATACTAAAAGTTTATATATTTTGAAATAAATTTATTGGTGAACACCTGATACCTTGAACTTAGCAATTTGCGTATCGGTTCAAAATATCTGGAACAAAGTACAATAAAGAAGTTGTTTAAATCATATAAATAAAATATTAATAAGTTAATTAACAATTTGGGTTTTTTCTTATTACTAAAATACTGCAGTTCATTAAAAAACAATATTATAACATTAAATTGCCTAGTAGAATCATATTAAAGAACTTCTAAGCTAAGAAAAAATACATTTCTTAATAAAATACTGTGCGTATGCTCTATTTAATAATTATTAGTCAGGTCATTCATAATTGCACATGAAATAATTATGAATTATCAAATACTTTAAGTTTCATGATATTAAAATTATACTATATATCCATACCTTCAAAGTATTGGAGCAAAAAATAAAGGACAAATGAGATCAATATGAGAAAGATCAATCGGAAGGCCAAAGCTAAAGGTCACTGAATTTTCATATTGACCTGTAGAAACAAGTTTCACTGCAGTATGGCCACAACCCACAGTTACTGCTTTGTCATCTATAATGAAAAATAAAGAAGAAGAAAAATACTTCATATTTTAAATGTAAAACAAACAAACATTTTTTCTGCATGACGTACTGCACAAAGTAGATGCAAGCGATGATCTGACCTCCAGAGAATAAATGATTTGAAGGAGACGAATCTATTGTTCATATTAACTATTTAATAAAAATTCCTACCTTCATGCCATGAATTTTTTGTAACCTATAATTCAAGTAATATTTCGTAGCCTCCAAAGCAAGTAATATTTCGAAACATCCAAAGCAAGTAATATTGCGAAACATCCAAATCAAATAATATTTCGTAACATCTAAATCAAGTAACGTTTCTTAAAATTCAAATCAATATAAAGAAATTTGTTCAAAGTTCTTTCAGATTAAATTCGATGATTAAATACGAAAGAAAATAATATACGATTTTCTTTTTTAATCATATGATCTAATTACCATATTAAAATTTATTTGTTGATAATCCATTATATTTTTACATTACTGGCTTTTTAAACGATTAACACGACATATTAAATCGTTTTCTCTTAGTAAAAAAAGTCTTGAAGGAATATGCTTGTATTTTGAACTAGAAAGAAGACCTATCTATAAAAAAATGCAAGCTAAAACTTAATCAATATTTTGTGAAGTACTACGGCCCCATTTTTTACTAAAAATCGATATTTTAGCCAGAGCTCGACCTAAATTCAAATGCTTTTATCTTGCACCAGTACATCGCAGTACTTTTGAATATCGCGGTAAAGAAAACATAGCACCTAAAAAAAAATAAGCGGAACTGGATTTTATTTGCCTTCTATACACGTGTGTTTAAATATTCGATATCAAGAAAATTTCAATGAGTGAAATGTTGTGAAAAGAACGTTTACATGCCACTTACTTTGCGTATGCAACCATGTCAATGTTTCCTTTATTTTATAAATAAATTAATATTTTAGTTAATTTTTAAAATGCTTCTACCATTCTGCTTTCGCAGCCAATAATAGGGCCCCTCTTAAACTCTCTCAGTTTTTCACAGTAACGTTTAGTGAACTATCTGGACATATTTATTACTTCTTCACTTCCACCCAATCTATAGAGTGGCGAAAAGTTATTTATCTGAAAAAAAGTACGTTTTGGAGCATTTTTTTCTAACGCTCACCTATTTTTGTTACCTAAACACTTTTACAGTGCCTGAGAGTTTTTGGACTTGCAGACAAAGACTGATGTTTTCAGTCGTTCGGCGTAAGGGCACCGTAATGAGCGACTGACATCACTCCACCATACATTCACATTCAGCCAAGCTCACTTGGGAATCAAATATAAACCCAGCAGACTAGAAAGCAGTGACCATAGCCACTGAGTGAGGAGCTAGTTTCGAAACATAATATATGAAAAAATATCAAAACTAATTCCAGGTTGCTTCCAAAGAATTTAATATTAATCCTTGTTTCAGCATTTATTCCTTTTCTCTGTATCCTTTCCCGATATTGTCCTCTTGTTGAAAATTATATTAGAAAATAAAGTAGATTTAATAAAATTTAGGCTTGCTACAAATGTATACCTTCATGCGAGATTGTGAAATAGTAATGTCGAAATTCGTAAAATGTACAGTACATGAAAAATAAATATTATTATTATTATTATTATTATGCACAGATGTATTTCACAGTACCAAGGAAATATTAAACCATCTTCTTAGTCTGGAATCGATGCTTCATTTTTGACTCTAACACTATTATAGCATTTCGTATAGCCATTCCCCTCAAAAAAATTTCACAGTGCTTCTTTTTAAATACTTATCTAAGTTTCTTTTTTCCTATGTAACAATTGATTTCATAAGTAAGAGACCACGTCTACTTCTTTCCCTTGGTAAATGTGGTCTATCTATGTCACTTACTAAGGAAGTGCACGAGGTATAGATGGTCGATTTTGACAAAAGTGGTATCGTTGGAAAGGACTCGTTACGAGTAGTAAAAAAGTTAATAGAACTATCCGTCTCAATCCAACATTTAAAAAGGTATCACCAAAAGAAAACAATGGAGACAGAACTGCTCGGAAAGCAAAGTGTAGGGACATATCGTGAATACAAAGCACAACCCAAATTTGTTAATATTTTTATTGTTATTATTTTATTAGAATATGTTCATTTAGCTTGAAATATGTCACAAAAATGATCGCAGTCATCCGAAACATTTCAATAAACGGTTTGATATTCGAAATGGTGCATCTGCTAGTCGCCTGTGTTGCAGCAGCGCAGAAACAGCGAGCTGCTAAGGAGCTAGGTATGGATAGAAATACTAGCCACAATCATTGCATTCACCAGACAGGAAGGCATAATTGCTTCACAAACTTTGCAACCCGCGTTTCTCTCTCTCTCTCTCTCTCTCTCTCGTTAGCCGTATGCGTAAAAGTCCTACGTTATCGTTATTTGTGAGTTTCACATTCTTTTCATCACGAACATAATCTGCGATACGATTGCGTTTGAGATTACGTTTTACTAATCCGTTATTCTATTATTATATCACTAAACATAATTAAAGTTATTTTTAATTATAAATTAATGTGTATTTTAAAAATTCAAAATGAATAGTGTAGAATACCTATAGACCCCTATATTGCACATTATTTCTTGTTTTTCTGTTCTAATTCTCGGCACACAAAGCCCATCTATCCCTGCTTGGCCTATATTAGAGTTTGGCCTCTCCTTCATTCCCTGTAATTTCATTTTCTTTTCTAGTAGTTATATTAATTTTTAAATAATTTGAAATTTTGGATTGTCGTAATTGTAATTACGCAGACAATGTGTTTTTGCCATGTTACGTTATTTTTAATGATGTTAAATTAGGGGCTGCTCAAGTATTACGCAAGCAATTTTGGTAGAGGGGGCTTGAGCTTTGCTTATTTTTACTAACAACGGAGAGATAGGATCCGAAACATTCTTACGTAAGATACAACAATAATAAAAATTAGCACATAGTTACAAAGTGGCAACCACCCTGACAGAACTGCAGTACTTGAATGTACGACACCCTACGAGAAGATATAAAATATAAAATACACGTAATCACATATAAATATTTAATTATTTAAATCTAGCTCTCAGTCTTTTCGCTTGCCTCCTCCCTTCAAGGCTCCCATGGCCTCCTACCATTTTGAAATTATAACGAATGTATTATTTTAATAAATATATTTTGGCAAATCTACTTTCCTTATTTATTACACACTATTTGCTTACAACATGAGTTTTAACACGCTGTTATAAGCTGATATGTCACCACCATCAGAATTGCATATGACCACTAAAATAGCTATTAATAACGTGTTAAAACTTTTTTAAATGCTATAATTTGTTGTAATTACTCTCTATTTATGAATAAACATTAAATAATTATAAAGAACATAAATGAGTGATCAATATTACAATAAAAATGTAAGTAATTATTACTATACACATTTATTCTTGTTTCAAAAACTCATATGTAGCAAAAAATTAGAAAATTGAAATCTTACGTTAGCATGAGGATGAGGAGGGGGAAACAGGCGTTTGCTTATTTTTTGTTACAAGGGAAGGGGGGAATAAAATGGCCAGAAATGCTTTTACGTAATACTTGAACGGCCCCTTATGACTGGATAGCTCCCTAAACACCTCCCCTCAAACGCGAAATTAGAGATGAAAAAAAAACAGCACTCGCGAGTTGTGTTTCTAAGGGCAAAAATACGTGTGTAACACCTTATTTCTGGACACACTGTTAAATACATAAGTATATAATATTAATGACAGTTACTATGAGACTACATAGAATAACATACTCTTCAAAGAGCTAAGTCCACAGTAGTCGGCAGCCTGTTCCATTTTTAAGGGGTCTAGTCCATTACCACCCAGTATTTCAACGAAATCAGCGATGCCTCTTTTCTTGCACTGTAAGTAATAGTAAAATATGGGATAGTAATATATGCCATGGGATAGAAAAATTAACCTACGAAAAAAGCGAACAAATGTTATGTAAAAGAGGTTAGAGTCTAATACGAGGGATGTCTTAAACCTTGGGCTGTTTGATAAAATAATAATAATACATACATCAATACAGAGTTTTACTAGGAGATTCCATAACAAACAAGTATTTAGACACTGGCGTAAGGTTTAAAAACACGATGTTTCGGGAGCCAAGTTAGCCTCCCTTTGTCAAGTGAAGGCAGAATGAAGAGTGAAAGTCCTAAGTTTATATACTCACATGTTGGGAATCCCCATCTGACGTCATATGTTGCGGTATAGCTCCGGCTGGGAAAACCGCAACTGGGGGAACCATTGCCGGGGAAATCTCCTCACCCAACGACGTCAGATGATCAGCCCCAACTCGAGGTTTGACAAAAATTTTGTAAGGTTCTGGTAGAGGTTTTACGATGTTTATTGTGCGACTCTTCAAACCATAGATTTCCCATGATTCCAGAAAAAGTTTACTACCCAGATTTATTATATTCTGATGTAATACTTTCATCGAATGCCAATCTAGTTCATGACCCTCCCTGAAGACATGTTCAGCTAACTGGCTTGAATCATCTCCCCTGGCTACCACACGCAAATGCCCTTTCCTCTCGTAGACGTATCGATCTTCCCATCTGTCCAACATACACCTTATCACAGTCTCCACACAGTATTTGGCACCAGATTTTTCCTCCTCAGGGACGCGATCCTTAACTTTAAGTAATAGAACACGTAAGGTGCCCTGTCTACACCTTCATTAGGAGAGGAAATTTTGTTTCGATAATTTCTTGTAATGAAAATATGTAGGGAGATTATGGGATTGATTCAGAAGAAACTGGAGCAAAAGTAGCTACATAATTAAATGCAGATTAGTCTCCTGTCTGTCACGTTTAAAGACAATTTCAAAGCAAAATCCTCGGAGGCGCAACCCAAATACCATATTATACTATACCCAGTGGCTCATTTCATCAACTAAACGGACTACTTTCCGGAGTATTTTATACCGAAGGCTGCATAATAGTCGTTTATTTAGCACACACTCCAAATGTAACTTATCCACGTAAAAAAATTAGGCTGACGCACTTACAGCTTCTACCTACCTTACTCAATAGTCCAGTTTCGAAAGCAAGGGTTTTCAATGGCCAACTGCTTTGCACTCCAATGGAAGCAGCCAAGATTTCGATTGTCAAAGGAAATATAACGGATGCACTGCAGTTCGTTTTTCTATTGTAATTCCTCAAAGTGTAAGTTCCTTGAGGTTCTTGTAGAATTACATTGCATGCTTTAAAAAACAGATAAAATAAAACTAAAATAATAAAAAATAAACATCAGGTACACTAACCTAAATAAACAAAACTTGTAAAGAATTCTGTTTACTTTTATTAAACGCTTTTTCAATCCCAAACTAATTTAGTTGTTCTGCGGAAATATGTGCGCGTTTATGTTTAAAAGCAAGCATATCAAGTTTATGTGCATCCATTTTTTTTATTAACTGATAAAACCTTTATACTAATTGGTATATTCTTAATACATTAAAAAAATACCAGTGAATTTATTATAATATTGGATCATAAAAAAGTAATCAAATTTTTGACATCAAAATAAAATTAAATAATCTTTTAAGTATTTATTCTTTTGAATTACATTTTAATAAATATAAATAAATGCGTGAAACACATATTTAAGCCTGAAATATTAACCAAATTATATTATTTTCACGTAAATGAAAAAAAAATACATCTGCAAAAATAAGTATTGAAGGCATGCGGTAATTTCATTCAGTTAAAATAATATTTATTAAAACATTAAATATTTAGAATAGTTCGCCAAAAGATAATTAAATTCGAATATATAGTTAAAGAAATCTAGTACGCCGTTTTTGGCGGAGCCGTCGTGGTACGTGTACAGACTTCGATGTTAAAAAGGAAGACTGATTTGATTTTAGAATTCGGAAAACAATTGTACACATACTGTTGCCAAATATAAAAAGTGAAATTATAATTATACAAATAATAATAATAAATGTGTTTCCAAATGCTGAAAGTAAAATTGTGTACATTTAGATGCACGTTAACACATTATGTACATTAACACATCTTGTAAAAAGAAACCATTTGGCATTTTGCCAATTTTAGGAATTAAACTTAAGTTTCCTTTCCTTGCATTTCTAAGTGGCAACAGTTAAGAAAGCCTGCGAAGTGAACATGGTGTTTCTATTGTGGGAGCCCACACATTTTTAAGCAGATGGTTTAATATATATATATATACATACATAAAATGACTACATCAAAATATGTGACTATATTAAGAAAATAATTTTTCAGGCAAACAGCTGCGTATTAAGGAAATGAATTTTATTGCTCAACAACTTAACGTTTCGATGCGAGCTATGCGGATCATCAACAGAAGAAATTAAATTAAAAGTAGAAAATAGATACTTGCCAAATATACTTAACTTGCGGATAAAATATTCACTTACATTAAAAGTTATTATTGTGGAAAATTATAATATTGGTATGGGATTAAAAGCTAAAAGGGAGAAAAAAGAAATATACAAACAAAAACAGAGATTCACCTGCTACAATTTTGTTAGAATGGGACGCCAATCAGCGGGAATGATTTTTGCATCCCCTCTATTAAAGTTATTAGGATGTTTGAAAATCTTCATTGTTTCTCTGTATAATTTAGAACAAAAATTAACTGATTTTGTAAGAACTTTAGTTTGGTCAAAAAGGATGGAATGGTTATTTAAAATCGAATGCTCTGCTATTGCCGATTTAGTAATCTGTTTATTCTTCAGAAGGCTTTCATGCTCACGTATTCGGTAAGCAATAGAACGATCTCTCAGTGCTATAGAATTCCTGTCCATGAGAACAAGGAATTCGATATAGACCAAGAATTTTGAATGAGTCCACTGGTTGAGTATATTTGGTTAAGTATATTTGGCAAGTATCTATTTCTACATTTAATTTTCTTCTTCTGATGATGATCCGCATAGCTCAGATCGAAACGTTAAGTTATTGAGCAATAAAAATCGTTTTCTTATTATAATGCGCTGTGGATATCTACGTGAAACTATATATGTGATTATATTATTTCATGGATAATAAAGAAAATGTTCAAATAATTTAAAGTTAAATACTTACTTTTCAAAACGTATTCATGATATTCATGGCGTTGTAAATCCAACCAAAATATACTAAATAACACTAAAATGTACTTAACTGGACGCGTTTTGTGTTTTAGTTGCGTTTAAATTAAAAACCTGAACTGAAAAAAGTCTAAAGAAAATTATACTATCCACAATTAAACCTTTATGAAATATAGAATTGAGTGAAATTAAGTTTGTCAATAGTTTTTGATAAATAATTTTGCCATTATTTATTTTAAATGAGTGTAAGTAAGTACACCATACACTGTAAACAATAATTATATATTTGATTCCCACTCATTGATTGAATGATTTATTGACTGCTTAATAGATCGTTTGATTGATATGATACTTACGTTTTGGATTATCGATGAATCTAACAGTTACTATGAAACCTTCTTCTTTTAGAGGAACTCTAAATTCAATAAGTGCTGCATTTTGCGATGCCAAAATTGTCTTCCTTGGTCGATTTTTTCCACAAAACTCCATATATGCCTTTTCCCGAGCGATACGCTCATCCAAACTAGGAAAGAACTGTCCATTTAGCTCCCATCCGTCAATGACCTGGAATTAATTAATTAGCATAAACTAATTAATTCTAAAACGACTGAAACACGAAGAGCACTTGGAATTGCGTTCAAAAATATTATTTTCAAAAATTTACTAGCTTCATTTTAAACGGATTGCTGTAAATACTTTCCTAACATAAGGCCCTACAATTTGAGCAGTACTTACACACTTAATAAAAATTTTCACGCATACAAATTCTTTAGATCGAGAAGAAGGTATTAAAATAATTGCTCGAGCCCTTAAGGGGTATTTTCCGAGCGTGGTGGCATAGCGTGTAGAAATATTGTTTTGCATCTTTTCAGCTATAAATTCAAATCAGATGGCGACAAAATAATACAAAATATTTTTAACTTAAATTAATTGAATTGAATTAATCAATTTATTTAACAAACCAAACTATTCTTGGCCATTTTAAATTTATTTTTACATTACTGCCATTTCGCTGATAAAATTCTAAATGGGAACTAGAGCGTTATTTTTTTCTGTTTTTCCAATGGCTGTTAGAAGACATATGAAGTCAACCAGAGGTGGCTACAGAAAGTCTATGCCTCCATTCGGCTCGCCTTCCCAGCCTGCGTTCCCGATATGAAACTGAAGTGAGCGTAGGGCAGTGGGTAGGTGGGCAAGTCCATTTCTTCATGCAGAGCGCATAGTATACAAAAAGGGGTTGGAGTAAATGGAGGTGTAGCTTCATAAAGGCAGTCATGGCCTGTGGCTGAATGGAGATTCAGGGACTGCCCTGTTTCTGGGCCATTCAGAAATATCAACTATATTAAGAAGCAAAGTTATTTGAATTTTTTGCAGAGAATTTCTCCAGAAGATAGTCATTAAATTTCTTCGAACTGGCAGTTTATTTTATATAAATCGAACACTACGCAGATTAAATCAAACAACAATGTCAATCAATCAACGTTTATTGGCGTAGTGATACCAACGCCGATGGTATGGCGTGATTAGATGGTGAAACGTTCGAAAGAAAATAAATATTTCTGCCTTCGGTGGGACCTGAACCCACGACCTTCCACTTGCCGGGCGGAGGCTCTACCCACTGAGCTACGAAGGACAATATATAATCTCTTTACGAACGTATATATATTGTTGCCAGTTATTTCGCAGAATGGTGTAGTACATGGACTACTATTTAAACCAAATTGCAAAGAGACTGGTATTAAATTGATCGAAATGCCCGTTGCAGCATATGTATTTATTTTATATAAATCAGACACGGGCTTTTCGATCAATTAATACCAGACTCTTTTAATTTGGTTTAATAGTAGTCACATCTCCCACCATTCTGAAATGCTGTTTCTCTATATGGGTCGTAAAGTATATTGTCCTGCAATAACTCGATGGAGTGAAACTCCGCCGGCAAGTGGAAGGTCGTGAGTTCGTCCCACCGAAACATGTGACCTGCTCGGGCCTCGCCATCTATCACGCCGCCTATCGACGTCATATCACTACATAATAACGTTGATTAATTATTGTCAACAATTATATTTGATGAAAAGGAACCTTGTTATATGAAGTTTGGAGAATCGTTGCATCTTTTTTTAGCCAGAGAATCAGCCTTTTCGTTGCCGTCTGTCCTGCAGTGGCCAGGGATCGATTGCAGAATAACCTCTTCGTTGTTATTGGAGAGAAAGGATATGAGAGACTGCATTTCCGAATATTTGAGGACGGAAAGGCTTTGGTATTGTCGATAGCTATTAAAGCAGCCTTTGAATCAGAGAGAATGACAGATTTTGGAAACTGATTGAGGTGACACTGCAGTTGAAGAAAAACTATTATGGCTTCAATCTCTCCATCAAAAGCAGATCTGTTTTTCCCCTCAGGAGCATAGAGAGTAAATAGGTTGCAATAAATACCTGATCCTGCATTGATACAGCCATCTATTTGGAAAGCGTCTGTGTAGATTCAGAGCCACTCAGATTCGGGGTAAAATGAGTCAATTGTCTCTTAAGACAATGATCTGAGAGCTTCTTCGCAGATGTCCTTTTTGAGAACTTCTTGAGTAAATCTGGTGCTCACTCTGAAGCATTTATCTGGATTGGATTGAGTGCCATGGTAAGTTGTTCTAGTATGAAATAGAAGTCAAGTAACTCTTTCAGCGTCAGTACTTTTTGTAGAAAACCATGTTGAGTGATAAGGTTACGTTCACGTGCCAGAGAAGCTTGTTCCCAAAGTTTAAGGCTGACTGGCATCCTCAGTATTTTCTCCCAGAGGAGGAGGAGAGCCATTTCTTCGACAATGGATCTGATGGACATATTCTTTGTGCATATCAGCAATGAATCGATAGGAGTCGTTTTCACTGCTGCAGTAATTAACCGGAGAGCCTGATTTTGAAATAATTCAAGTGATGTAAAGATTTTCTGGAAGCAAATAAAGGGTTCACAGCAATAGGTAATCAGTGGTAAGATAAAAGCTTCATGTCAAATTTAATGTTGTTAAAAAGCATCCTCATTTGGATCCGACAAGCCGCTTAAAAAAACAGATTATCGAGTTGAGGCTCGGCTAACAATCCTCTCCATGTGCAATTTCCATGTTAATTTTCGGTCGAAGGTTACACCTAGATAAGAGAACCCTGTTGATTCAGGAATTGTGAGACCCTTATAGAAAGTTGAGGATGTAGAGATTGGTGGGAGAGAGATAAGCTTTGGAAAATATTTTTCCAAGGCTAACTTCCATATTGTTTGCATCACACCAGTTTTCCAGAGCCAAGAGGGCTTGGTTAAGTGTGTGCTCAGTAAGCAGTTTTGCATTCCTTTTCGGAAATTTAGTCCACAGTACCAGATCATCAGTATGCAGAAGACATATAACTCCAGGGATAGATTTCATCATGTTGAGAAGGTCGTTTATGTATACATTAAACAAAGTACAATTAGTGATAACTCCCTGTGGTAAGCCAGTCTGGAGTATCTTGAATTTTGAGCAACCTCTATTAGACTAGAATGCAACCCGGATGGATTTATCCGTCATACCCACTGCAAGTAACAAGTAAGAACAACAAGTATATCTGTCATACCCACTTAAGGCATTAAATATATTCAAATAAATAAAATTATTTATTTATAGATTTTGTTTTTACAGTGCTCTTATGATACAATTCAAAATGAAAGCTGGAGCCTATCTCGAAAGGATACAATCGATCGTGCCCATTTAAAGCGTTAAAAAAATTACCCGAAAACAAAATTAAATATGTGAAGAGTCTTACGCTCATGAGACCGCCTTTAACGCAAGATATATCGAAGGTCTCAAATTCAAATTCTACGTTCTTCTGGGGCTCCGTAATGATATATAAACCGCATATTTCTTGGGTTCCCGGTGATTGAAAAGAATAGGTGCCTTCTTCAGATTTCATGAAAATGCATTCTGAAAAAGGTATAAAATTAAATTAAATCCCTTTGAAGTGACAAACTGATTTTTGAAGTATTTGTTTAATTATTGGTGAATTACGCACACATAGACACACATTGCACGTTAAAACTGACGTAATGTTTTAAATATATGTGAAATAAATAACTCAGGTGGAAAATTCATTAAAATAAGAAGTACGTTTTTGCTTATTGATTTTAAACAGTGTATTTTGAGAGGAAAATCACGCAATTTTATAATAATTATCAAAGAAATTAATTTTCTTTAATTTGTTTTCATTTAAATAATAATTGCATTCACCAAATATTAACTCCCGTTAAATGTTAAATACTTTACTCAGTCATAATAAATAATATGTTATGTAACTTACAACCGTCAAAATAAACCATTTGATACATTTTAAAAATTTTAACAGTAACCAAATTATATAAATTTAAACATGTTCTCTCACAAATTTATATTTTGAAATCTCATCAGGTAAGAAAATCGAGAATTTAGATACGACCGATTTCTGATTATCCGCTCTCAAAAAAGCATTCAAGAAATTAAAAATTTAAAAAACAAGCATGATTGATTTTGAAAATATCGTAACTGCAGATCATGAAAGATTACCAATTACTCCTGACGCTGACACCTAAGTTATAAATACTGTGTATAACAATAATAATTGACTCTGTGATCCTAGAACAAGACAAGAAACAAAAGTGAAACCTTAATACTGCCTACACTGACTACAAGAAAGCCTTCGACTCGGTGCCCTACTCATGGTTAATCGAGATCCTGAAAATATATAAAATACACTTCACCATAGTAAGATTTCTGGAGCATAGCATTAAGAGATGGAGAACTACAATACATCTCAGAGAGCAAAACAAAGTGATATGCACCAACTAAATACCTATTAGAAGAGGCATATTCCAAGGGGACACCTAAACTTGAAAAGTGTAGTCAAATTTTGTTCTCACTGGCTGGTCTTCAAACATTAATACCTTGAAAAATATGGATTTCTCAGCACATTTTCGCATTAACATTTTTTGCTTATAATTTGCAAGGCATTGCGCTGTGCAGAGTTTATGTGGTCTTGACGAGACACCCTGTATATACACGTGTATAGTCAATTCGCCATGGCTTACCATCTGAAGTAGGTCACAAGTAACTACTGAGAATATATAACAAGCTTATGACCTTTTGGAGATTTTGTCTACTAGATGACTTTTATTTAATACTGTTCCCCAGCATTTACATCATCTTCTAGTAATTTTTCCCTTAATCGGTTTTTAAATAGTTTGATGTTATTTATGCTCTTTAATTCGATTGGTAAGTCATTGTGCATTTTAACCCTTTATAATTAATATTGTTTCTTCATAATTTTGTTCTTATTTTGGGTAAGTAATAGACAGTATATTTTCTATTTCTCTCTATTCTGTTGTTATTATTCCAGTGTGTTTATGTTTCCTTTATGCTGTCGAACATCAAATTCAATATACAGTAGCTATAGATTTTATTTATTAGTAAGATTTATGTTTTGTTGCCAAAATGTTTTCCAGTGTAACTGGCTATTTTATTAACTTTATTGCCTTTTTTGTGTGTCATTCAGTAGTTGCATATTCATTTAATAAATTACCCCATATGCTATTGCGGTAACCCATATGAATATGTCAGTAAGCAGAGCTCCAACAGGTTCGTGACGCAAACTGCGTCACGAAAATTTTGTGGGGGGGGGGGACTTTTTTGCCGCAAAAAATATAAATCTAGCGGTTTTTATTTATTTATGTTAGTAATATATTAAATTACTTTTACTAGATTTTATGTTAAAAATATAAAATCTAACGGTTTTTATTTGGAAAAGGCAGGATTTCACCAACCGCCTAGCGGGTTTTTAATGATATGAGTTGGCAACACTGCGACTCGCTGGCTTTGTAAAAAAAACCTTTATATTTCAACATGTTTGTGTAACATACCACTAAAGTGTTAATGTTAACATTACAATGAAAATCAAACCATTGTGAGAAAAGTACTAAGAATTTTGAAAGAATGCAAAATTTAAAAGTTCTGTGTATGTAATGTAACCTCCACAATTGCAAGAATTTTTAATATTTCTGATACTGTAATGTGCAATTAATATAACTATATGTATATCCATTTCTAAAAACATATTATACATGTTAAATTACAATACAGTTATAAGTGCTAATTGTAATAAAAACATTATTACAATTTTCTTCAAGGTTATTGCCAAATAATTAATTCATTCATAAATTGAGAAATCCAGTATTTTTTAAATAACGGTGTTATATTATGTAAAATGTAATAATACGAAGAGTAGTGATAGTGAACCCAGATATTTCTCGGTCGAAGGGGAGGGGGGTGTGACCATGCTAAAAATGAATTTTTTGTAAAATATTTGTTATTTTGAAGCATCTTCTATGCTAAAAATCCGGCTTTGGGGGCTTCTGCCCCTTAACTCCCCCATGGGTGCGCCCCCTTTTTTTGGCCAGTTGTACGCTTTGATTAGATAAAATGAAAGTTGATGGGGGGGTAAGTCTTGGTCTTATGGGGGGATGGGGAGCCTGTCAGTGAGTAATATAATTCAATTTTTGTTCTTTTTAGTAAACTGTCTCGAAATCGGCTAATATTCCATCCCTTTACTCATTTATTTATATGTATGTTCCAATTGAGTTTATTAGTTAGAGTTGTTCCTTGGCAGTCTATTGTTTCAACAACCTTTATTTCTTTTCCTTCGATCTGAATCTTTATATTTCTTACATCAATTTCTTTATTTTTATTCATAAATAGAATTTAGTTTTATTTACATTTACCTTCATCTGATTTATATTAAACCATTTTCCATACTTTACGACTTCTTCTATAGATAGTTTTAATGCAACTTTTAAATTTTTGTTTGTTATTATTATAATACTCATGTCATCTGCGAATATTGTTAGTTTCTTCTGTTTTGAAACAGTGAATATGTAATTAACATATAGTGAGTATAATAATGGACCAATATTTAACCCCTGTGAGACCCCATATTTATTTGCTAATTTTTCTGATTGTACATCAACAATATAAACGAAATACTTCCTGTTTGTCCGATAAATTTTTATGAAGTTATTTATTTTCTTCTTAAGCCATAATATTTAATCTTTTCAAGTAATATATCTTTATTTATAATGTCGAAGGCTTCACTGAGATAAAAAAAATATGCGTACTGCGTATTTGTTTGTTTTCTAATTCTTCCTGTAATTCCCCCACAGTTTATAAAAATGTAATCTTGTTTAAATATTTAATGCCGTTTCAAACTAGAGTTCATTCGTTCCATTGAAAAAGAACGACGAAGCCCAGAAGTATGGAGAATCGTATTTAACACACTGGTAGACAATCAACTGCTTTTCTACGTAATATATAATTGTCTGTGGGCCTTTCAACGTCAGAAACCACTATGAGGAAATTCTCCCTATCGCTACTTAGTAGTCGTTCCCGCGACGTTTGGACAAAGGATATTACAAAAAACAAATCTTAAAATCTTTTTTCTTCTACGTCGGATTTTCAGATTTTGCTACGTAATATATACATACGTATATTCGTTGTAGTGAAGAATAATTTTTCCAAATTTTAATGTTTGCTCAGCAGTTCTACTATTATTTTCCGAGTTTCGGATAATCCGCAAATTAGATTATAATCAAGAATTGCCTGTACTTTTAATAAGTACTAAGACAGTTCTGTCCATATAAAAATATGACAAAGTTGTGGATATTACCGCCATTAATTATGAAATCGTTTAAAACTCTCAAAATGTTCTTCAAAATCTCTCTATAGGCAACACGTATATTAAAATTTTTATGCGCTCATGAATTGTAAAACAAATTTTCTGTTTTAAATCACTTAAAAGTCAATATATATTAAGGGTATGCTTATAATGTATATATAAGCTTAATACTAAGTTTCATGTTCTCATTTAAATTTTTTCTCTTAGTGTCTCATAGAATCCATTTAGCCTCATGCACTGTTTCCGTTTTTCATTAGTCATAATTAAAGAAAAACCCATATCTTATAGCCTAATATAATTTTGTAAAAAAGTTACGAAATGTTAGATGCAAAGTTTCGTGAATATTGTAATATCTTATGTCGTTTTTTAATAATAATTTTCATTATAAGCCAAGGTTCCTTACTGCTCTAGTTAGTATCCTTTACCAGGTATTATCCGAAAATCTAAACTAAATTTATTTGGACATTTCCTTTATAGATGTTTAAAAAATATAGGGAAATCAAAACTTAGCGATAAAAATGTCACGACGGTTGACCTGGAGGTAGGTGGTTATATATTACGCATTATAAAGCTGACTCACAACAAAAGTCTTGGAATATTCATGTGTTAATCAAGCCCATGCTCAAATATTTATAGTTAAGTGTCTTGTTTGAGCGAAATTTGTGGAGAAACTAATTTAGTATGGACTTTGTTTATGGAATTGCAAAAGATTTATAGCTACACGTTTAATTACTTACGTGGCTAAAAATTAGACTTGCTAGTCTATTTCTGTAGGAAAGACAAATGAACATACAAATAAAAGGAAATTTAGGGGAAATTGATAATCCATTTCTTTCAATCACTAATCCTTTGAGGTGTCTAATTTTCATTTGGCTACAACCTAGTTCATATTTACAGGTGTCTTTCTGATGTTATGGTTTAAATTCTTCAGTCAGCCGTTATCATATCCATACATAACAGCAGATCCTTTAATATTCTTTATGGAAAAGAATATATGGATCAGAAAATTAAATATAAATATTTCAAAACCGTCGTATTTCATAGCTTTAAAGGCGTTAGTAGCTGGTTCTATAACTAACAAAATATTTTAGTTTTTGTTTCGTTAAAGTAGACAATTAAATATGCTAAAACAGGTCTTGAACCGGTAATAGTACCCCTAATTATTTTTAACAAAGATTTTTATAGCATTCTAAAATTCATTTCTCCGTTTAATTAAAGACAATATTAAAACTACTTTAGTAATTGTCGTTATTAGAAAGACTGCTACACTACAGATTCTAAAATTGCAAGATAAAGTGGTTGTGAGATATAGACTTATCGATTATATTACACCGTTAAAGAAAAGCCTAATCACTTAATGCATATTTCAGTTGACAAATTCACTAAAATTTCAACTGGTAATATATAATTTATGGAAGACACACATCAAGCTTGTAATCAGTCTAGGAATACTGAGTTCTGCATTTAAATCTATATAGTCAGATTCAACTTCCAAAAGCTTTTCCCATTTACAAACAACTTTATATAATTATCTTCATTAACTAGAAATCTTTTCAATATCTTAAAATGGTAGTTACATCTTCCAAATATATATTTGCAACACAGAGAGTAATTTTTATTAGCAATGTGCTTGATATAAACATTTGGTCGTAAGGAAAATCACAGAAAGTTGCAGAGAGAGAAGTTAAAGGAGGATATTTAAGATGTTTCCTTTTAATGTTCTTTAGTTAGGATGCAGCCTTTGCCTAATGAGGTCATTTATCTTCGTTTACGATTTTCCTAATATCTTTTTCCCCTTATTTTTAAATTTTTTGTACCTGTGACAGTTTTTTTATATTGCGTAAAATATACTTACGTCCGTTTTCATCAAGCTTCAGAGGAACGATCGGACGAGGTTCTCCAGAAATACGAATATCACCAAACTGTAATAAATAAATGCAAAAGAATTTAATCCTTGATTCATCTTAACACCGACAAACATATATATATATATATATATATAGCAAAATTGTAGTATGATTGTGACATGTAGTACCTTCTAATGTAATATACATAAATACACTACACTTAAATGTATATTAACTTCGACAAAGTTACCTGTTTCTAAGTGCCTGTCTCTGCAATATTGCTGACAGTTTTAAAATTTTATGTACGTGCAAAAATTTATAACTCTAAGGAACAGCAACCTATCAAAATTGACCTTTGATATATATATAATAATGACGTTTCAAATAAAGAATTTCAGGCTGTACTTTATATCGACATAGTGACGGCTGAAATATTCTTGAAATAATAATAAGTTTTAATAATAATCCTCTGTCGGTGAAAATGGGTTAATATTTGTTGTCACTTTGCCGTCCGTGGTTTTCAGTAATTATGTGGTAATCAGATATCTTTCGCTTCACTACGAGTGCTCACAACGTGAAACTTAATCAATTTTGACGATGAGATGATTCATGAGTGCTTGTATGATAATCCCAGAATTTCTGAAAAGGCTATTCCAGACTTCTCGTGCTAAATAACAGACTCATGGACAAATTTATGGGAGGAGAATGCACTATTTCCCTCAAATAGACATATAACAGAATGTATAATATATAACAATCATAAAATTACATGGAAAAAACAACGTGGTGAAATAATCGTTGATCCCAATTGTTGCTTTGCGAATGATGAATGATGGACCGACGAGCCCGAACTTAAAGGCCGTTTTCCCTAATTACCATCACATACCCAAAACGCGTCACAGTTGTATATTTTCCTATTCTCTGTAACGTTTTATAGCACATATAATTAGACCTTTAGGTATCTCTATTAACATATTCGTTAACTTTTCGAATTTCTATGCAGACCCCTGTTATTATCTATTATATATTATCTTCTAGTTTTGTTTGTGTGAACAAAGTACCATAAATGAAGCAATATGCATCTATCAAAGACAATATTCAGTTATCTCTTTATTTGCGATACAATTGTATAAATATCAGCGGCTGTCTATTCTAAACGCTATGCCTTAAGCGTGTTTAAATATTCTTAGTATTTTATTTTAATAATAATAATATTAATACATATGTGCATAAAGCGGGTTTATCTTGTTCTAATTAGTCTTAGATTTTGTAAATATAATCATTGTTACCTTGACTGCTTCGGATAAGAATACCTGGTCTTATCAACCAATTTAATCTTACCTTTACAGTATTATTTTAGGAATTGCAGGCTATCATGTATATCTATGTTTATATTCGATACAGGTAACACAACGAAAAGAGTTGATAAAAAACAAAGTTTTCTCACCCGAAACAACAATTTACTTTAAGATAATTTGTATTAAAATAATAATTTTGTTTTGAAAATTTAATAAAGTTTATTTTCATGAAGCGATACCTAAATCTTCGATACGTTTTTAAATGATGGGTCAAAGAATCTAAAACAGCATACGTTTCGCAATAAGTTATTTCGGAAACAAATATAATTACATGGAACAAAACTTTTTTAAAACCGAATTCTAATTAAACGTGAGCTGTTTTTCTAAAAAGCCTCCTTTTTTGACGAGATGTGCAGAAAGCATAAAATTAAATCTAACTATAAGCATTTTAAAGGCCATGACGGAGCAAAAAAGAACAAAAAGTTAATTAATTAGGACACCACACACACAACTGAAAGTAAATTAGAAGGTAATACACTATTTTAGAAACAACTAAGAGATGCAAATTCCATTAGAGAAGAAAGGGACAAAATCAAAAATCTAATGTTTTTTATTAAGTTTAAATCTTTTAATTACGATTTTACTTTTTTACGTCTTCTAAATAATTTGATATTTAAACTACTGAGCCGAAATTTTGATAAATTGTAAAAAGTCAATATATGCATCGATACTGATGTGATTATACTTACGACTGTGGCACTGTACTGTAGGATGAGTACACCTTATATTCGAGCTTATATGAGCACCTTATATTCGAGCTTATATGAGCACCTTATATGAGAGCCCTTATATTCGATCCTTATGACGGGCTCAGATCATAATTTACGGAGAATACCTTACGGGATCTACTTCAAAAAGTCTTATGATTAATCATAAAACATTAAGTTCTAAAATAACTCATCAACATTATAGAAACGGTGTCTCACAATCTAACAATTACACATCTATCTTGGTATTTTCAGTTGGAAGCAACAAATATTTTGCAAAAACAATCATTGTGATTGTAAATACTCAGTTACAATCACTAATATTTTTTTTCATAAATTATAAACTTACAGTATAAATATAATTACAAAAATAAACAATGATTGTGTTTAGAAGAATAAGACAAATTAATATCAAACGGAGGATCCTAAATATAACTTTTTTCTAACTTGTACTTATTTCCATAAATAAGGGAGGAAATTTTTAAGACAATCTGGATCCAGTACAAAGAGTAGTATAAAAAGCTTATTTCAGCATTTATCCTCAAATTTTTTGTGCCATATAACGTTAAACGTCCCTAGTGGTAAAATTCTGAACCATTTATTTTTTGCTTCCATTTCTCTCTACCCTACATTATCTGAAATGTTTATATTCCAAATTTCACTATTTTAAAATAATTCGTTGGTGCTGTATGACGTCAAGAAATGAGAGAATTTTAATTATGATGGTCCTACATATGTACTTGAAATGTAATGACACAGGAGTAAATGTTATATGGAAAGTTTCACAAATGTAATAAATATGTGATCTGTCTTATAATGCAAAATGCAATTAAATATAATTTTTTATGATTCTGTTTTAAAATTTCGACATTTGATATATTACCTGTAAAAAATGGAGCTTCTTTCCATTTGCAATCCTTTTATCCTTATTAGATCATCTATTTTAATCTTTGCGAAATCAAACACAATGTCATGTTTGCGTTAACACAATATAACAATATTTCTAAAACTTTTGTTATACTTTATACATTATATTAGTATATCCGATGCCCAATGCCGACATTTTATAAATCAACTTTGCAAGCATGTACTTTTTTTTTGTATTTAAAACTAATTCTAAAACCTTTTCTAAATAAAGGCCGGCAAAAAAAAAATTTCGTTGCATATGCGCTTTTCTAACCTAAAGCAATTGAAAGTGGCTTCGAAGTGCTAGACATTAATTGGATTTCCAGCTGTTTATTCTCTAGTGTGGAACAGTTTTTGCTGTCACTTTCAAATTGAACTCGTGATTCAAAGGAATTACTCGAAATAAAATTCCTTGTTGTTCGAAAATTGAATTTTGCTTATTTCATGACAAAGTTTTGTGTTAACAGGATTTGATTTTATATTCAAATTTCTCTCACACAACCATAAAAATGTCACGCCTTAAATAAGGGATCTGGAATCTTTATCCACTTTCAATTGTTGATAAATTCTAATAAAAACCCTCATTGTCTGCGAATATATATTCTGTGCGACAGTTATGGAAGTTTATTTTCTACTACTATTACGAATATACACTGAAATGCCACTTTATTATATATCCTAGCTAGTATTATGTCGAGCCTCCTTTATACTCCAAAACAGCCTGAATTAATCTGGGTATGGGTTTAGATTTTATAAACATTCTGCAGGAAGAATATATTCAGCCGACATGAGTAAGTCGCGCAATTAATAAAGACTCAACAGTGGTGTAGGTCGGCAACGGAAGGCTCTTTCCAGCTCGTCTCAAAGACGTTAGATTCATATTAGCTGAATGCAGATAGGACTTAGGTGCGGGGACTAAGCAGGCCACTACAGTAAATAAAACTCCATTTCACGTTCGTCGAAGTATTCTATAGTAATTCAGGCTTTGTGAACCGGCGCATTATCCTACTAAAAGCAACCATCTTTCTGGAGGATAAACTGTCAGCAGGAAAGAATGCATTTTGTCATCAGCAATATTTACATATTACGACATTCGAACGTGAATCTATCGGTATCAAAGAACATAATTATGCTAGGAAAATACTTCCCACGCCATTACATCGCCCCAAATCACCATATAAAGTTGCTGCTAAATTGATGTTGTTTCCGCCAAATTCTAACCCTTCCATCAGCATCATGTATTACAAATTTCGACTCATCAAACCAAACGACATTTTTCCAGTCTTCAATGGTCCAACGCTGGTGCTGCTGCGCTTATTGGAAGCGTGCTCTCTTCTTCTCCCTTGACAATAGCGGTACACAATGTAGCCGTCGGTTTTAAAGCCCATTAGCGACAAGATACGACTAGTTGTCTATTGCAATATGTTACTCTTCCCACCACGATTGAAACCGGCAGCGATTTGGGAGATTCTGGCCTTTCTATTTGCTTGAACAATTATTATCATTCTCTTCTGACCTCTCTCATCAACGAGCGATTATCTTCCACAGGAATGCTGACAACTTGACAACAAGTTCGTTGCATCTTTCTTGATATACCCTTGGAACTATAGCCCATGAAAAGTTTAGGAGGACTGTCGTTGATAGAAATGCTTCGTCTAGCACATGTTGCTTCTACTACCATCCCACGTTCGAAGTCCGCTAGATCACTCGTTTTCCACCTTCTAGCTACGTCTTTACTCTCATCTATTACTAAAAGGGTTCTGCTTCATTCACATTTACAAATGTGATTATGTAACTTTCAACGTAGTAAGACAACACATTTGCATCCGCAGCAATGGTACACCTAACGAAGTGGCATCTCGGTGTATATTTATTTACATAGGGTGCAAATACCTATTTATTTGCATAATAAAATATGTATTTCATATAGATGTCTAACGAGTATGCAGATTTTATATCTTTTTGAAACGATATCCAAGTCAATGCCAAATATTTATATTTTCTTTATTTTTATAATGATATATATATTTTAGGAAATGTGCATGTCTTGATCCACCTTTTTATAGGAAATGTACTAATATTATTATTGTGCACTACTCACGCAAATTATATTCAGAAAAATATGTGGTATAAACTTCCAAAACACACTTTCCTAAACGTTTATATTTTAATTTAGTTCAGTAAACTTCTTGATGTAGCTTCTTGCTAAAATAAATTTTATAGTAAATAAGAAGCAAAATCCTATCTTAAACCATACATTGACTCCACATTTAGTATAATCAGGTAAAGAAAATATGATCTTTCTCAATTGCTACAACGCAAGTATTCTTTGTGTAATTTTTCGATTTTAATTTCTGTTTTGATTTTCAGCTGAAGATGTTTCTCGAAAGCTGTGGCTCATCAAATTTAAGGAATGCACGAGTAGAAAGGAGTGTGATAGAGGTTGTTAACTCTAACTTGGAGCGGAAAATTAAGCAATATAAGACGCCATATCTTCTCGCAGAGTAATAACGAACCGTATTTGGGAGGACAGAACTCTATGCATCCAAGAAATGCTTCTATTCTCCTGTATCATTCCCCCGTTCAATAGCATTCTTCCCTTCATCGTAAATCTTTCCCTGCTCTTGCTAACAACATGTGAGGGGTGTTTTGAGAAGTAAAGACATCTCTATGTCCATGAAATTCCTGCTTTTATTGCTAGAAACTTCTGCCCCAAATTAGGAAATGTTTAGGAGCGAGATTCTTTCTCATATGTTAGTACACCATATCACATTTAGAAGTGGGTGTTAGGCCTTTTTACGTGAAGAGTGGACAAGTATAGCTCAATTTACAAGTTATATGACGCTCTATGTGAGGTGAATAGTTAGCGTCCACGATTTTGCTCAAAGGAAATTTGGAATTACGTGAGGCAGAAGGAAAAAGTTTCTGGAAATAAAACATGGCTTGGAGACCGGACGAGTTTTGATTTCTTGAAGTGTTGGAAAGAATAATGACCAATGAATCCTAGGCTTTTATAAGAAACCCCATAGTTAATGCCTTAATTTTACTTGTTCAATTTTGACATTAAAATATCATATTAGTTTCTCTTGTGCATAAATTATTCTATGAAACAATAATATATAGAATTGTAGTAATTAGCACATCATTCATCATTTTGCAAACCTTATTTAACAAAATATATTCGCAAATTCAGGTTTGAGGATTAAGCATGGTAATGGATAACCCCCTCCACACACACACACACACACACACGATTCACTACTGGTATAAGTATTTATAAGTATAATATGAAATACTGTTATGAAAAGGAAACAAAATACCGTCATAACTGAAATGTGAAAATAAATGTGAAATTAATTCATGACACTAACAAAGATATGAAATATTTATATTACGATGTTTTTAAACGATGATATTAATGCAAACAAAACACTTTTAAACTGGTACTCCAAAAATATGAGGTTAGAAGTTACACACCTAATTTCTGCCTCCGTTCAAGTTTCAATATTTCTAAACGCCAATTTGAATTTTATTGATATCAAAGTCTCTTCGTTGCTTTAGAAATATATTTTTATTTTTGTCCCATTTATGGATAATGATAATATTTATTCAATTACCTTTTTATTTTATAGTTTAAAATTTTATATTTTCATCTTGCTTGGAATTCAAAGAATCTGCCATATGAATGAATGAACGTTCATAAATAATACTGGATCAGAATTCATTCTTAGATTAACTTTTTATTTCTATTTCTTTTGAAGTCACGTAGGTCGGTACTTAGTAAATACTTTGAGTTTCAGTGCAGTTCCGCTGAAAGCCCTAGAGAAATCGCCCTTCCGCAGGAGGAAAGGGGAGGAAGTAATCACATTATAGCAAATTAAACGTAATGAATTGGCGTTGTTTCAATCAGTCATTACAGTTTTTCTGGTTTTTCTAAACTGCGAAATAGCAGACGGTAGTAGAGATAAATTTTAGAAAAATAAAGAAAATTTTTCAAAATTGTATTTTTGCGGAAATTAATAAGCGCTTTTCATTAACTCATTTTACTATTAATAAATACTAAATTATATTTAAAATTAATTACAATTTTAATTTAACTCCATATCTTTTGTGGCTTATTTTGTATTAAAAAGTAAGTACAACTTGGAATATTTGGGGCCTTTTTTTGTTTTATTTTAAAATGATTAACTTTACATCATAGGGAGTAACGAGCGGGGATTTTTAAGGAATACATGATGCAACTTTATGGGTGAAAATTTGTTTAACACTGATAATAAAAATAAATGGAAATTTTTAAATAAATTCCTGAGAAAAGGAACCAAAAAGAGTAAGGAAGAAATTAAATATTTAATCGGAAGAAATAATAAAAAATTTTCAAATAATGGGGAAATCGCTAACTGCTTTAACAATTTTTTTGTTGAAATAGCAGAAAAAATAATAGATAGAGGTAATGAATTGAACGATGACTATAAGGAATATGCACGACAAAATTATGAAAAAACGATGCACGTAGATCATATAGACTACTCAGAACAGTTGGGTGAAATAAACAGACTCGATGTAAAAAAGGTGTGTGACATGATAAAATACATGCAAAAATAGTTAGAGAATGTGTAGACCTACTGGTTGAACCTTTGTTGGTCATATTTGATGAAATAATAGATACTGAGGAAATTCCAACTGAAATGAAAAGATCTAAAATAGTTCCTATTTATAAAAAGGGAAATATAGGTAGTATAGTTAACTATAGACCGATAGCAATAATTTGAATATTTGCTAAATTATTTGAAAATCTACTGTATAAAAGAATAATTGAATTTAGAGGAAAAACAGCATAATGAATAAAAATTAATTTGGTTTCAGAAAAGGAAAATCAATGGAGGGAGATTATGAATGGCTTAGAACAATTGAAAAAGTACAAGACGCAATTGAAATAAGGAAAATGGAATTGGTATAGTTTATGATTTAAGCAAGGCATTTGATGTAATAAATATAACGATATTAACAGGAAAATTGAAAAATTATGGATTAGGGGGAAAAAATCAATAATTTCTTAAGTAGTTATATAAGGGATAGAAAACAATTAGTTTGTGTCAAGTGAATAATATCAGAGCTACTGACAAATAATTATGGAGTACCCCAGGGATTCATTACGGGGCCACTGCTATATTCGTTATATATTAACGACATATTCAATGTATCAGATATCGGACACATTATCTTGTTCGCAGATGACACAAGCGTGATTTTAACTGATAGTGACTAAATGAAACTGATGGAAGTGAGTATAAGAGAAATTTAAAAATACGAAAAATGGTTTAATGTTAATCAGATGAAGCTAAACGTAGAAAAAACCAAAGTAATGTTGTTTTAGAGTAAAAGTAAAAAAATACACAAAAATACAAAGAATATTTCAATTATAGTTAATAATAAAAAAATTGAAATTGTTGATAAAATTGAATTCTTAGGAATTCAATTAACTAATAAATCGAACTGGAATGACCATATAGATAAAACAGCAAACAAAATAAGTAAAAGCTTAGGAATTCTAAGAAGAAGAAGTACAACAATAATGGAAAAAACCTGCGTAGAACTGTATTATTCTTTGATCTACAGTCATCTGACATATTGCAATTGTGTATGGGGGAATTTAGGCTTGGTAAATAAAAATACGTTGAAAAACATTTAGAAAAAAACAATGAAATTAATTAACAGTGATAAAAGATTAAACTGGAAAAACTTATTTATGAAGTACAATATATTATCAGTAGAACATTTACACGAATACAGTGTCTTAGTTAAAATGTATGAAATAATAAAGGAAGGCAGTCACATTGAACGTATAAGAATAAAATTAAACGAAAAAGATAGAAATAGATGTCGTAAATACAGTGATCTATTACTTCCAAAAATAAGGACCGAAGTAGGAAGGAATAATGTAAATTAAAAAGGTGCAAAACTTTGGAATGAACTACCAGAGGAATTCAAAAAATTGAAAAGTAAATAAACATTTAAAAAAGTCTAAGAAAATATTGGATATAAGGTAATGGAAGCTAAAAAAAAAAATTTTTTTTGAAAATATTTATCAAAAGAATGAGTGATTCACAATTAGTTACTTATCATCTTTGGAATCAGATTATAATCTTAAGGCCCCAGACGTATTATATCCTTACTGATATTTTCTTGGGACCTTTCATTGTAGTCTAATACGATGTGCTTTTAATATATAGTCTGTATTATTGTCTATAGTTACGTAGTATATTGTTATTATGATTTTACAAATGAAGAATAAATAAAGCAGTGATTTGATTTGAAAACTAATAAGTCATTACCCAAGTGCACGTAGTTGAATTTGGATATTATTATCCTTCCTGGGGTCGGCACAAATGACCGGTGAAAGTTGAGCACAATTATTATTAGTACACATATATAATAAGTACAATGGGCCACTGATGGAGGGATATAACGCACGTATCCATTGCTGGCAGCGACAAAAAGAAGCACCCTACTAGGGCTTTTTAAGGGAATTAACACTCCCTTAAAATGTACCGGTAATTCGTAGTTTTACATTTTTATTTCGCGAATGACAGCGAAGAAAGCTCCAAGTCTTTTAGTTTATACATCCATACCATCATGACGAAATTTAATGTAATGTGAATTTTTTTAAACTAGCTTCTCATTCCATTGAAAATACGGTATTTTTGGTTAGTACTTCTTATCTACACATAAATATCTATATAAGGGCGGACACAGACTTTCATTTTGGGGGGTCAAGGACAGAATTTGCCATGGTCTTGGAATAACACCCTTCATTTATCATGAAAGTTGGAATTTTTTACAGTGAAAAAATATATTTTGGGGGTCATGACCCCTGTAACACCCCCTGTGTCCGCCCTTGTATTTATATAAATTATAATTGCGGAAGCGGTAAACTAATAAGATCTCATAACGTCTAAAACTAACTAAAAAGAAAAAGAAAAAACTTAAAATGGGTGCATAAAATGATAATAAAAATAAGATGAAACGAGCGCGGGAGTTTAGAATACCTATTAAGTGAAATTTCTAATTTTAGGTGCTAAACATTTTTTTCAAATACTCAATGTAACATACAAAACCTATTTTAAAATATAATATACTTAAACCGTCTTTATTTGAAAAATACTGTTGCCTTCATTTATCATATACTGCGCTAATTAAATGTTTTATATATCGCATGAGTACAAGTCAAAGCACTTTTATTTAAAACGAAGTTATTAAATATTGGAGGAAATTTCATCTTCACAAAATAGCTTTTATTACAGTAATGGTTATTACATTATGAACGGTATTATATTAAACAATAATTTTTATTACATTCAGCTTAGAAAGTTTTTATTGATTCCTTTATCGTATAATCTTATTTTCAAAGTTTATATAAATGCAATGAATTCAGTAACACATCCATTTAAAAGAGTTAGAAAGAAATGTACGTTAATATACAACATTTACTTTGCAATACTCCCGTTGATCCTCATTTTGAAGATATAATGAGGATACTAATTTGTGCTTGATTTCTGTAGCTTCCAATAGGAAGCAATTTGTAAATGCACCCTATCGAAAAATATTAACATTGCGGAATCAATGTATACATAGCTCTCGACAGTCCTAAATTATTGGCGACAAAATCTGGCTTGAAGCTAAGCTAGCAGCAGTGTATGTAGTAAAGTAATTATTCATACTTAGCATTTTCTTATATTTTCACGCTATGAAGCAACGTGGTTGCTAAAAATAACCATATTACTTTACTGTTCCTATTTATATCAAAATTCTTTATTTCATACTGAATTTGAGAATAAATAAACATTGGATGTTTCCAAAGCCGTTCCTAGGTGTTTTGCCGCCCTAGGCAAGAATTGAAAAATGCCGCCCCCGCCGCCCTTTCACTACCATCACCATCTCTACCACCATCAACATCCAGCGGTACAACAATGTAAATCTTTTATTATACTTTTAATCATTAAACCCGTTAATTATATTTATATTTTAAACTTATATTAGTTATTTTGTAATATTAGGGTATTGTGAATAGTAAAACAATTGCTACATGTTATAATTGTTTAATTTCAACATTTTATATTTTTGAAAACTGTAATATTGACGGAGTAATATTTCAAAACACAACGTTGTATTATCAGAGCTAGAAGGCTTAAATATATTAGATATAAAAGAACTTGTGTGTAAAATTAAACAATGAAACACATCAAACATTTTTACATTCGTCAAAGTAAAGACTTATTAAGTAATTGTCCCGTATGCTTTTGAAAACAATTCGATGTTTTAATTTTTCCTCTTTTTCATTTTTTCTCCTCATTTGCTCAATTTTTTCTTTGTTTGATTTAAAATTAAAATTTTTACGCCATTTTGCCGCCCTAGGCAGTCGCCAACTCTGGCCTAATGGTAGAAACGGCCCAAGATGTCTCATATAAATTTAATAATAGTTATTATATATTATAGGGTATAATTTATATAATAACTATTCACTGGGCTTCGGAGGTAGCCTTGGTAGCCTGGAAAATACGTCATTGATATATATTAATTACCTTCTCAGTTCGCCAATTATCTTCGAACGTTTGAATCAAAGGAAGTTAAATTTAATAATTTAAATAGTTAACCATCGTTGTCAATTAAATGTTTAATTTTAGTTGCATGGAAAGAAGCTCAAGCATTGGCAATCTTTTAAAAATCAGTATCTAATTGAGGGTATATTTTCTCACTCTCGTTGTTTAGATATACAGTAAACCTCCTTTAACGGTCACCTCTAAACAACGGTTATCTCCGAAGACCGGACAGGTGTCAATGGAACCGAACGCATTCCATAGGATTAACATTAATGCTAACCTCCAAACAACGAATTCCGAACAACGGCCACCCGGTAGGAATCACGAAAAAGTTATTCAAATTTTTCAAATATGGCTTCAACCCAAATTGTCAACAATGTAAAGTAAAATTTACTTGACGGTACGTTCTTTCATGGTACTCCATTGAAACATGTATTCATTTTGTAGCTTTATATATACACCCTTTTCTGTGAATGTGGTGTCGCTATTTATAACCAGCAAACCCAATATTCTGTCTGCGCATACAACCACTATCAACTGGAAATTGGCTTTTGATGGTTCCGGATCTTTGTGCGTTGTTACGATTGAATAATGTCGTATCAAGATAACTTTGTCATTTGAACGCCAATTTGTAATCAGTGTGAGTTCTTTACGAAAATTCGTCTAAAGGAAAAATCAGAGTTTGTCAGGCTATTAAAAAAAAGCGTAGCTGCACAAAAATAAGCAACGAAACAATACAGAGTTTCACCAGGAGATTCCATAACAAACAGTTATTTCGACACTGGCGTAAGGTTTAAAAACACGACGTTTCGGGAGCCAACTGCTCCCTTTGTCAAGTGAAGGCAGAATGAAGAGTTCGTGAAAGTCCTAAGCTTATATACCCGCATGTTGGGAATCCCCATCTGACGCCATTTGGTGCGGAGCATTTCCAGCTGGGGAAACCCCAATCGGGGAAACCCTCGCCGGGAAAGCCCCCGCACCCGACGATGTCAGATGAACACCCCCAACTCGAGGTTTTGCAAAAATCCTGTAAGGTTCTGGTAGAGGTTTTGCGATGTTTATTGCACGACTCCTCAAACCGTAGGTTTCCCATGATTCCAGAAAAAGTCTACTCCCCAGATTCGTCACATTCTGATGTAATATTTTCATCGAATGCCAATCTGGTTCGTGACCCTCCCTGAAGACATGTTCAGCCAACTGGTTTGAATCGTCTCCCCTAGCTACCGCACGCATATGCTCCTTCCCTCGTAGACGTATCGATCTTCCCGTCTGTCCAACATACACCTTGTCACAGTCTCCACACGGTATTTGGTAATCACACATATGCTCCTTCCCTTGTAGACGTATCGATCTTCCCGTCCTGTCCAACATACACCTTGTCACACCTGTCCCTATGTACAACACTTCCTTATAATATATTAGCAAAAATTAAAAATGAAAAGGAAATTCTAGAAATAGTAATCGTATATGCATGAATGAAGTATGAAACGGCGAAAATGTAAACTCTTTCTGAAAATTTACTTTCCCTTCTTTTTAAGGAGAAATAGAAGAAAAGAAAATATGAAAACGTGAAGGAATATATAGATACATGTTTCTAAAATATTTTTAGCCTCTTCCTCTTCTAATTACCATTTTCACAAGATTTTTCGCAAACTTGAAACAACTTTGCATTAATAATTGTTTAAAGCTTAATTTATAATTTAAAGCTAAATTATGAATTTATTCGACTTGTTGAGAAAATAATCCTGGTTGGACTAATGGTTCCCTTTAAAAATACGCTGTATACTTAGGAAATTTGCAAATTACTTAATTCTTTACAGTACACTCCACGCATCGTCATTTGTCTGAGGTTTCATACGAAGAATGTTCAGGTCTGTAAGTTAGGCAAGTTTGCAAGAGATCAAAGGGCTCAGAACACTGAATCTGTAATTGCAAAATAATAAATTCTTTCAGCAAAGTAATGAGCTATCTCGCTAAATTATGATACACAGCTCTATTAATCAATTATATGACTGAGTTGAATTAGCTGTAAATTAATTTTGTAAAATCTATTTCCAAAATTGATCTTAATCAGGTAATGGAAGCTAATTAATCAGTTAATCAGGGGTGGCAATAGGGGCGCGAGAGGGCTTTGTAGCAACTTTTAATTAGATGAACAAGTCTATAGGCACCATTTTCCCAACAGCTCGCTGAAGGCTCAGATGATGGTTAGCATTTTTAAGAATAAATTATTTTTAATTAAGATATCTATATCGTCTTTTTTAAGCATAATGCTATTTTTGCGATATTAATTTTCTGAGTATTGGCTTTTAGATTGAGTGAAAGATTTTTATAGTGAATGAAAGGGAAAAATATTTTATATATATTTAAACGGGAAAAATATTATATTAAATAACTGGAAAAATTTATAGTGAACGGGAAAAATACTTTTACCTAAATCAAGTGAGGTTTACTTGAACAGTTTATTGACAGGCGGGATTTTGAAGCGCTGGTAGATTTGCTGATGCATTCAATGAAAATTACTTACATTCTATTGACAAACGACATTTAAGAAACATTATGCTAGTGAAATAATTGTTACCTAATTGTGCAATTCGAAAATTTAACAAAATGTTTCAAAAATTTTAAAAATTCAACAAATAAATATTAGAAGTCAGACGTAAAAAGTGGAAATTACAATAATACAACAATATGCGAGTTACAAAAAAAGTAAACTTTGAAAAGTATTTAAAAAAGAAAATACAAATTTAAAAAGAATTTTAATATCGAAATTCCATATTATAACTATAATTTTGCTCTTTTTGAAGAGGCTACGCTTTAAATTGCAGTAATTTTTTCCACTAACGACTTTCAAAGGAAGAAGAAAAAACGTCGTTCAACGTAAAAAAATTTTTACTCACAATATTGTGCCGGGTAAGGACCGATCTTAATATGTTAATCGATTTCCACTTCTCATTCATTTATGACAGCGTTTTATTTAACAGTAACTTATAAAAGAGGCCCATTTCATCGGCATTGAAAATGCTCCTTTTTATCAAATTTTTCAACGATGTCCAGCACTTCTTTTTCCCATTCTTGTAGTGTTTTATGAATGTATTTGACAGATGAATATATTACAGCTGCACTTTTCTCACATGCACTTTTCATACTAGCCCATAGCTTTTCTTGAACTTTGATAACCAACCACAAAATCTTAAAATTTCCCAATTTCAATTTTAGTTGCTAACTAAGGTTTTTTCTTTTAGAAGTGCATTAGAAACTAGAATGCTGGATGCTCTTGCTTCGTTAAGTATTTTTTTTAGAAGAGATTTATAATATTATTTTGTTTTAAAACAGTGAATTTTCAGTTGTTTAGTCAATGACAATCCGCATTTTTGAACAGGCTTCAATATCTTCCCGTGACTTGTTAAAATGCTTTTAAGAGTAGACTTGGGCAGCTGCAATTGTTTAACTAACTCTAGATTACCTTTTTCATAATCCTTTTTTCATTCTTAATAATTTTTTACCTTATCTTGAAGCATAAAAAATTTTCTTTTCGCAACTATTTCTCACACTTCCATTTAGTGATAGGAAATGGTCCCTTGATTTGTGAGAAGAGCCAGGCCAAACGTCGGTAAACAGAAATAAGTCGTTAATCTGAAGTACATTAATTTTATGACGTATTTGTCAAGATTGCAAAATACCATCGTTAAACGTAAATAGTAATTAATTGTAACGACGTTATTAGGAGAATTCACTGTAATTCAGAAACCAAATTGAAAACAAGAAGCAATTGTTATCCATATGATTTAAAAGTGTATTTTTAAGGTGTTTCGAATTTAAATAACGAAAATGTAGTTGCCTTTTGAATGAAATCAATTTACTTTTAAAGCAATTCTATCTTATTAAACATAATTCAAAGTGTCCAGCGTGTTTTATTTATTGTTTTTGTTGTCATATTAGTCTCCTCAACAATCTCTTTCAACAAATTATCGTATTTTGTAAAGGATTAGATTTACGGTCAATGACTGATTTTTATGATTTCGAAGCATAATGAATATTTCAAATTTCAATTATACTACATAAACAACGATAACACAATTGCCACATAATAAATAAAATATATAATTGTGTTATCCCTGTGAAGGGTAATAATATCTTACATCCTTATATACGGAGAAAAAGACCGTTGTTCTTGTCCTCGTTCGTTTAGTGGTCAGGACGCCCTGGACTAAGGGGAAGGATCCTGGTTCGAATCCAAGATGAGGACGGTGTCTCCTTTTTCCTAAACCGAAACCAGCTCTATAGTTCGAGCTTATTTCTATCCACGTAGAAATAAGCTCGAACTATAGAGCTGCTTTATATAGCGAAAATTATTAAGTAAAAATAAATTCCTCCATGAAAACTCGCCCCGGTGGCTTTGTGTGTTGACCATTATTTGGCAATTGTGTTATCCCTGAGAAGGGTAATAATATCTTATAATAAATCTTTTATTTAATATACATGAATAATAGCCTAATAAAAAAGCAATGTTAAATGTATTATATATAAATTATATTATGCCAGTGAACTTATTGAACAATGTCAGTATTAAATGACATACCTAGGTAATCAGTATAATTTAATTATTAATAAAATATATCTGATTCTCTTTTAAAATCAAAAGATACGAATTTTCCGTAATAATTGGTACGCTTCTTGTAAGTATAGATACGTGATTTTTTACTATTATTAATTGATTAATAAGTGATGCACGTGGTTTTCTCTTATACTAAACGTCAGTAATTATATATAAGAAATCTACTATATAGTTATCCAGAGCAAACGAGGCCTTGAAAGGGAGCATCTACAATTTTTCTGACATTGATAGCTAAATAAACCAAAAGTTTTATATTTATAAAAATAAAAAATAGTCTTTTTTCTTAACCTATTTTCGCATTTGACCTGGAAAAATTACGGACTTTTGAAGTTTTTTCAGGACTAAATTCCTATCTTTTATAAAAAACGGAATACGGTCGATCGATTCACGTTGTCTGTCATTTTAAGGATTTCCTTCACATCAATTCTTATGCTAAATTCACAATTCCGCAATTACAAATTGATACAAGTAAACATTTGATTTAAGGATGCATATATTTATTCGTTCTTTCTGCAATCGAAACACGTTAACGTCAACAGGCTTAACGCAAATTATTTTTAAAGTGAACTGTTTCCTAAATCCGCATCAATTTATATATAATGATCTTCTCTTTAGCAAATAAAGTTAATTACTTTTAATCGCGAGTGTTCACTTTACCTAAGTGTGACTGTATTTTGTTCTGTTTCTTTACGTAGACGGCGTAAATTCGGGCATTTTTTATAGATATTAGTTAATCAAAACGTTAACAAAATTAAATATAACAACAATTGGCAAACTTTGAATTTTCGGAACGTATATGAAATGAAATGAAAGAAAGCAAAATCATTTTCAGAAGTTTTCTGAAATCTTTAAAAAAAAAACGTGAGACCCGGAATAGAAAATTTTTTATAGGACGAAAAGTGTTGGTAAAAGGAAACTTGGTCCTTTTTGTCCATAAGAAGCCCAATATATCTTAATTTAGAGAACTTTCGGGTAATGCAATTTGTCAATTTTATCAATCCGACCAGGAGGAAGATAATATTTCATCCCATTATATCGGGAGAATTAACTTTTACCTTTTGCGCTTTTGGTCCATATTAGAGCTTAATTTGACTCACAAGAGTCAGAAAAGACGAAAAATACCATTCCTCAGCCTGTTCCAAGGCAATTTTTCAAAATTTTGGTAAACCGATGGCAAGCGAGATTTTTATCTTAACAAAATAAAATAATAAACCAAAAATAAACTGTTCTTTTGAGCTCAAATAAATAGCGATAACGAAAAAATTATTCATGGATTATGTTGATCAAATTGCGGTTTATTTTAAATAATACTTCAGAAAACTTTTAAAATAAATCCAGGAATTCGATAACTTAAAAAAAATATATTTTTATTCCTTAAATAAATAAATAAAATGAATTATTTCTTAAAATAAAAAATGAATCTATTAGGATTTAGCTGCTCCTTTTGTTGTTTAATGACATAATAAACTATACATTTCATTTATTTAAATGAAATTCTGAAATGAAATCTGGCATTTATATGTGTATTAATACCAACAGCGATGGCGCTGTCGTTGATGGTATACATGATGAAATGTATATGTTTGAAAGCAAAAAACAACGTTATAAGCGTAAGTAATGTTGTTAAAACGTTTTATTTCAACGTACGTTTCTGACGGACTTGGCCGTCTCTTGTCAGGAATACAAAATGAGAAAATAAATATTAGAAAACTGGAGATGGTGTTATTGCGTGACTATTGTGTTGCCAGTTGTGGATGAATAATTAATGTGAAAATTTTATTAAACGTTTCCAAGCTTGACTGAAAGTAGGAGTAGATTTTGGTTCATTGACTATGATAGAAGAATTCTTATTGATATGGAATGCTTCTAAAAAATCTAATTCATGTATTGATCTTGGTTGACAGATAATTGTGGGTTGGTTGAATTTGAATTTGTGGTTATGTGACCAGCAATGAACCGCAATGGCAGACTTATAGAATTCTGCCTTCTCTACGTATTTAGATTGTTCCTTTAGTCTGTGCTACAAGGCTCTTTTAGTCTGGCCTATGTAGGACAAGTTGCATCAGCAGCAGATTTGGTAAACACCCCAACGTTTTAAAATTGGGATGTTGTCTTTAAGTTTAGAGACATGGATTTTGTTGAATGGGGAAAGAATTACTCTGAAGTTTGCCTTTTTAAGAATTTTGGAGAGAAGGGAGCTAATTTATGAGGAAAAAGGGAAAAACAATGGTGCCGGAGAATTCACAATTGGATGTATAAGAAAGTGTAGTGCTAGGAACTGATTTTGTAAATTTTTGGACAGCAAGATCAATTATATTCGGGTTATAGCCTCTATTGATGGCAATTGTTTTGAGGACAGAGAGTTCGTGGGAAAGGGTCGAGGGCGTTTTCAATGCGTGAAAAACATATGTGTAAAAAGAAGCCATTTTTTGTTTTAGAAAATGAAAAGTGTTGTTATTTTCAATTTCAAGTGAAAATTCTAAGTGGTGATCTATTGAATTAATGATGGGTAGAATGGATGATATTTTATGTGATGGACCTTTCCCAAAGAATGAAAATATCATCGACATATCTTACCCAAAATTTAAAATAAATTTTCTTGAATAGTTGTTTTTAGAAATAATATATGTAGATTTCGGATAAGATGGGGGATAAAGGGTTTCCCATTGCCAATCCCTCGGTTTGTTGGTAGAGGCAATTTAAGAAACTAAAATAATTACATTTTATGCAGAAGGTTGTTAGCGAAATTAACTCCTCTATTTATTTCTGGTGGGGCAAAGTGAAATTCTCTTAAACAACGTTAACGACATTTAAGAGCACCAGTAACTGGAATATTGATGTACATTGATTTGATATCTAACGTAGCAAGAGTACAATTTTCAGGGTTATAGGAATGAAGTTTGTTTGTAAAGTCGACAGAATTTTTACAAGAAAAAGTATTGGAGGTGGTCAAGGAGGAAAAAATTGAAACAAGATATTTCTAAAGTTTGTGAGGAACAAAACTTACATTATAGACTATTAGGCGGAATGAAACGTCAGGTTTGTGTATTTTTGGAAGAGCATAGTATCTGCCAGGATTGGTGTAAAAATTTGAAAGATATATTTACTGTTTTCCATTAAGAAGGAATGAGTCGTGAATAAGTTTGTTATAATTCTTGCGAAGTTTTTCAGTAGGATTATTGGTAGGAGGTTATAAGGGCTTGTTTCTATGATCTTAGTTTCTCCTTCTAAATATTGGTTTTTGTTAAGAACAACGATTTGTCCTCCTTTGTCTGCTTTGGTGACAGTCAGATCTTTATTCTTTTTGAAGTCATTTAAAGCACCTTTCTCTGGTTTAGATAAATTAGGAACTACCTTAGTTTTAAGGTTGGTTTGGATGGAGTGGCTGAGAAGGTGGCAGATAGTTTCTTTTTGAGAAATAGAAATCTTGCTGAATTAAAAACATCTTTCAATAGGAGAAATGAGGGTTGGAATGGAAGGCGAGAAAGTTTGAGCAAAATTAAAATTGTAGGAAAGAACCTTATCTTCGATATTTGAGAGAGAATAATCAGGAATATTGACAACGTTTTCACAAAAGTTAGGTTCAGGATATAAATAGTTCACGGAAAGTTTTTGGAATTTTTTCTTTTGAGTACATTTTTGGCGTTCAGAGATCTTCGAAGAACGGTCCCAAGAACGTTGGTCAAACTCTTGAAAACGGTCATAGGTTTTTACAAGTTGTAGGTGCAAATCGTATAATTCGCTTTCAATGTTTGCTAAGGTTGTTCTTTGCTTATAAATCTAATCTGCGTAATGCTACGTCAAATTATCTTAAATACTTTTGCCGCAACGAGCCTTCTGACGTATGTCTTCTGCAAGTAATTGTTTTCGCTAATTGCCAAAGTTCGCCAAACGGTAACGTCTTCTCTTATCTACATTGTCTTCGAAGATATGCTAATTGTTGATATTTTCGTTTATACTATCATGGCAAATGTATTAGTCAATCGTATTTCTAAATTCAGAATTAAAAAGGTCAAGTTTCTCAACCATCTTAATTTTCTACAACGTTGAAAACGCCAGAAATTTATACTTATTATTATTATTATTTGAATAAATACAACGGTGAATTTGAGGTTTTAATACATCATTAAGTTTTAATACATCATTAAGCGCTTTCGACTCTTCACGGGAGTGTCATCATCAGAATGTAACAAGACTTTGTGGGGTTATAAATGGAAAACAATTTTAGAAATGATATCAAATGTAAATAATAACTTTTGTTGCCAATTTATAAAATGAAAATAATGGTGAAATTAAACGTGCTAAAGTTATTATTTGCTCACTGATAGAATGAATTTCCACGCTCCACTTAGTTGTACCGGTGTTTCGAGATTATTGTGGGTGTTCTTTGGTAGACTTCTATTGCTTCCATTAGTCTTAGGGAGTGTTCATTCTTAGCGTTTGTTGTCAAAATTTTTACTTCTTCCAAATTTGGTTCGGCTTCGTTGTTCAACACATAGTGTGCAAGTCCTATTTTGTTTTGGCCGAGTCTTAGGTTTGCTTGATGTTCTTTTAAGAGGATTTTGAGTGGTTTTCTGTGTTGCCTATGTAGAATGATTGGAATTCATTTGATTTGTTGTTCAATGGGATGGAGTAAACGCCTAAAAATGGCTTTCAACCCCCACCGCTACTTAATTAACATCAGAAAAGACAGGAATCCAATAACAATATAAGAAAAATCAGGCGTTTACTCCATCCCATTGGTTAACAAATCAAACGAATTCCAGTCCTACATAGACAGCACAAAAAGACCACTTCTAATCCGCTTAAAAGAACATCAAGTAAACCTAAGGCTCGGACAAAACGAAACAGGACTTACACACTATGTATTCAACAACGAAGCCGAACCAAATTTGGAAGAAATAGAAATTTTGGCAACAAACGCTAAGAATGAACACTCCCTAAGACTAATGGAAGCAATAGAAATCTACCAAAGAACACCCACAATATGCAACCTCGAAACACCGGTACAACTAAGTGGAGCGTGAAAAATACATTCTATCAATGAGCAAATAATAATTTTAGCACGTTTAATTTCACCATTATTTTCATTTTACAAATTGGCAACACAAGTTATTATTTACATTTGATATCATTTAATAATTTTTTCATTTCTAAAATTGTTTTCCATTTTATAACTTCACAAAGTCTTGTTACATTCTGATGATGACCCTCCAGTGAAGAGTGGAAAGGGTTTAATGATGTATTAAGACTTAACGCAAATTCAACGTTGTATTTAGTCAAATAATATTCATCATAAATTGCGGGTATTACCAATATTATTGAACTTATACCTAATTTTATAACTAAGGCCATAGTTTGTAAATTTTCACCTACGAAAAAAATCGCCAGGACTTTTCAAAATAACTGCTTCGCTATGCTGCATGCAGTGATACAAGACAGTCGAAGGTTTTAGCAAACATCGAAAGCAAATTATACAATTTTCACCTATAACTTTCAAAAACCAGCGCCATCGCTGTTGGAATTAATAAACATATAAATGTCAGATTTCATTTTAGAAGAATTCATATTATCTTTTAATACAACTGAATTTCTGATTGTGCGTTGAAATGATTTAAAATGAAAATTTAAAATAAATTTAAAATAAAAAGCACCGATTTTTCGAGGAATTCTATAATAGAAAATTCAATTTTTTTCCACTTCTTACAACATTGAGGCTGCGAAAAAACAGAATTTCGAAAATTTTGAGACAAACGATTTAGTTTTGCAGATTTACTACCATCGTTTAATTTATTTCGCGAAAAGCTTTAGAGCAATGACAATATAAAGTATTATCAAACTTGAGAAATATTTTAAACACGAGTGTTCGCATTTTATTAGTTCGAAGAGAAGTGTTGTTATACACGTTTGTTTAGAGTTTAATTTTCAGCGAATTTGAAAAACAAACATATAAATATCATATAAAAATTTAAAAAAATCTATTTTCTTTTTCCTCTAGAAAAGGTGGAAATTTTGATATATGGTATTTTCTAATTTTAATTCGCATACGTCAGGTTACAGTACTTCCGATCACTTATTAAGAATCTTTAATAAAAATACACGCTACAAATTCACATTTTCAATTTTGTTTCGTTTTATATAATTACCGCCCTTTCTCGATCCTCTGACAGTTTGAAGCCAGATAACTGCACATCAGAAATATGAAATCTGCCTGAAAAAATTACCCTAGAAATCGCAAAGAGCTGATATATGTATGAAAACCTATGCTTAGTATTTTAATATATTTTGTTGCAAGTTATTATCACGATTTGAACGAATTTTAAACATTATATGCACGCTAGTAGGTGGATATACACAAAGAAAAGTTTCATAAAAAAAAAAAAAAAAATATCAAAATAGTCGGTTGTTGAAAATTTTAAAAATATATAAAAATGAACGTCGTCTTTATAAAATGTACTATGCACAAAAGGCAAACGTCATCGCATAATTCGGATGTTATTCTACATAGATCGATAGCTTTCTGGTCGTTTTATCACAATCTATCTTTGTTTTTGCTCGACTCATATATTTCTATAATCCACTTCCTGTCGCTCTCTCTCTCTCCATCCTACCTTTCTGTATGGTACTGGAGTTCGGTTTGTCAACATGTCTTTCAATATCTTTCCATAAATATTAAACTTTGGAGTTCGTGATGCACGAGAAACAAATTTTACTATTAAACAGAAAGGGCTTTCTAGACTATGTCGAGCAAGTCCATGACAACGATCGATCTTAAGCGAATCGAATTTCTACACTCCCGTATTTCCCCCTAGCTCGAGCATTTTTTCGTCACCCCACTGATTTAGAAATAATCTGGAAATACAAATATGATTTCTACGTGAAGTCCACTCAATGTATTTCCGGGTTCCCCCTCTATTTGTTTTTAATCCCAAAAAAAGTTTCTTTTTTTTTTTTCAAGTGTAATACTTTTTCGCAAAAGTTATTAATATTGAAGGAAAGAATATTAAATGCATTTTAGTGGAACAGGATTTTCATTTCCTATAAAATATGCTTAAGACTCAAAGTTTTAATTATTATTGCTTAAAATTACCATTAAAATCATCTACTTGTGGGGCGTATATTTCATAATAAACTAATTAATTATGCTTGTTCAATTACTCCGGTGATTATTTTAATTCGTTAAACTATAAAATCATGGAAATCTTATTGCAGAAATAATAATAAAGTAAGTTTTAAACCCTTTTTCTTTGATTTTACATACGAATATGCCCTAGCTACTACGATTACCTCCCTAATGCATGAATAAATACATGTAAATATATGCACACAAATAATATTTAAGCACGAGAATGCAAAACTTGTATTGTACATGGATCCCAACTTCTAAGGAATGGCACATGGTCACGAGATACTAATAAAAATAAGTAGTATATGACTAGCTGATTTCATATCATCGAATGTGCACCGAGCAAGACAGACATTTGCATTTTTTTATCAACTGAAGAACATTTCGGGTTTAAACTATTTTGTGATTCATACGTTCTTGGAACACCGGTATAAAAGTGGTGTTGAACATTCAAGGCTTGGATAAAATGTATATCTTCTACGTTGTGTTTGATAATAATACATTATTAACATAATTCTCTATAATTTTTTATATCATTTAAGTTAAAAAAACTTCGATATGGTTTTTTCAATTATGCTTTTCGCAATCAATAAATCTTGACATCTGTTAAAAGGTAAAAGTACTATTGGAAAATGTAATGTCCTGTACCAAACACTTGAACTTACTACAAAAAATTATATTTCACGTAGCCTATTTAGTAAATATTGTAATTATTCAAATATAATTAATGAATAACTTTTTAGAAGACTCAGTAAGCTTTCAACTGATAAATATACTCTCTAATTGGTCATTTTATACTCTAAAGCCTAGCGTTTATGATGAGTAAATAAGAAAATAAGGAATAATAAAAACGAAACACACTGTTATTTAAAGGAGATAGAATGCTGAATAGCATGGGAACTATGAGTAACGTTACATCTTAATAAAAATATTGCGAGTGTTTCCAAATGATGGAAGTGGGGGCTTTAGAAATGAGTTTGAAAGAGAGTGAAATGTCGATTCCAAATGCGTTTTTGGTAATCTGTTAGGAGGTAGGGGTGTGTAAGATAAAATATCAACCTTGCACAAGTACATCTTAGAGGCGAGAAAAGGCAGATGGCCTAAGAATTGAAATTCTGAAACGTTGAAAGGGAAGAAACTGAAAATCATCTAAAATACTTGAATACCGCGAAAAGATAATAAATGAGTGTCAGTTTGAACAAGCATAGAAATATGAATTTAATATAACAGTATTCTTAGGCTAAAAAATGCAGGGAAGAAGCCTAAAGAAAAAAAAAGTAAGTGAGAAAAAAATAATTCAAATTTTACGTAGGTTTCGCTTTCTGTGAAATTGTTAGTAAGTTTGCAGCCTTCCGAAGGTTCTGAAGTCTATAAAACAAAAACTTCAATCTAAGTTTAATCTACTTGTTTCTTTTTTACTAAATTGGGATAAAACTAAAAACAACATTAAAGATGAAAATATTTTTGTATCCCTAAACTATTTTTATTAATGTAAATTCGAATCTTATTGGTTTAAAAAGATAAATCGCAGAAATCAAATTCACACATATTTTCTCACTGGTCTGTTTAGCCTTCTCCTGAGCATGGCATTCTTTCAATCGCTGGACAGGAATTCACGTAAACGACATTGAAAATTTTCAAACATTAAACTTGTATGTTTTCTCATTTTCGCCTTTTTCTACGAACATGATTTTCTTCCGCATGCTGACCACATGTCTTCTCCAAAGCACTTATTCGAATGTTCTTACCCATGTTTTTGCAGAAGATGCTGAATTGTAAGGAATCTGACTCATTCTGCTCAGTAGTATTTCACGAGCATGATTTTTTTTCTCATGCTCAACAGTTGTCCTTCCAGGAATATTTGAAAAGTTGCTACCCATACATTCGAGTTATAGTTTTCTTTTAATTTCTTATATGCACGTACGAGTATTTCCAACTATCCTTATTGTCAACTGTATCATATCAGAGATACAACACTTATCGTTTGTATAATATTAAAATTTAAATATAAACAAGATCTTTGAAACGAAATATACTAAGTGTTTCAACAAGACTAAATCAACTGTAAACATAGTATAAAGTATGGCAACCATCCACACATATATTAGAATGGTAATTAATAGAGAGAAAAATGTAAATAACCTCTAGAAACATATAAATTTCGTGACGTGCAGTTACGCAACGAATTTAGTTAACCCTAATTTAAACATTTACACATATCTGAATTCAAACCTGAATGAACCAATTCGGCCCTGGCTTCCTTGTGACAGGACGTCTTCTTTATTTCATTCTAATATTCATATTTTGCTTCTGGTTAGATGAAAACCTGATGTACTTACCTGAGCACATCTCAGATACGTCTTGAGATATACTCAGGTTAAATTACAAATGAATACTATGTCCCGAATATTGATATGGAGCTGTAGACCCTACCCAGATCCTGAGGCTAGCTACGCCACTGATTACTAATATGCTTTCATTGTTTGAAAAATACGGATAAGAAGTTTCGGTTAATATTACTGGGGATGTGTATTTTTAAACATTTAAAATGTTCTTCAGTTTTAAAAAAAAAGTAATAATATTTAGACGTTAATCCATAAATTTTCAAAATTTCATTTCTTAAAATGTTTGAATATTCTCACTCACCTCGATAAAGAATACTTTCATAGTTTTATATATAGTCATTGCAAACCTAGCTTGACATTATAAATTTAACATTCTGATTAATTTGGAGGACTTATATTTGATTTAAGAGGATTAGAACAAGAATATTGTAACGTTCTTAATTCATTTGAGAAATTTTACCATTTTAGAGCGATAGAATTAATGGGCTAAATTAAAAACAATTGTATTAAATATTATTAAACTAACACAGTTTTTGAAGTGTGAGAACATGTAACTTTACATTAATCCTATATGCATATATGATATAAAACATATGCATATAGATAGAAATATCTATATACAAATCATTATTTTTTAAACTAAGACGTAGTGTGAATAAATAAATTACTATGAAAATACGCTTACAAAATTAATAGAATAATATTTTGAACGAATTTAAAACTTCTTACCTTTCGAAAAGGATATGCAAAGCAAAAGGAGACGATGCAGCAGGAAAATATGAAAGCAGATTTGAACATCTTCAGCTCTTTAAAATACACGTGGATAAGTTTAAAATCTTTAAAAAAAAACTGCAAGTTTCAAAATGCGAGCGAGAATTTTTTTGGAAATTCCCTAGAAACAGAAAGCGAAAACAATTCCTGAGCGACTAGAAGTTTCACCGTTCGTGTCAGGAGAGTTTATGAGTCGAGAGTGTTTCGGCGTGTCAGGTATATAAGGGAGAACAAGTTGAATTCACAGGGATGTAGAGCGAAGGTGGGCGTTACGCGGCGCGGATAGACCTATCACGTTGTTTGGAGGGGAAACGGGGTGCTTTCCAATATGATACATTAGGTAATATCTGTCTCGTTGCTGAACACATTTTTCTTAACTGTTTTTAAAAACAAAAGAGATTTGTTCTCAAACTTTTTACATACAATACACGCACACGTGCCAAAGAGAGGAAATTGATGGTCTTTTCAGAAATACACCGCGATTCAATTCTAAACCTGTTTACCAAAAAATATTCTATGGAAATATTTTAGAAATGACTGTTCCAAATGAAATGAAATCATCTTAACAGGATAGATAATATGTATTCATACTTCTATCTCTATGTGTGTGTGTGTGCATGCATGTGTGTGTTATGACGGCAATTGTTTTTACTATCCAAGGATGGAGAAATTGTGTCTAAAAACCGAAAAAATCTAGAAAAGAAAGAAATAAGGCGTCTTCCATAGGTTAGTTTGTTTGTTTGGTTTTTTATGGCGCAAGAGCATCTGGGCTATACTGCGCCAAACATGGTAAAATCAAAGACTGTTGTAAAAACCAGTTCTCTGTAAAAAGTTAAAGACGTGTGTGCTTCTATAAATTAAACCTTAATTTCTTTTTCTTCAAATTGTTAAAACTAACGAGGGAAACCCCAACGTGCCCGACGGGGATTGGAACCAAAGTAGACGCGTTCGAAGGGTCTCAAAAAGTTATTAGACCTATGTTCAAGCTTTTTTCAGAATGGCCCCCTAAATTCCAAAAATAGCCTTATTACCTTATAGCCTTATTGATATCTCATGATTCCATGGATGGATTTTAATGATCTGCGGATTTTAAAACAGGTTATCGAAAATTACTTGATACGTGTTCCAGCAATTTTCCAATGTAACTCAAAATTTTGAAATATTAACCTTCAAATCTTTCGGCAAAACAAAAAATATTCAACCCCTGTTTAATGGTTTTTGAGCAAAATCTCTCATTGACAGTATAAGCTTCAACGCAGTTGGCTCGAAATCCAGATAGGTTCGCTTGCTAGATATGTATTAACGTACAGAGCAGTTTTGCTGCCTGTAAATAAGAAATGAATTTAAAAGTTTAAAATAGTTATAAAGCATGTTATAATATTTTTTACTAATACATTTAAAACAAATCACGTAGGCTTTTCTGGCCGTTTAAGCGAGCATAATAATTGTTATTTTCCCCTCCGATAAATGAATTCAAAACAAGTTTAAAGAGAAAAATTGTTTGAAAATATAGCAAAACGAGTTGAGACGTATTTGAGCAATAATTATATTAAGTATAGAAATAAAACTGATTTTATTTGTTAGATTTCGTTCCGTCAATCGTACTGCGAGTATTTTAAGGGGTCACCTTCCTAAATATTATTAATATTAATTTTAAAATATGAAAGAAATTAATCATGCGTTCATCAATTTCAAAAATCAAATTAGATTTAAACCAATTATGATTTTTTATTGATTTGATGAGTTTGTTATTTGATAGTTAATAGGGCTTTGAAAGGACATGCATTTAAAATTTTTGTCATTTTCAGTAATTTGAAATTATGAATATCGATATTAATCCCTTCACTGTTCTTCACTATTTTGAACACATTGTAAACTACGCGTATTCAATTTTTGAAAGTAATGCAAATGAAATCGTTCAAGAAGAAAAATGTTTAGATTTCGCGTTTCCTAAAAAAAGTTGCAATTTTAATTTCCTCTCAATTTTATTGAGGATGAGGAAATAGTTCAAACAAATGTGGTATTGAGGACCCTACGCATGTTCGGTGATTAATGTAAGTGAAAACCAAAGACTTGGATTGCAAGTCAGAATAATGTTTAGTTCGTGCTCGTATTAAATATTATTCTTACAAGTCAGAATAATATTTAATACGAGCACGAACTTTAATTATCGATCGCAGTGGGCGAGTGTATTTCTGAATAAAAAATAAAATAAAAATAAAACTTCACAAGACGTAAAAAAACTAACCTCTCCTTCATGCGTCGTGCATTGTTTCAGATGACCGAGATCTGGGTTATTGAATGGATAGATAATAAATACACAATAAGTAAAATATCCCATTTTCAAACTATTAAAACTTAATATTTGCAACGCTGGTTTCGCTGAAAAACCACCAAACAGGGGTTGATTATTTTTCCGTTTTGTCGAAAGATTTGAAGGTTATAATATTTCAAAATTTTTAGTTTTACTGGAAATTACTGAAAACACGTATCAAGTCATTTTCGACAACCTGCCGTAAAAGTCGCAGATCATTAAAATCCATCCAAGGGCTCATGCGATATCATGGTCTGTAATAGGGCTGTTTTCGGACTTTGGGAATATCTCCGAAATATAGGGCCATCCTGAAAAAAGCTTGGACATGGGTCTAATACCTTTTTGAGACCTTTCGAACGCGCCTACTTTGTTCCAATCCTCGTCGAGCACGTTGGGGGATTCCCTCGTAAGTAAAAAAACTCTTCTTACCACATCGATAACGTTCGCGAGTGAAAAACCATTTGCTTCATAGTATGAACGCTCGTATAATCCTTATATTCGGCTAATTATATGAAAAGTACCATTCATATTCTTTTATACTTTACATAGGATATTGCTTGTTCGCATATGCTGTTATTTTATATTTCGGAATATAATTAAAATGATATAATAAATTATGTTATTATTAAAACTTGTATCATTATTAATTAGAATAATAGGTTTAGCTTTCGTTGAGAAAGCCCGAGAGATAACAATTGACTATTTAATAAAGAACGATAAATAATTCGCAGAAGGCGTGCGTAAAATGCACGATAATAATAAATGTAATGATGTTAATAAATTTGGTTTATAATAATAATAAATCTAATTTACGAGCGCTACATTAAACCGTCTTGTATAATAATAAAATTGCTATACTTCTTTTAATATACATTTATGCAGGATTTAATTTCGGGAAGGGATTCAAAAAATTTTATGAAATAACGAATAAAGATGTGTCACCTTTATCGTAAAGAATATAAACAGATCAGTGGCGTAGGAAAGGGAGGGCTCAGGGATCTTAAGCTTCCCATTGAATATCAAAACACATTATTTTCTCTAAGGCCGCATCACATAATCTTCTTTGAAGCCACTTGAGCCCCCCATGAGTTTTGAATTGCTACGCTACTGAAATAGATCATACAAAAATAAATGATAAAATACCGATTTTGCCTCTAGACATCATTGTAAATTTTTACTTTTAGTTTTTCAATCAAAATTTAATTTTTCAAAATTCCCCTCTTTAAAAAAATGTTTTCATTTTTTTTTTTCTCTTTCTTTAAAAGATTCTCAAACTAATGGTCTGCAAAGCGAGACCTCGTGGTCAGAATTTTGGTAATTCAAAGTTTGAGAATTTTCTCTCTCCTTCTGCAGGTTTGACAAGTAAATACATATACGTATTTTTGCAGACCTATTACAAATTTTGTTTCGGGGGGGGGGAACCGGTCCCTAAGACCCCCCTTTGGATACGGACATGTCTCAAGAGTTCAACATTTCCATAGTCTGCGATGCCGACGGGCTACGGATACATATTTTACCACTAAATACTTCCCATGGGATAGCCCAGATGTGGTGGTCCCTGTGTTCCGATTCCGTAAAACAATTGGGGGGGACGTTGTTCGGCTAGACCAAAAACCGAGATAGCCAAATTGCATTCAGTTAAATGCAAATCTTCATTTGCGAAATTTTTTATTCACTTTTTTTATCTTGTGGTCAAAACTTGGAGACGAAATAAAAAATTCGCATTTTTCAATAAATAATATACACGCTTGAAAGTTTTCGGGGGGGGGGGCGCTAAACCCCAACTCCCTTTAGCTACGGCCTTACACAGTAGGTAGGTTCAACACGATATACATACAGGGTGTTCCTAACTTTTTGGCCACTCAGTGTAGAAAAAATTACAGAACCACCAGGGCAAGAACCCGGAACTTCGCGATTACATGTTGAATGCTCTGTCAATTGAGCTTTGGCCTACGCTCAACTTCTCTCTTATAAAAGTTTATAAACTGGTGTCCAAAATTAAGGTTATATTCAATGTTATTTCAATGGGAGAAGCACAACTAACTTTTGGTAGTAAGTAACTTTAGATGTGCTTTATTTATAAAAAATCGTTTTACAGAAAATTAAAGAGCTATAAATAAACACTTAACATAATTTAAAATATAAAACTTTTTTTAAATATTTTATGAAGGAAGATCCACGATTTAAATTAATGCAAACATTGCAAGTAAAATACGAAAATTCGTAAAAAAAACGGATTTAGAATGACAATTTTTCCCATATAAACATGCAAAATTATTAGAAAATGATTGTTGACGTTTAAGTCAGCAATTTTTTTTATCTTAAATCTGTTTTTTACTGATTTTTGTTTTCTACCTTTAATTTATGTACCATTTTTGACCGTGGGTTCTCCTGCATAGGATACCTGAAAAAAAATTTTTTTTTTTGTAATTATGTTAAGTGTTTATAGCTCTTTAATTTTCTGTAAAATGATTTTTTATAAATAAAGCACGTCGGAAGTTACAGAGCAAAATATGTACCTCTCCCATTGAAACAACATTGAGTGTAACCTTAATTTTGGACACCAGTTTATATACAAACACGCAAAATTAAACGTTCATTTATAATGGCTTGTATACCAGTTACAATTTCCGTGGATTTCTTGCTGTAATAAGTAAGTTCGTCTTCCTCAATAAATGAATCCACTTAATATATGTGTATATATGTATATTACAAGTTTATATTTAATCATAGTTCAATAGTTTCATTTTTATAGTGCAAAAACAACAAGAACATTATTGCTAAATATTATTGCTAAATATTCTGTGCTAAATATTTAATCCTAAATAACCCTGTTATAAAAATGTTATATTTTTTCAATATCAAATGCGATATACTAAAGTAAACATCCAAATATCTAACTTATACACATTAAACCACAAAACGAGCAATAAATTTCGTAATTATGGCCAATACCAATTTATGACTTCACTCTTCGCAAGAACTAACCAATAAAATTAGAAGAAAAAGTTTGAGCAAATTAAATGTATCACACTAAATTTCACAATATTTATGAGAGTGTGTGTTTAAAATTTATCGCTCTCAACAAATCAGACGAGTGAGTTTATATAGTTTATGTACATATATGTGTACGTGACGATATAAAATGTTTATAGCTCCAAGTGCGTAAACTTGGGAAGTAATAATTAAAATATCAGAATTTATAAACACTGGTTCATATAAAACTTCCAGCTAGAATGATTTACCATAATTGTATATTATTTGCATTTTAGATGACTTTGAACCAGCGAGGAAATGAATAATTCGTTCTTATAATAATTATCCCAATGGTGTAGGGGAGACCGGGGTTAGATGACGCAATTTTAGCTGAGGATTTTTTATGAGTCTTCTACTGCCCGTAAAGTGTTAGAATTTGTAGGAGTAAAGCCACATATATTTGGCTTATATACAGTGTGCTCTCTACAGTCTGGTGTTTCGCAAAGAACTTTTGAACGAAGGCTCGTAGAGCTGTAAAAGTTAGGTGTGCGTATAGTAAAGTGTCCATGGCCGATGAAATGGGATCAATGGCAACGCCTTTTGTCGCGAAATCGGGAAATTATTACACTGAATTCCCGAACTAGAGGAGATACAGAAAATTTTTCAATTACAAAGTTGTTAAGCACCAACTAATTAGTAAGAAACAAATTTTTTTCACCACCTTAATTGGACAAAATTCACGATTTAAGAGGTTTTAAAGGTATCCGTCCAGCAACGCCATTGTTGGTCAAAATTCCGATTTAACGTCAATCATTAACTTCAATTTTCAAAATTCATGTTAACTTCAATCATTGGTTCATGTAATTCCGTAAAACTTCATTCATTATGTAAGTATAGATTGCATGTTACGTGCAGTATGGTGGAAAAAAAAATCGATGTTATTAATGCTGCTGTAGAAATGTTATTATTTTATGTCATCATGATTATTTGGTATGATGCGGTTGCGACGACAACCCAATTAGTTTCCAGGCTAATGCCTTAACCAACTAAGCCATTGGTATTCCTAAGGCAGAATGGGGTTTTCGTCACTACCGCATCATACCAAATAACCATGATAACACAAAATGATAACATTTCTACAAGAGCATTAATAACAACCATTCTTTCCACCATACTGTATGTAGTACGTAACATGAATCTGTACTTATATAATGAATGAAGTTTTATGGAATTACAAGAATGAATGATCAAAGTTAACATGAATTTTTAAAATTGAAGTTAATAATTGACGTTAAATCGGAACTTTGACGTACAATGGCGTTGCAGAACGGATACCTTTAAAACCTCTTAAATCACGATTTTTGCCCTATTAACATGGTGAAAAAAATCGTTTCTTACTAATTTGTTGGTGCTTAACAACTTTGTAATTGAAAATTTTTCTGTATCTCCTCTAGTTCCAGAATTAGGTGTAATAACTTCCTAATTTCGCCACAGAGGGCGCTGCCGTCGATCTCATCTCGTTGGCCATAGGCACTTTACCATTGGCGTAACTAGAGGTAATTAGGCCCCTTAGAAAAAAGTTTAGCCCTCCTAAAGAAAACGAAAATTGCACTTGAATGACATGGTGAGCTTTGGGTTGAGGGCAATAGAGCCCTCTAGAGCTTGGAACTAGTTACGCCAATGCATTTTACTGTACCCACATCTAACTTTTACAGTTCTACAAGCCTTCGCTCAAAAGTTATTTGCGAAACACCGGACTTTAGAAAGTACCTTGTATAGGTTTATTTCATTTATAAGAATTTACATTATAGATTTTAAAACGTCGATTGTTTGGTGGGTAGGAAATGTCACAACTTGCCCCATAGTGGGGTAAGTTGTTAAGTTGTTGGGGAACGTTTTTACAGCAAATATTATTATATAAAATCACATAAAATTACGGTTAATGTGAAGAAAAAACCTATGTGGCGACTCAGCAAATTTTACTGATTTCATGAAGAGTTCTTATACAAATGTTTTAGAATTTAACGGTAGAAACAAAAGAATAAAAATGAATGGAAGGGATTAAATTTGCATTTCAAAAACATAAAAATTACAATTCAATTTGAGGATACACATTTCTCACAAGTACACAATGCAAATATGAAATAATAGCGTACAAACTTCATTAATCTAACAAAGTTCGATCAAAATTAATCATCCGCAGAAAGAGAAAAGAAAAACACGACGAACAGTGCACACAAACATAGAACAGATCATTTCCGGCACAGCGCTCATAAGCCTATCTCTTACATACTATACACTAAATTCAGATCTGACCCTGTTTACCTTTGGAATATTGTTTTAAACAAACAATACAAAAACAATCCTCATCTTGACGGTCCGAAATTGAGAGAGAATGCTTCTTGATTTTTTTTCTTAGTTGCTGTTTTATATTTCTTCATGCAATCTACTAGATTTTTTCTTCATGCTCTCTGTTCCCGTTGTCATTTTCTTCCAAGTACAATAATTTCTTCCTTCTGCAGATATTCTTTTATTGGTAGATCGGTCAGGATTAGAAATTTACCTTTTTTTCACCGCTTTGTACCTTTCCTTGTAGTAACTCTAGGGTTTGACCGCACATCTTCTGGTGTGACAGTGTTCTGTTCAATGTTTCTTTCAGATGTTCTAGAAAATGGTGATCGATTTGCTGCAGCCATTGAAGGGTTACTGATTGACGCCAGACTCATATCTCCTGAAGACGTGGTCATTGCAGCTGCATTCTGTGATAGCGTTGTACGTTTGGAGTCCTCTTGAGGCCTGTCAGTAACGTTCGGATGGAGAAAATCTTGTTCAAAGTATACATGGCGATTGAAGGGCCACATTTCGGCCTTTTTGAAACCTGCTGTTATGTTCTTGTGTGTCAATGCGCATGGAAAGCTCTCCGTAAAACTGCAGGAATGTCAAAAATCGTTATCGGAGATCCGAGATGCGAATTCATCCAGGTAAAGCAGGCGTGATTATAATACTTTTTTAAAGATCCATAAACGCTTAAATCAAATAGCTGGAGGCGATGAGAAGTGTGAGGCGGAAAAGGTAGAAGAAGAATTCCTTTCTCCGTACAAAAGACCAATACTACAATAGACAAGTAGGGATACATGGTTGCCCAAAATAGCCAATACTGAAAACTCAACAGAAGATGGAACGTATTTATGAAAATATCCCATAAATTTAAAAATAATTGGCAAAGTCATCCATTCACTTAGATGAGCAACACCGATACTACCAAGTGGTCCTTCTCTGATGAAGCGAGATTTAAAATGAACCCTGGGAAAAACGAAAAGTGGAGGGATTGAATTCCCAATAGCATTAACAGCAATCCCGAGGGTAAAAGTTATCCCCTTCTCTGCTGAAGTTATCCTATCAACTTGTTTCTTGCCACTTTCTGCGATTATCATTGCAAGTTTCTGAACTGTTTTGATGCTCGTCTCATCGATATTCCAAACTTGATGTACCTTGAATTTATATCTTTTGAAATCATCATCCAAATTATCATAAAACTTACCAACATTGTGCTTATTAAAATTTATAGCTCTGCCAAGACTTGTAGCCACGGGTGTTCTTAATGACAAGTTACGATGTCTTTTCAAGGAACTCAACGCCCCGTCCGCTGAAGCTTTTTTGTATCCTACCCATTATTCACGGTAAATTTACAAACAATAGCGTTTTCATAAGTCAGAGTATTGAGATCCTTCGAAGTTAAGCCATGGCAAATTCTGTTAACATGAAAAATACTGTATATTACTCTAATTTTGCTCCCAGATCATCTGAAAATATTTATCGGGACTTAATATAATCAACACCTATCCGTGCAGTAGTACATTCGTCCTCATACTTCTTTCGCCTTTTCAAATACTGTTGAAGTGTTATAAAATTTACTTTGTGTATATCTTCAAACTTTCTAATAGATAATGTTGGGTTGAAATCCCAACATAACAATTATCCTTGCTAAAAATTATTTTTTATTAATATACATATAAAAATAATTAACAAGTGATTACGCTACAGCAACCCCAGTGCAAACTCATCATTTTTTTCAACTTTTGTCTTAAGTTTTTAAATTATAACAATTTATAATCATTTTTTCTTTTGCATGTTATAGCCAGAGGCTTAAAAATATGATACGAAATATTTTACTGTTACTTATTGACAATTTATAAGTTTTGCAGCCATTTGAGGGCCACTTGAAATTAAGGACATGTTGCTATTAGTCAAAAGAAGACCAGATACTGTCCTTGCTTTAATCGTGCTTCAGCTTCCCACCGTGATGTGGCTATATGTGTATCAGAAGATTAATAACGGCATGGACAAGGGAGTTGCTGGAGCGTAATCACTTGTTAATTATTTTTATATGTATATTAATGAAAAATAATTTTTAGTAAGGATAATTGTTATGTTGGGATTTCAACCCAACAATAATTTCCTTTCCGTAACAGCCCTCGCAACCATTTCTTATATATTTTCACCTATTAAACCTCTGTTAGTTTTCTTTTATATGTTCAAACCATTCTAGGAAAAAAAAAGAAAAACACAAACTGAATTTCAAAGGTGTGGGCTTACTTGTTACAGTGTAACATGTAACAACGTGCCCCGTTCTCCTTGCAACAACTAGCCCCGAACGTCGTCATCTCATTCCATCTCGTTACATTTTTAAACTAAAACAATAAAATTCTCCTTGACCGGAAAAAATTGAAGTAAACTGTGAGTAAGATAAACGTGCAAAATGAGAATTACATATATCCAGTCATTCTGCTGAAAAACACCTTCCAAACACAGCCACAAAACATTGCCTTTACATAAAAAAAAAACATGAAGACGCTCTTAACGTGATATCACTTGCCACCACAAACACTAAATTTCAAGTAAGAGCTCCATGCGTAACACATTACATACTTTCTGAATATGCAAATGATGCGCTTAGCGAAGGAACATGAAAACTCGCTGTAACAACTTGCCCCATGTAACAACTTGCCCCATGTAACAACTAGTCCCGATCTCCCCTACATTCAATGTTTTCTAGATAATAAGAAAACAGAAATATCAGCTTATTATATGACATGTAGCCTACATTGTTAATCAAAGTTTTCATATCGCATTATTCGTGTATTAAATGTTGTGGTTCGACATTATGTTCTCCTTTTATAATAAATAATCAACGTTCGATTATGCGAGGTATGGGTTATTTACCCATTACTATGGATGGCACGATTATCGCGAATAATCCGAAAGTCGGAAAGTAATAGTAGAATTACTGAGCAGATATTAAAATTTCGAAAAGCTACTGTATATTACTATAGATATGCATACATTATATAGCAAAGCCTTAATCACTTAAAAAATAATTTGGGGAATAGCCTTTAGTCAGATGGCATAGGAACAATCACCGCGCAGGTATAAGGCGAATTTTTCCCATGGTAGTTTTTGATGTTGAAGACCCGTAGACTGTTTTATATTAAGTGGAGGCGCAGCTGATTGTCGGTTAATGTGCTAAATACGATTTGCCATATTTTATGGACTTCACAGTTCTTTTCAAATCAACTGAATGACTTGTAGTTTGAAATGATGTCAAGAATTCAAACATAATTAAATTGTTATACACAGTATTTCTAAGTTGAGTGTCCACGTCAGGACTTACCAATAATTGCTCGTGGTGCACAATTTTCTTATTTGCAACAATCAAACACGCTTGCTTTTTTCAGTTTTTTAATAGCGTAATTTTTTAGCTCCTTTTTGAGCACAGACAGCGGAATATTGACTATATTTGGGGAAGAAATTCTGTTTTTCTATCAACGAACTGCCATTTGCTAAAATATTTAAGTATGAAATATTTGGAGGATTGATCTTTATGAAATGGGTTATATTTTGCAAATGAAACAATTTCCGTTGAAATTACACACTGTGACTAACGCCTCCCTTACAATAAATTATTTCGTGACAAAAAATTATGAAAAATATATCCTTATATTAGCCATACAAAATAATACCACAGCGATGTTTTTTATTTCTTACTTGAATGCCCATGTATTTGCTATTTCAAAAAAATCATAATGTGTGTTTACACACAAATGTATACTCCTAGCAAAATCCATCACAGATTTTATTAAATTTTATAATATATTAACATCATTTAGTATACAGGTTACAACATAATTATTTAATATGTATTCACGTTTAATTAAAACACAGTCAGAATATTTCATTATGAAAGACGCTGGAAAAATCTACATATATGAAAAACACGCTTAACAAATGATTATCAATTAATATGCCTTAAGTTTCGAAACTACTTAAGAAAGCGTTTGCTTAATGGAGTAAGTTATTTCTACAAACATTTTAACAAATTTTGTCTTCTTGGTTTATTAAGTGTTTTAAACCTCATTTTTCAATTGTGGGGTAAAAATCATCTTTTATTAAACTTTAAAACCTGTAAGATTGCTTTTAATTGTATATTTGATAAACAAACAAGATCCACAAGCTCCTTGCTTGTTTGATACACAATATATTATTTAAGACAATATAAAGTATTATTTGCACATTCCCTATATATATATATATATATATCCAGAACCTCCAGGTGCTGGAGTGCTCCTGATCAAGGCAGCGGTCAGTGTGGCATGAAAGCAGGGGGTGCTAAGAATCACTGGAATGGCCCAGGCTGCCGTTTGTTATTGACCTTGGCTACGTTTAATGGACGATCCCTTGCTTCTGAAGCAAAACTTCAGGAATTGGAAGAAGAACTTGACAAGATCAAATGGACACCAACATCAAGCCATACCGACGAAGAGGTTGAAGAATTTTATGAAGAAATCAAAGAGTTACACACCAAAGGGAAACAACATATCAAGCTCATCATGGGGGATTTCAATGCAAGAATTGGACAACAGGAACAAGGAGAGACATCGGTTGGTAAATACGGATATGGGGAAAGGAATGAACGTGGCGATCAACTCATCGAATTTGCAGAAGCTGAAAATCTTAGCATCATGAATTCATTTTTTAAGAAGAAACCGCAAAGAAAATGGACATGGAAACACCCAAATGGGGGAACTAGTGAAATTGACTATATCCTGGCAAACAAGAAATCAATTATTGAAGATTGCAGTGTACTGAACAGATTTAATACTGGAAGTGATCATCGAATGGTGAGATGTAAAGTGCACTTAAATACTAAATTAGAACGACAGAAGCTCATTAGGAAACAAGTAAGTAAGAGGGTGGATTTAAAGAAATTAAAAGAAAATACCGAGGCATTCAAGTTGGAATTAAAAAATCGCTTTTCTGCACTGGAAGGACTTATTGAAGAAGTTGACATCTCAGAAGCAAATGAAAACATTGTTAAGACAATAGTTGAAACTGCTGGGGAAATTGGTGGTGTAACCTGTAAAAAGCACAATAGCAAATTATCTGAGAAGACGAAACAGCTCATGAAAAGGCGAAGAGATATGAAGGTGGACAATCAAAATACCAGTTCCAGGATTGAGTACATAGAACTTTGTAAAACTCTGCGCAAAAGCATGAAAGAAGACATAAGAAAATTCAACTGTGAGCTAGTAAGGAAAGCCATTGAAAATAACAAGAGCCTTAGGGTTGTTAAAGGAAGTTTATCTGTTGGGAAGAAACACATCATTGCATTAAAAGGAGAGGATGGCACCGTAACAAGAAATAGGGAAGAAATACTTAGAAGAGTTGAAGAATTCTACAAAAATCTATACGAAAGTAACAGTGGATTAAACGAAGACATTGAAATAGTCGAAGGAACAGCTCCTAAAATCTTAAAAGAAGAAGTTTCATTTGCAATAAAAAGTATGAAGAAAGGAAGAGCCCCTGGTGATGATGGTATTACATTAGATATCCTAAAAGAAGCTGGAGAATATGTAGAAGACATACTTGCAAAATTCTTTACCAAATGTCTTAACAGCGGTAACATACCAAACCAATGGGATTCTGCAACAGTAATTCTTTTGCATAAAAAAGGTGATAAAGAGGATTTGAAAAATTACCGACCAATTAGCTTGTTACCTGCTATTTATAAAATCTTCACAAAAGTGCTAACACATCGCCTGCAGAAAAAATTAGATGCAGCTCAACCAAGAGAACAAGCTGGATTTCGAAGTGGATTCAGTACAGTGGACCATATTCAAGTATTAAGAGAATTAATTGAAAGAACACATGAATATGAACTTCCATTGTGTGTGGCATTTATTGACTATGAGAAGGCCTTTGACTCTATTAAAACATCAGCAGTCATCAACTCTTTAAGATCAACAGACATTGAGGATGTGTACATTGACATGGTGAAACGTGTGTATAAAAATGCAAGTGCAAAATTTCGGTTACATAAAGATACCAAAACTATCAAAATTGGTAAAGGTGTGAGGCAGGGAGATACCATTTCTCCAAAACTTTTTACTTCAGCTTTACAGATGATTTTTCAGCAGATAAATTGGAATAACAAGGGAATAAAAATAAATGGTGAATATTTAAATCATTTGCGGTTTGCTGATGACATTGTTATTTTTTCAACGAACCCATTAGAACTCCAAGACATGGTACAGGAGCTCTCAACTAGAAGTAAAGAAGTTGGACTCAAGATGAACCTACAAAAAACTAAGATCATGTTCAATAATTTCGTAGAGGAAACAAAAATACAAGTTGACAACATTGAGCTAGAAATTGCTGATTCATATATTTACCTTGGCCAGCTGATTTCAATGGATGGCAACATTATGAAAGAACTCAACAGACGTATTAAACTTGGCTGGAGTGCATTTGGAAGAAACAGTTTTATCCTGAAGGGGAAATTGCCTTTGTGTCTAAAAAGAAAGGTCTTCAACCAGTGTGTATTGCCAGTCCTCTCTTATGGATCAGAGACATGGAGTCTAACAGTTGGAGCAATACGAAAGTTACAGACAACGCAAAGGAGCATGGAGAGGTGCATGCTTGGAATAACTAGGAGAGATCGAAAAAGAAACACTTGGGTGAGAGAGCAAACTAGAGTAGAGGACATCATTGTTAAAGTAAAAGGG
>QLNU02015360.1:229652036-229676549 GCA_006491805.2 Dysdera silvatica
AATTTTAGTAAGGAATGAATATACATATATATAGTCAACACTATATAGGCTGATATTAAATTGAATATCTATTATTAAATGCAGGTATTTAGTTGTTAAATTCAAATCGTATGAAATAAATCCTTTATTTTTATATGCAATACACTCACTCAATAACTTCGTTCTAATTAGGAACTATTTCCTCTTAACGACATCATTTTGCGATCCCGTAAATACTTCATAGACTTACATACATTCCCATTCACGTCTTTTCTGTTCACGTTTTTTCTCCTTTCCCTTGAAATTAGTTAATGGGAGAGATTACTACTCAAATCAGTTTTTCTATTTCAATTTAATATTATCACGGGTTTAAAACTAGCAACAATTTTAAATCGCATTGAAGCACCAATGCAAGGTTTTTCATTTTATGAATTTCTGTCTTAAACTTTAATAAAAACTCAGATTTTCATTTTTGGTGATTTAAGTAATGAGTAAGACAATCCCTCCTTTACGCAGGCACAAGATTTCCACTTGGTTTCTCAATCGTTTTATAATGAAGGGAAACTGCAGAATATATCATTTTTCCAATTTTTTAACGATTTGAAATTCTATACCATAATGGAGGTATTAGTCGTCACCAAAGAGCTGCGCATAATTCGAATTTCCCGTGATGTGTGTCCCAATCTTCACTAATACACAGAATATCATTTTTCAATTTTTAACGATTTGAAATTTTCTATGCCACCATAATGGAGGTATTAGTCGTCGCGGGTGCGCGTTGAATTTCCCGTGATGTGTGTGTCCCCAATCTTCTTCGTGGCTTAATTTTCATACGCATTCTCTTTGTCGATGGACCTGAATTTATTTAAATATATTATAGGCAGGCCCGGACTGGCCCGTTGGGCTGATGGGCGATCGCCCACTGCGCCCTTTCTCCCCCGGCCTCCCGACCTAAAGATTTTTCTTTTTTTAATTTTTTGATAGCGTGAGAAGCATGAATGACTGAAAAGTAAATCAAATACTCGTATATATTATTTCAATTATTATTATTTAGATTAGATACAGAGAATTATAATATAAATACGTATATGGCCAGTGCTGATCCAACGTAGTTTTCGTTTGGGGAATAGGAGGTGTGAATATTGCCGACTGCAAAACGAAATTTTCCGACTTATTTTGCTAATTATTAGTATTAAACTAATTATAATAACCTAATATACAAAAACTAGGAAAAATTCATTATATCCTCAAACTTTTTTCCAAGATGCGGCAGGCATGCGATAGGCATGGTGTTTCCCCTCCCAAATTTTGGCTCATTCGTTTTTGGCAGTGGCTGCCAACAGTTTTTTAAAAGGAGGGACCCAACATTCAATTTTATTCCCCATAGAGCTTATGTTGTTTTTCAATACACAAAGGGGACTCCCTGGCCCACCATCATAAATCCCCGCCTGATTTCTGGTTACAATTTTATGCTGAACAGAAAAAAAATTACCCCGAAAATTAGAGATACAGGAAGGAACAGGTTCATTGTCAAGCTCATATTTTGAACCCTGTAATAACAGATGCAACTGAATCATGCCAGACCATCAAAGATTTCCTTGGCCTGATACAAAGCACTGCAGTTTTCCTTTCTAAGTCCCGAAAGTGAATGCTCGTTTGGATAGAAATAAATAAACGAATCTGCTGAAGGACATGTTTTACTATGTCGTCTCCAAAAGGTTTGTGCAAAGTTGAGCAAAGATAGAGCACTAGTCAGCTTTTTTTAATGATACCAATATACCAGTGCATAAATGCACAAAATTCTCCACAGTGCTCGAAACTCTATACATCATGGCAAACAGCAATGACCTCAGTTCCGAAGTTTCGTTCAAATCAAGTACCCTTCTTGAGAATTGGTGCAAATTTAAGAACATACTTTTGGCATTTTATGCACAGTAAGTTGTTCAATATCACATCATCTTCTTCGTCCTATCTGCGAATTCAGGGCATTGACTACCTTGCAGCTTTGAGCACTGTAGAAACTGAGTACAAAGAAGTCCTCTCAAAAGAGTAGAATTTGAACAAATCTAAGCAAATGCCAGACGATTCTCCGAATTCATGCAGGAGAAATTCGTAGGTAAGAGGCTTGACATCACAACTGAAGTAGACCTTCCGGACCAGTCGGGTCCCAATTGTCAAACGACAAGCCGGAGAGTTTGCTCATGATGAAGCACGACAAATATTGGCATCACCTGTAAAAGAGTTTGAAATTGGTGTTTTCAATATAATCTTTGATACAGTACAGCAGCAAATATCCCAGACGTTGCATCATAATGAAGAATTATTGGCTGCTATTGCTTGGATGAATCCAAGGAGCTTTAATCAAATTAAAGGCAGGAATGGCAAGTTATCTGAAGATGCTCTTGAAGAATTGTCATCACTGATTGGTAAAAATAAACTGTAGTTGCAGCCAGAATTGCGTCAGCTTGCAATGTACTTCGATGATTACTGCCCTGATTTATTCTAATGTCCTCAGCATCTAATGCTAATTCGGCTTCTGTTCGACGGGATTCAGTGTATTGTCACCCAAATGACTCATCTGAGAGTGAAGGAGATCTTGATGATCCTATTCCTGAACTCAACTAATAGCAACAGCGGTGAGCAAACTATCTCAGAAGAGTTTATGGAAACAGTCTTTTATAACGACTATGACGAGATGATTGAAAATATCCAGACATCTGACGACAAGAAAGAAGGATAAAAGTGTTTACTTTGCATTCTCAAATTGCTATATGAGCTAAAATCAGAATGTCCGATGTATTATTCACTACATGTGGCATACGAGTTCATACGTATAAACGAATATAATATATACGTATAGTATATAATAATACGTATATAAGTACGGTATCTCGCACCCAAGTTTCTTATGGGAGAGTCTTCCCTGTACTCAAGATCAGGGCCGGATTTACATATTTTGGGCTCCTAGGCAAAATATCTATAGGCACCACCCCATTTACCTCCACCACATCATGCCCCCACAACTCGACCCATTAAATTTTATGGTGCATATTTTATTCTAAAACAGTGATAAGTGAAAATTGAATAATCATCACCCATTAAACTTGATTGGAGGGGGGGACACAACAGCAATCAAAACTTATTATATTATTATTTTATCATTTATTTTTCATTATTTTTCAACAAAATAACATTAAAAAATGTTTGCAAAAGAGCAAATTGAAATCATCCTGGAGAACGATCATCCTGCTGTTGCATAGCGTCTTGTAAGAGTTTGTTTTAACTATCGTTGTTATTTAGTTTCAATGTGAAAGTTCCTTGAAACCATATGTGTCAAAGATGGAACATCACTATAGTTGCTCAAAGTGTGAGCTTCGTAAAATATTTTCGGTCGGAATTTTTAATCAAATTTAATGATGGAAACATATTTTGGGGAAGGTTAGAGTGTGAAGAACAGGAAAATATGCCAAAACAGGTTTTTCTTTCGATTTTTTAAATATCTTATTTTCGAACATTTCGCCCAACTGAACGGCGGCGGTTTTTGAGGTCTGGTAGTTTTCCCAAGTCGGGGAAACAGAAGTGATCCCAAAGTCCCCCAAACTCCCGCTTCTTACAGGGGACAGGAAGGAAATTTGCCAACTCAAACTCACGAACCAATTCCAGTAGTTCTGAAACTATTTTAACCATTCTACATGTTAGAAGCATTTTACAGTCCTTTCTGATTTGATCCCTTAATATTTCCACGATTTCATTCTCATCGTATACCATGCACCATAATCGATATAGATCAAGTGTTCCCACAATAAACTCGGTTACCCGTCAGTAATCAGGCCCAGAGCGATGCGTTGCCTGAGAGAAATGCATTCCCTTTATTCCCACTGTCAATGTATCGTTTTGAAACCAATTTTTATAAGCTTAATACAAGAAAGTCAAGAAATTTCAATACGATGCTTGAATAATCCGAATTAAATATTTGGACCGTTCGAAAAATCACTTCTTCGTTATTTGTGAAAAAAATACTATTTAATATACACTAATAAATTAAAATAGGCAAATATGTCAGATGTAGGTAACATAGACAACAGAAGATAAATTTTACCACGCCTTCATAGATACGCCTAGTCAGGATCTCGAAAGGGGGGGGATACGATCGAATAAAAGGGGGAAGCTAAGTGCTAAATTTCGTTTTTAATGTGGAAGCTTTAGAGATCTGATGAAAGTTTTTCACCAGTGTAATGGGGTGAACCCCTGCGTAAATCTATGCTTTCACATGAAAGTGTGATTGCAATCTTCGCCTTAGGCCGCCAAGTGTTTATTATGTTTAATGATCCTCACCGTAAAGTGTAATGCATTTTGGCTATTAAGGTTCAGTAAACTTTGCTGGATATTGGACATAAAATGAAGGCATGTTTCTACTGAAAAAGCAAAGGCGTAGAGCATTCAAAATTATAAGAGGTGCTTTATCTCCCGATAATGTAAATTTCCTTTAATATAATATATTAGATATATTAAGTATTGTATCTATAATATGTATCATAATATGCTATAGGGTAAATCCGGGTTACATGCCACATGCGGTGTAAATTGCTCACCCCCTAGTTCTGAAACAGGCTGTGGGGTGACACTGCAAAAAATACCAAATGTGCGCCATTTAGTATTTGAAGCGTGTTTGGTAAAAACATCGTGTTCCTGTGCCTTTTTGTTTTTAAATTAACAAATATATAAGGTGAGTTATAGAGTTTATTATGAAATATTTTCGTGTGCTATCCTATTTTGTATATTACAGCTAAGACTTTAACGATGTCAGTGGATTCCCTGTTTGAGCGAAGCATAGCCTTACAAGAGAACCCCTTTCGCTGTTCACTGCACTTTGAGATCAGACCTACAGGAGATGATAGTGCTTGACTTCCTGATAACGAATATTTAATAATTTGTCTGCTAAAATGATGTGACAATTTTTTATGAATATTTGAAATCCAAAAATGACACTTTTACTCCAGGTTTGATATTTTTTAATCGCACTGTATGTGAGCAAAAACAGGTTTGAAGTCGGTAAGATTATGAAGGATCATCGTATTTAACGGATAAAAATAAAAAATTATGTCTCAGCTAATTTAAACAGTATAAAAAAATTAATATGAAAAATGAACTTTTAGCATAGATATTTGGTGACAATTTTGAAGAGTTGGCGGGACATTTAAGTTTCGCATTCCACTAGCTATATAAACTCGTCCGCAAGTGTAACGTCAATATAGTTGTACGAGTTTCCGATTGTGAGAAAATGAAAAATATAGTGAACATAATTCAATCCGTTTTGAATTTGGTCGTTAATAAATACGACACGCTTCCGTCGTTAATAACTGATCAAGAACTTGAGGAAAGTCGGGAAGTATTGTCGAAAATCGAAAACATAATTTTTAATAACAATGTCAGTGAAAATATCAGTTTAGATTTTGAAGACAATTGTGATTTCCGTATCGACGAAGAAAGTGATATTAGTATAGTCGGTGACGAATATTATAACTGTACTGTAAAGGGCGATCAATTGGCAAATGAATTCAGTTTAGAAAATATGCAAACAATTGTTCAGTATTTTGACAGTTGTCAAAAAAATAAATTCCAGAAAACAAACAGGAGATATCCAACAGTAAAATACCCTACTTATATTTCGAGGTTTAGAAAATATATATCAAATATGGGCACAAATATAGAAAAGTATAAAATAATAAAAAATGAAATGTTAGCCAGATTTACAAAAGCTAGGGAAAATTATTTACCTGTTCATGATATAGATTTGAAAAGATGGGCGATCCTGAAATCCCAAGAGTTAGGATTTGAGGATTTTAAATGTTCCGATAATTTTAAGAGCCAAAACAAAATAGTTGCGCGGAAAGTAACAAAATATATCACTCAAATATACACCCAGAATATGGGTAATATAGAAGATAGTGCCATAGAATTTATTTTGATAACGAGAAATGTTACTGCTAATATTATCCCCCAACAAATTTTTAACTCTGATCAAAGTGGTTTTAATTATTTTCTTCCAAATTAAAGGCAGCTATCGCATAAAGGTGAAAAACAGACATTTTCTTTAATAGGGTCTGATTTTGGCAGAACACATTCATATACAATAATGACAATAATACCAATGAATGGGGAACTGACAGGGAAAATGTTACTTTAAGAGAAGCTGCGGGAAGATTTGGCTGGTACGGAAAATTGTATATCCTTGCAAATACCCCCCGAAACAACATCCCTCATACAATCGCTGGATGTTTATTTCTTTAGACAATATAAAGTTTGTAAAAAAAAATAACCAATAAAATAGCAATCGATGAAATGGATATTGACATACGACATCGAAATGAGATAATAAAAATGCATTCTTTGGTTCACAATCAATTACAGTCTAAAAAATATCGCCCTATATTACAATATGCTTGGTTTAGGTGCTGTTATAGCGATCATGATCCCGGAAAATTCAAAAATGTTGAGGAAATTTCTTTTGAAATTGAATACAACAATTGTAGCCGAGATAATTGCAAAAATCTGTCATTCTTAAAATGTGCCCACTGTGATCAATTGCTTTGCTTCACTCTTTTCTTTTTTTGTACTGTAACACTTTTACGACATTCCTGAGATGTACACAGTTTAATTTTTCTCATTTTTAAATAAAGAGCATAATTCAACAATTAATCCACAATTTATGGTTACATAACTTCATGAAATAAAATACATTTCATGAAATTTTGTTCACATTTTTTCTAATTACAATAAATGCATTTTCAAATAGCCTACTATTAAGTTTTGTTCACAATTTTTTTAAATTCCATGGTTGCAACAGCATGTGATATGCAATGACCACATCCAGGTTGTGTAAATATAGCAACTTTTCATTATTCGTACACATCATTTATTCATACTCATATAGTCATTCATCTCATACATGAATACTCATATATTCATTCATTCATGCATACATTTCATTTATTCATTCTCATGTATGCATGCTTATATGTATTCATGTGCTTCTTTTCCTTATGAGATAATATTTTGGAAAAAGAAATGTAAAAGAAACTTGACATGGGCTGCGATAATACGAAATAACTACCTCGAACGAAAACCTGGAGTAGCCTTCAAAATTGTCCTCAATTTCGCCAAGTATCTATTCTAAAAGTTCATTTTTCATATTAATTTTTTTTATACTGTTTAAATTAGCTGAAACATAATTATTTATTTCTATCCGTTATATACGATGATCCTTCATAATTTTAGAGACTTCAAACCTGTTTTTACTCACATACAGTGCGATTACAAAATATCAAACCTGGCGAAAAAAGTAATTTTTGGACTTCAAATATTCATAAAAAATTGCCATATCATTTTAGCAGACAAATGATTACATACTTGTGATCAGGAAGTCAAGTACTATCATCTCCTATAGGTCTGATATCAAAATGCAGTGAACAGCGAAAGGGGTTGGCTTGTTAGTATAGAGTGTTTTTATTGTTATTTTGCCAGGTTTGAATTCAAGATCAGGAAGGCGTGGGGTGAGGCATCTATACCTTACAAATTGGTATACATGCCGCAGTTAAAATCAGGGACATATGCCGCGCGTATTCTTTCGGATGTTAATTTGAATTTTTTGAATTTTTTGTTATTTTGCACCAAATGCCGTTAAATATAATCGCAAATCCTAGTCAAATGTCTCCAATTTAATTATAATTTTCTTTTCTTACAAATACATAAAAATATCATCAAAGTTTTCAAAAAATCCGCCAAATTCATGAAAAAAGGCTCTCCAAAATTCTTTTTTTTTTCGTCATTATTGAGACTGGAAACATCGAACAAACACGCACATGAGCTGAAAGCGCAAGACCTTGCAGATACAGAGCCATCCACCAGTCAAGGTTTGCCTGAAAAGAATATTACAACTCCATCGAAACATTTGCATGCAATATCTCCAATTCCAAAATTAAATAAAGAAAAAAGGAAAAGCAACGAAGAAATAGGCACTTGTCTTAACTATTTCAGAAAACAGAAGACCGTTAAAAGAAAGATAGTAGAAGAAAGTTGGAAAAGAAAGAAATAGAAATAACGAAAGAAGGTGGTTAGATTATGAATCAAATAGTCATAGTACTAGTTCTGAAGTAGATGATGTTTCTGGGTTTGATTCCATTGCAATAGAGAAAGTCAGAGGTAATCCTAATGAGATCAGTAAAAGAAAGGAAAGTGAAGCTGGGTCATCACAAACTTTGGATGTGAATACATGCAATGAATATGAAGAAAATTATTATCGCACAACAAAAAAATGCGAATGGTTACGTTGTGCTATATGTAAGTAAGCGATGGCTTCATGTAGAATGTACGATTTTCGATGAGTTTTGTGCCGACTGTGGGAGAGAGAGAATAGATTAAAAAATTAGTCCAGCCTATTTGAAAAAAAAAGTAATTCATTTATGTCATTATTTTGTCCATGTTTGTTCCGATTCTGAAAATGAGTGCAAAATAAAAACAGCAGATGTTTTTTAAATTTATTCAATTTTTATGTTTTATAAAATCGCAATTTCAGTTATTCTATTTTTTCATAACATAGTTGTTGAAGAAACGTATTTGATAGGAAGTAAATTCATTTACTATACGAAGCGCGGCAAGCCTCATGGTGCGGCGTAACACCCGACATACTCGGCAGAGATGCCGCAACGAAGGGTGTTAAAAAATAAATTATAGCGGCTTATTGAATTTTTTGTAAATTATATTTTACTAATATATATGTTTCTTAAAAGTGTATCGATTATTATGACTAAGCAACCCCCCACGTTTGTGCACCATGGATCTGAAAATCGATTTGTAGGCATGTAACCCGGATTTACTCCTATTATATATAGTAGAACTCCTATATTATCTGAACTTTGCTTAATCAAAATAGACAGCTTTTTGTCATTATTTATTTATTTGATAAGTTTATTTATTTATTTATTTATTTATTTATTTATTTATTTATTTATTTATTTATTTATTTATTTATTTATTAATAGATTCTGTTCAGCGTTTTCGGCAGAAACGGGAATACATATTTATTTTGTAGTATACACTGGTCTTAAGAGAAAGACCAGTAGAAATGGTAGCTACCGAACATATAGAAAGATATATATAGGGTGTTCCTAAAACACCGGTTCAAAAATATATAGCCTTGATCTTTGTGCAAAATGGACCATAATGGTCCTTTACATGGAGGGGGTGGGTCGGAAATAAATATCTATGGAGTTATAACTATAAACAAATAACAAATCGTGATTGGATAAAAAAGAGAAAACTTATTCTCATGATGGACGTAATCGTCCAATAGACTGCATCTGGGCTGTGTATTATGAAAAAACAGTACCTTATTAGCTGTGCATCTCTGGAAGGTAGAAGTTAACAATTTCGAGCCAACGAAAATTTTATTTGAGAGTTTAGCCTCTCCTCTTGAATTTATTTTCCCAAATTTCACCATCGCCAATTTCAAGAATGGCGAATTTTGGCAAGCTCTTTACGAACCGAACCTTTGACTTTTCCGCGTTAAAATTTTCCATAGTAAACGAAACTCTGAGCCCTACGCCACCCCGATCCCCATACCGGCACCCATGGTCATAATTCAGAATCAATCAAGACATGGGCATACGGAAGGGGCGTTCATGTGGGACATAACCCCCTGCATTTGTGAGAATATTAACCATAGATCTACGGGACCCAAGCTATGATGAAGAGATAAATCCTCTCATTCGAACCAACCCCTTTTAGGAATTTTCTGCGTACGCTACTGGATCAAGGGTAATTTTTCGATACTAACTTTTATTTTTATTTTCAAGCTATTTATTATTTACCTGCAGGACAGACTTTTGATTTCTTCGACGGTAAAACATGAACGAAAAGAAAAGAATCTTCGGAGCATAAAAGTTTATGATTGGCAGGTGGAGGGCATTGACGGATCCAGTACGAACCCCAGAGGTGAGGGCGATTTGTATGAAAGTGCACAAAGTAATTTTAAACTTCAGGCGGGGGTATCCCAGTAGCGCAGTTGGTAAGGCATCCGTCTACGGACTCTTGCTAACGTATACTGGGCGGAGGGTTTGTTCCTTTTAGTACCGGGACGCTTTGACCTCGGGGGATTCTGTGCAATTCACCCTTCCCCCTATAGCCTGCCCTGCCCTTCGTAGCAAAAATTGAAACACTCCTTAGGCAACCTTCCTTAATTGATGTTGCGAGTCTCGTCAATTTTTATTTTCAAACTAAACTTCTTGCTTTTGCTCCAAGAGGGCTCCCACGAACTTGGGGACCCCTATATTCGTAGTGCACCAATAATGAAAGTTTCCAGCCCTACGTAGGAGCCCTAAAAGCGTTATCTATGAAATTGCACCAATTATAGGATCAAGTCGCCAATTTCGGCAATCACAAAAAATGCCAACACACCTAAAAACCAGTTCGGCGCTGCTATTTCGCAACCCCGCGCCGGAGTTGAAATTTTCGGGGGAGGCAACTTCTTGGTTTGTAAGTGCAATTGGTCATTATAGATCCCGCCTCTGTGAAATAAAAGTATGCAAAATTCCGTTGATATTCATTTCCGACCCCCCATGTACAGGGCCGTTATGGTCCATTTTGCACAATTATCACGGCACATACTTTAGATTTGGTGTTTTCGAACACCCTGTATGTACCTTCAGTGGTGGGTTTATAAATTGCCGCCCTTAGGCACAGCCTGCATTCCCCACCCCACCCCGCCTCTAGAGTGTTCTTGAATACCACAAGACTTGAAGAAGGCCTTGCCCACTCCCTCCTTTATAAAAACAAAATGAATATTTGTAAAAAAAAAACACAAAAAAAACAGGCATATCGTACACTTAACATTTTATGTGTAAAGGCGATTTTTCATATAATTATTGAAACTAATAAGATACAATTCGAAATTATTGCTACCATAATCGCCAACTTCGTGAATTCGAGACATTTTTTGAATCCACAATAATTTTAGTATGGTTTCCTGGAATCTCTGATATTTTTACGTGTATTTTGCGTATTTGGGAAAAATACACGTACGCATACACGCCTGAATTTTTTTTTTTTTTTTTTATCAGTTCAGGTTTTCCATTATTCATTCGTTTACTATTTGTATACATATAAAAAGCGTGTCAAGCCCGGATTTATAAATGTGCACAGTGGGCAAATGCCCTGGGTGCAAAATTTTAAAAAAGTACAAACTCTTTTTCTTTTTCATTTATCTATCGTAGAATTCTGTCGATGCGTAAGGTGAGTAGACGTCCCGATTAGGAACAGACCCGAACACACAGGACAGTCATTCTTTGGACCAATGTGTCCCATTGTCCCCAAAAGACGCATAATTGTTCCATTTTGAAGCGCAATCTGGCTAGTTAAGCTAAATGACTAATACGGTTATTCAAGGGGCGCGAGAATATTTTCGTACGTGAAATTCTTAATTTTAAGCTAAATTAGTTCCAGAAAAAAAAACCGCAGTTATGTTATTTGTAGAGAGCAAATCATTTAGCTTAAATATGATATTTTTATTAAATCTATATTTTAACCTAATAATCATTATATTATTATTATTACTATTATGCGTTGATGGTGTACTAGGTCCTCCTAAGGGGAAAATGTTCCGTAAATGCGGATCATGATGACTTTGTGAAACACAAGATCAAACTATGCTCTTTAATAATAATATTGCTAATATGTTTACACGATAACTAAAATATTATTTTGTGTTGAATTAGACATTGAATTTATTTAGATAAAACTGTTCTAATTTGAACCATGTATTCACTTTCCTATGAAGAAATTTTAAAATATGCATATACATAAGGCCGTAGCCAGGTTTTAATTTCAGGTGGGTTCAAAAATTTTACAGCATGTATTGATACAATCACAGCATGCAAGGCTGTAACGAAGTCCTATTGAAAATTTAGTTTCGGGGGTCTCTAAAATCCCTCCTCTGGTAGCATATGCATATACATATACATATATGTGTACAAAGACGTACACTAAGCAAACAAAATACTTTTGTTCATATACTAGGTCGAGGGGGGTTACTGGGCGCAACGTTTGCATGTAGGTACAAAGGGGTCGATGTTCGCATTTAGGGGTAAAGGGGGGCTCAAGTTAAAGAGTTTGAGAATCACTGGACTAATATATTAATAGCTTAATATTTAAAAAAAATACGTTATTCACAAACTATTTAATTTTTATTTATAAATTAGTGTTATGAATTATTATAAATTATTTTATCTAGAGGAAGAAAAATATTTTTCTGTAATTAAATATAATTCGCTTCATTTTAGCACTTCAGGCGTCTTATTGTGTCAGATAATCTGGTTGAATGAAATTTAAATTTGAATTAAATCCTTTAAAAAATACATAGGTTATTCGATTTAAAATTTCCAAAATATCCACTAATTTTAAAAGCCTGCGGCTATGATTGCTACTTATCTATAATATGAAAGTAAAAAACTTAACTTGCCTATCGATTAATATGAAAAACGAACTTACGAAAGAATACTGAAGCTGCAATTAGCCGCATAGTAACTCTGATAGATATGAAATTCAGGCTCGCGCCACTCACTGAAGATAAAAGCCTTTCTCTGACCTTACTTGATTTCTGTTTTTTCTCTGTTGTGAAAAAAGCCCATTGCCATCATCTACCATCGTTTTGTCTACCTTCAATGACTTCTGCAAAACGTTTCCGTTCTAGATTTTCTCGAAGTCATAAAGTTAAAATTAACAGCTAATTGCAATGTCCGCGTGTTAATACCAGATATATACGCTTCTCTGGTGGGAAGAATCTGCTATTATGATATAAACAATATGGTTATAGCCCTTTATCATTTGATTCTGTAGTTCGTATTTTTCAGGTAAGTAGTCGCCTATATATCATCGCTATTGGTGAGACAGGACAATAATTAAAAAGAGACATTATTTTCAACATTGCCGAGTTTGGAAAATTTTATTTTTAAGGTTTTGGTGCCCCCTCGATGAGTGCCGCCTCTGTGCCTTGTGTGCTTACTTAGAAATCCGCCACTGACATAAAGGCTTCATATTTATCTAGCGTAGTAGTTGTATAAAATATTTTGTGTATACTTTATATCGTTTGAAACATCTGGATTATGAGGCTATATGGCAAATTTTGGGGCCAAAATAAAAATAATATGATTCTATCACAAACGGTAAATAAGTAATGCAGTTATATATTTTAAATTAATATAATTATGTATCTTAGATATAATTATGCATTGTAAATTATCTATTAAATCTATATTGATTTAAAATCCACGTATCTCTCTTCATATAGCTCAACGTCCCATGCACACCTTTCTACAATTTTCAATTCCTAGCATATACCTTAATTAACACTTCCATTATATTAAATAACTTTAAAGTGGGGAGATTCGTTAATTCAGGAACTCGCTTAAAAGGTTTTGTTAAAAAATTTTAAAAATCGCTAATCAGGATTATTTTATTTGATCACATAGATTTTAAATCCATATATAGTAAACTCGCGATTTTACGAACTAGCGAGGACGCAAAAAAAAAGAAAGAAAGAAAAAGAAAAAAAAAGAAAATCGTAGAATTAAAATGATACTTAAAGCACATGAAAACTAAGTTTAATGTTTTATTAAATCTCACTTATAACATTATATAAGAAACATAACCTCGCCGAATAGCGTAGCAATTAAAAACTCATGGGTGGCTCAATTGGCTTTAAAACAGATTATGTGATGCAGCCTTAGATAAAATAATGTAGTTTGATATCCGATGGGGCGCTTGAGCCCTTTGTGCCCCTCCTCTATCTACGTCACTGAACTCACCCCCTTTTACGTCAGAGCCGGATTATCAAGAGCCCGATTAGTGAGAGTCTATTGCATTTTTTTTTTCATTACTGCCGAAATTTACGCAATTGGACGGGTCACCTTCTTTAGGGGCCCGTTCTATCCTTCCGGCCTAGGTCCGATAAAAACCTTAACCCGGCACTGACTGACTCCTATTTCAAGACTTTAACTCGTATTTCAATTGAAAATGATTTGTTTTCTTTAGATTTTATACACCTGATAGAAAATTTCGCTGCACAAAAAGCTAGAAAAATTACTTGTAAGTTGCTATAGTATAATAACAGTGATTGAACTATTCAATGAGTTAGGTTTTTAATAACTCGTTATAATAGTAAATTACAATAATTCGTATTTTAATTGTTTAATTGTTGTCTCTTCTTTTTAATTTAACTTCATTATATTCTCTTTATCTTCACCCTTCGCGTTTGTACCAGTAAAGAACTTTATTTTGGAATGCTAAACTTTGATTAGTCTTTTTATGATTGTGTTTCGTTAAAACATTTTTTTTTCCTCTAAAATCTTTTTCGCCCAGGGACACTAACACCATAAGTACGGCCCTGAGGAGATCTTTATAAATAAAAAATACCGCATCTCAAAAGGAATTATTTTGAAAATGCTGTTTAACGGGGAGAGGGCGCCAAATTTTGGCTTCGCACCGGGAGCCATATTACGTAAATCCGTCTCTGTAAATACATCATACAAAAACAAATGAGAAAATACCAACTTTGTCGTCAGAAATCATTATAAGTTTTGGCTTGTAGTTTTTGCTATCAAAATTTATTTTTTATAATGTCCTCCTTTTAAAGTAAATGGTTTCTATATTTTTTCCGTTGAAGTATTCTCAAATTAGTGGTTTACGTAACGAGATCTTGTGGTCAGAATTTTCATAATTATTCAAGGTTTGAGAGGTTTTTACCTCCCTATTTTACAAGTTTGACAAGTAAATATATGCATTTTTGCGACCCTATTACAAATTTAATTTCATGGGACCGGTCCCTGAGCCCAAACACAGTTTCAATATACTAGGTGGCAATTAATCAGAGAATTATAGAATTCATTATTTATTTTTGGGGATGGATTTTTACTTATCCGCCTTAGAATTCCTATACTTTTACATATCTTTTTTGTTATTTTGTTTATATGACCATTCCAATTTAATTTATTTGTAAGTTGAACTTCTAAGAAATAAATTTTATCCACTATTTCTATTTTATTAACTGTTATAGATTTATTAATCATATCGTCATCTATTTTTTTATTTTTACCTGAAAAAATTATTAATTTTGATTTGCCTACATTTAACTTCAGTTGATTAATAGCAAACCATTTTTCATATTTTTTTTATTTCATTAATACCTGTTTCCATTACCTTAATTAAATCCTTATCAATAATAATGACTGAATTGCAGTCCAATCCCAAAGGTGACCACTTTAGACAAGTTCTACTGTATATAGTATTAAAAATTAACAACTCCATATATTCTTATGTATATATGTAAAATTTCATCGCAATTAGGTGGTTACAACTCCCATCAACACCCCCCCTTCCTTACGCTAGTGGGCCCATTTTATCCTTTCGGCCTAGGCCCATAACAACCTTAATCCGGTGACTGACTCGCGCCCATAGGCGTAAGCAGAAAATTCATACGTATAGACCCAATGGGGGTTACAGAGCTACAACTCACATATTCCTATGTTAAATATACAAAATTTCATTGCAATGGGGGGTTACAACCCCCATCAACACCCCACTGCTTAAGCCAGTGCTCGTACCCTCCAAAAATCTAAGGTATGCTCTCTTTGAGAAGACCCAGTCCGCCCCGATGACGAATCGATTTTCTTCTATTTTAAATCTGCTTGAGCACCCTCTAATTTTTGAATTGCTATATCCCTGATGAGAATGTCGCTTTTAGAAGTTTTATTGCTAGGATGGAAATTTTGCTTGTTGTGAAGGGGTATTTTTTTAGCCATGCTGGTAAATGCATTGTCTTTATGTGTATCTATGTTCCTTTGTCCTCAGATCGAAATCCCATTAAATACGTGAGTGATGAATGGGATGTGGGATCAAACATATGGATATCCGTAACCATCAAAACGTGGGGAATTTGGAGGTGAATTCCTTGCATTTGGGCTAATATTTCCCACGAAGCGCGTTCGTAGAATTCAGGCATTATTGAGGGCAAAAGGTGAGCCAACGAAGTACCAACCTGGTGGTTATGAAAATTTGACCGCGCAACATGGTACATGTAATTCAGTTTTATAGAAAAATGAACAAATATTTGTTACTGCTTTTATAACAATTTTAAGATAAACAAGTTTGTGATGGTTTGCTATCCAATAGCTTTTGTAAAATATTGTCTGTACACAGATATTTGTTTTCCGACGCGTCTCTTTTGTTAAAAACAAAAAAACTAATTATACTGGACGGTCAGGGGAAAGATAGAAATACCGGACATGGTGCAAAACCAAAATAATGCGCTTCACCCTGAAGGCATTAAAAAAAAGGCGAGGGCAGAAAACGGGCAGACCGTCTTGAAATACCAATAAAACCGATTAAATATCCATTAGGCAGAATAACTTCTTCTAAGAACTGTGACCTCTGTTTCATGCTCGGCCGACTTAAAAATTATACGTTTGTTTTATGTAAGACTAGTCAAGGGTTCGAAGAAATTGGCACAACAAGGACGTCCGGAAAACTTGGGTATAAAAGGGGTGGGTAAACAATTCGGGTTTTGGAAATAGGGGCTTTTTAGGCCGCTACAATTTAGCCTCTTGAAATCCTTCTCCATTTTGATTTATAGTTTATACGAATATGTATATCCTGAACCTGAAATTTTCGAAGTGAGCATTACCTTTTTTGTTCTACGTCAGTGGCTGATTTATAAAAGTGCCTCTTTTGGGCACACCCTGTACTGCCCCCTCCCATCCAGAGCTTTCTTGAATACCAGAAGATTTGAAAGCCTTGCCCCCTCCCTCCTTTACAAAGAGAGGAATATTTGTTAAAAAAAAACCAACCGCATATCATACTCTTAACATTTGATATGTAAAGGAGATTTTTCATATAATTATTCAAACTAATAAGATACAACTCAAAATTATTGCTACCATTGTCTCCGACTTGGTGGATTTGAGGCACTTTTTGAATCCACAATCATTGTAGTATGAATTCCTAGAACCTCTAATATTTTTGCGTATATTTCGCTTATTTTGCAAAAATACACGTATGCATCCTTGCATGAATTTGTTTTTCGTTATCATTTCAAGTTTTTCATTATTCATTCATTTACTATTAGTATATATACAAAAATCGTATCAAGTCTATGTTTATAAATGTACACACTGGACAAATGTCCAGGGCACGAAATTTTAAAAATCTTCGATCTCTTTTTTTTTTTTTCCATCTATCTGCCGTAGAATTTTGTCGATGCGTAAGGTGACCAGACATCCTGATTCTGGTTGGACAGTCCCGCTTTGGGCGACAGTGTCCCACTGTCCCCTAGAGACTCATAATTGTCCCATTTTGAAGGGCAGTCTGGTTAGTTACACAATTGACTAATACAGTTATTCAAGGGGAGCGCTAGAATATTTCGTACGTGAAATTCATATTTTTAACTAAGCTAAATTAGTTCCAGAAAAAAAACCGCAGTTACGTTAATTGTAGAGAGTACTTCATTTAGGTTAAATACGATATTTTTATTAAATCTATATTTTAACTTAATAAATATTATCATTTTGTGTGCGTTCTCGCACTTGGCGGATTAGGCTTAAGACGGGCGGTGCCAAGTTCTCAAGTCTACCTTCAGTGTGAAAATAATTTTGTATGTTTCATTCTGGTGCCAAGTTTAAAAATTTTCTGACTGTTCGGCAGGTGTTTAGTATTGTTGCTTTTTGCATCTGAATATATGTGTTTGGTTCAATTTCAAGTGTCTCCAAGTTCTTTTGGAGTGTGGTTGGTATTATACCTGTTGCTGATAAGACAAGAGGGATAACGTTTACCTTATCCATGTACCACATGTCTTTGATTTTCTGCTTTAAGTCTTGGTATTCAGCCATTTTTGTGGTATATGTGGTCTGTATATTGTTTGTGTTGGGTATTGCTCTGTCTGCGATGTGTGTGGTTTTGCTGGTTTTGTCAATTAGGATTATGTCTGGTCTGTTGTGTGGTGTCGTTTTGTCCCTCATAATAGCCCTATCCCAGTACAATTTGTGCATTTTGTTCTCTAGTATTGTTTCTGGTTCGTATTTGTAGTAAGAGTTTTTGTTGGTTATCAAGGTGGTTCTGATAGCAAGCTTTTGGTGAATTATTTTTGCCACTTGGTCTTGACGGTGTTTGTAGTCTGTTTGGGCAATTATCTGTTAACCTAATGTTAAATGTTGTATTGTTTCAGATGTTAAGTCACATTGTCTATATTGTTCATTTTCTATATTCTTCTTCAAGATGTATAGCTGGTAGTTTCTTGTTCTTATAACCTGGTCCTGGATTGCCATCATGAATCCCACCGTTTCCTGTTATAAGGTTCCTTGGGTTAGCCATGTGTTCGAGATTTTTTTGTAGATGTGGTGCTGTTGAAGATCATTATAGTGTCTGCCATGAAGTGCTTTGCCTGCCTGTTCCTTCAGTTTCTTTTCAATGTGTACGGGTGGTATTTCTTTGTCGGCACTGAGACTTATTGGTGTGTGGGAGGTACCTGTATCTATTACTGCTTGCATGAGAGGAGACTGAATGCTCTTTTCAAAGAAGTACTGCCTCGTGTTATGGATTTGCTTCTCATGGAGATCTTTCAGGTCGATTTGTCCTCGTCCATCATCCTCTAGAGGGAATAGTTTTTCTTTGGGTTGTTGACGGATGTAGTTGTCTGTATTTTGTTTGTATGGTTCTCATTACCCGTTGTAGATCCTCTAGTTCTATGTTTGACCATTTGATGATTCCAAAAGGAGTATGTTAGTACTGGGAATGCAAAGAAGTTAATTGCTTGTGTGATGTTCTTTCTATTCAGCTTGATCTTCAATATTGTTTTTAGCCTGTCCTTGTACATTTGTGTGAGCTTTGTCCTGACTAGTTTATGTTCTTGTCTTTGGGCCTGCATTATTCCTAGATATTTATATGTTTCATGTTCTTGCATGGTTTCCATTATTCCTCTGTTATCCAGTACAATCTCATCTAGTTTCATTTGTTTGGCGCCTCCAGGTATTTTACATTTATCCAGACTGAACTCCATCTTTATGTTGTTTGAAAATAATAATAATAATGTTTATTTTACAGACAACCAAGGAAACAGAACTTGAATACAAATACAAAAACATAATATGAGTCAGGAAGGTGTCAGACGAATTACCGGAAAAAAAGCAGACTGAAAGTCTGCTTGACGAGTTCCGGTCACCCCTCAGATAATAAATTATTTAAATACATAAACACATCGGAAAAACAGAAGGGAAAACATCGACATGTTATACAAAATAAATTATATATTGACAAACAGAACATAAAGAAATAAATTAAGCGTCGACAATTAAAGTGCAATAAAATAAATATTGAACGGTAAAAAAATAAATAAAAATAAAATAGAAGCTATAAAGTATTGACATGTAAGACACAGAAAATGGAATTAAATATTAGCATGTGGATAATAAGTATTTATTTAGAGAAGACTTACACGTATGCTCGCTGTTAATATTAGTTGGACTTGTTGGGAGAAGATTCCAAACCATGGGGCCTTGGGAGTCGATATGATCATATAAGTAATAAGAGGTGGATTGTAATGGGATAAGGCTTCTGCCGGATCTGGAGGGATAGCGATCATTACGTGGACGAATCTGAATAATATTAGAGTAAAAGCCTTTGTGAATACGTTTGAATATGAGAAGGGCCATTCGGGATTCAGCAATCAGAGAAAAGGATAATATGGCAAAAGAAGAACATAGGTTGGTTCTATTATTGATAATCTTTGAAGTCATAATTTTTAATATATGTAATTGAATTTGTTCAAGTTTATGGATATTAGATTGAGTTATTTTTTACCAAATGTTATAACAATAGGTGAGGTGGGATTGTACTAGGGAAAAATAAACGGATAAAATGCCTTTGTAATTTGAATCAGTTGGCGGAGTTGAGGGATAGACGGTGCATATAACTTTATATCGTCCGTGTACATGAGGTGTGATACCTTCTGGAGGTTTTTCTTGGCTTTTTTGATCATGTGGCCATAGTTGCTCTTACTTAGCATTCTTGATAGAGGGTTTAGTGATAGGCAGAACCATTGGGGATTAAGTGTGTTCCCTTGGAATATTCCTATTCTGATAGGTATTTCATTGGTGCATGGCACTTTATTTTACCCTCTGAGATGTATTGTGGTCCTCCACTGCTTCATGCTATTATTATTATGTCTGGTATACATTATTGTATTACACAGCATCAAGGAGATAATCACTATCCTCTTGATCTGGAGTTCTTGGTTCAGTTCAAGTCTCACCCAGAAACCTGAGAACTGTCCATGTACCTTCTTAATATATAGGCGGTGCCCAGTAGTTTTTATTATTATTATTATTATGTGTTGATGGTGCACTGCTTTCTCCCAAGGGAAAAACTTTCTGTAAATGCGGATGATGATGATTTTGTGAAACACAAGATCAAGCTGTGCTCTTTAATAAGGTAAGTATATAGGTATATTGGTACAAAGGGAGCGATGTTCGCATTTAGGGCGTAAAAGGAGGGGGCTCAGGGTAAGAAGTTTGAGAACCACTGGACTAATATATTAATATTAATAGCTTAATATTTAAAAAAAAACAATACGTTATTCACGAACTATTATTTAATTTTTCGTTTATAAATTAATATTGTGAATTATGTATTATAAATTATTTTAGCTAGAGGAAGACAAAATATTTTTTTGCAATTAAATATAATTCGCTTCATTTTAGCATTTCATGCAGCTTATTGTGTTAGATAATCTGGTTGAATGAAATTTAAATTAGAATTAAATCCTTTGAAAAATACGTAAGTTATTCGATTTTTCGATTCAAAATTTCCGAAATCCCCACTAATTTTTCAAGTTTACGCATATGGTTACTACTTATCTATAATCTGAAAGTAAAAAAAAAATTAAAATGCTTATCGATTAATATGAAAAACGGACTTAAGAAGGAAGTCCAAAGCTGCAATTAACCGCAAAGTAACTCTGACAGATATGAAATGCCGCTCGCGCCACTCCCTGAAGATAAAAGCCTTTTAATTCTCTGCTTAAACCTTATTTGATTTCTATTTTCAACCAGGGGCGGACTGGGTCCTCTCAAAGGGTGCATACCTTAGATTATCAGAGGGTGTGAATCCTGGTCCATTCGAAGGCGCGGGTCCAATGAGGGCGTACCGGACTGAGGGCTGGTTGACCCAGTCCGCCTCTGTTTTCAACCGCTCTATTGTGCAAAAAGCCCATTGCTAACATCGACCATCGTTTTGTTTACCTTCAATGGCGTCTGCAAAACCTTTCCGTTCTAGCTTTTCTCAAAGTCACGAAGTTAAAATCAACAACTAATGGCGATTTCCACATGTTAATACCAAATACATCCGCTTCTCTGGTAAGAAGTATCTGATATTGCAATATAAACAATACATAAAAAGGTGAGCAATGCGCTGTACAAAATAATATTTAAAAACGAAATACACACAAACTGAATTTAATGTGTTGATTATAAATACCACAATAAACTGGTCAATCTAGGCAAATCTGGTTTCAACTAAAAGACCAGATTCCTGACCACAATAATTTTGGCATTTATAAAATAGATTGTGAATGCGGATTGTCCTACGTTGGCCAAACGCGTAGAGCCCTGAGTTTCAGACTCAAAGAGCACCAATCGTACGTTCACAAACAAGATTTTGAAAAATCGGCCATTGCAAAACACTCATGGAAACATGGCCATCGTTTCTGTTTCGCCGATGCAAAAATAATTGAAAAAGTCCGTTCACCCTCAGATCTCAATTTTTTCGAGGCCTTTCATATCTTCAGTAATTCCGCTACAATAGTCAAAGAGCCGTTCGAGAACAATTATTTTCCCATTTGCTATAAACATCTCTTTCATCTAACGTAAATTCGTTCCTTTTTCATTTTGCTTCGCATCCCTTACAATAGATGGCGACACAAGTCTGCCGCCCTTGTATATGTTTTATTTGTTTCTGATTTAATGGCAACGAATCAATTTGGACAAATTTCTGAAGAAAGTGAACGTGTTTTCCACCGAAACAATTGTAAAATGTATCTCCAGTTCAAATTAAACTGCGTTTGTGTGTAATTTGTTTTTAAATAAACGATATGGTCTAGCGGATTCTCTATTTTGCCGCCCTTAGGCTACGTTCACTTTGACAGCCATAGGCTTTTTTTTTTTTTTTTTACTGCCCCTAAGCTACTTTTCGACGCCCTTTCATGCCCGTCCCCTCCCCCAATCAGAGGCAGGAAATAAAAATTGTTACATGAGATATACGCCAAGAACTTTGGTAATGAAAATAAATATGTTGAAAAACAAACTCATAAATTGAAACATAAACATTAAATAATAATATTAACTTATATTGAAGTATTATTTCTTCTTGGTATATAATAAATCAAATTCAATTTTATTGAAATAAATTTTAATTTTAACAAAAAATAAAAGCCTATCGAACACTGGTATTTAAATGGAAAGCATGACGTCTGGCTTTCTTCTGAGTAAAACATCTTGTGGTCTTCAATATGTAGTAATGTATAGGTAGCCAACACGTAAGTGCCTCCTAATTAATAGACTACATCTTAATTATCAACGGCTTGAATCTGACTCCATACTTCGTCAGTGAACTGGATATTCCACATATGCGATAATTAACTACTTGCTGATTCTAATGTTTCGTGCTGTAAATTGAAGTAGTGACTAAACTCCACTAGTTCCAAAAACGTAACAATTTTATTGAGCGGTTGTTGTAGTAGCAAAATTCCAAAGTCAGATGGCGTAACATAATACTGTTAAAGTTGACTAGAATAAAGCGTAAACTTTTCACTACAAACTTTGAGTTAGTACATTTATAACTTAAACTGCGTGGAACAACCTTCCGTCCACTAACTACAAACGAGTTATTCGCTCCGCACGAGCGTGTAGCATTAAGAAAAGAAAAACGTGAACACTCTCACTACAATTAATTATATAGTTTCACCTGTAGATAAACACACATGCGCTAAATACTGCGCAATCAAATACGTCACAATCATTCATACCAAGCCGGTGTCCCGTCGACCTGCTACAATCTCATTATATCATCGTATGATATTGACTGTGTTATATCAGTCAGTCTCAATACACAAAATTTTGCCGCCCTAGTCTATAGCCTATTGGAAATACGGCACTGAATATGGTCATAGCCCGTTGTTCTTCGATTCTATAGTTCGCATTTGCAGGTAAGTTAAAGTCAGAGCCGGCAAGAGAGGGAGGCAGAAGGGGCTGCAGCCCGAGGGCCCCGAATGAAGTCTAGGGGGCCCGGCCCAGGAAAAGGATCATAGGGGCCGGTCGAAGTGTGCCTGGAGGCCCGCATTGGCTCTCAGCGCCCCTGGTTAAAGTAGTCGCCTATATATCATCACTACTATGGTGACAGGGCAATAATTAAAAAGAAACATTATTTTCAACATTGTCCAGTTTGGAAAATTTTATTTTTAAGCTTTTTGATGCAAACCCCCGATAAGTGCCATCGCTAGGCCTGTGCCTTGTGTGCCTACTTTTAAATCCACCACTTTTTAAGTTATTGGAATTGTTTTTCTTTCCAAGTTTTTGTTTAACGTTTTAGCTTTCTCTAATGCATTCACATTACGTTGCTTCATTTCAATCAAACTGATATTCAGAATCAAGCACATAACTTTTTTTTTCTGATCGTGGTTTGGATTGGTGAACCGCTGAAGGTGGCTCTATTTTCACATAAAACCGATGACTAACGCAGAAAAAATAATTCGGAGGGGAGGCAAGTCATTCATTTGATCAAATCGTAGATAATTAATTACAGATTAAATAAATAACAGACAAAAATGTATGATATACATTTTTGTCTGCTATTTACTTAATCTGTTATTTATTTACAGAATTCAATAATTAATTTAATATAACAATATTATTGAATGGTCGGTTCTTCCACAAAACACACTTTGTAAATTTACACTAACATTATATGAATTTGTTACGCTTAAAACGGGGGTTATCGAAATACCATGTTTCCTTACTCGCCTTTCCCTCTAGAATTGTAGAAACACTGTTCTTAAGACTTTGAGTGTTAACCAGCTAATAAATATCTATCCCAAAGAAGGGTAATAATATATGAAGACACAAATACCAAGCTAAAGGTGTCTTCTCCATAGTTTCGGTGATCTAGTTGGTATGGCACTCCGATTCCAACGAAGTGGTCGATGGTTCGAGTCCAGGACGATGCCCTTTTTCCTCCTTACAATCCACTAAATCTTGTGATGGTTGACGCTTTGAGCTCTTATTTGAGCAAAAAACGTGGGTTCATAAAACACACCACACTCCATTATTTGGATTTATATCTTTCTCCTAAGCCCTCGAGAATATGCCCCAAAATTATCACAGAAATGAGCGATGCATCTGTGAGATACTTACCTGCTTACAAGGCTGTAGCCAGGATTTGATT